>JAMZEH010000010.1:10805000-11405000 GCA_024699665.1 Ostrea denselamellosa | reverse complement strand
ATGTTGAACAATATAAGAGAGAGCGGTCTTAGTTTTAAGAACTTGTGCCCAATCCTTTTGAACATCTTAACAATAAAATATGTTCAAATCAAACCAGAGATGAGATCAGGTGTCTAGGAGGATAAAGCACTCCCTGTCTATTGATTGATTATATATTGTTTAACGTCCCACTCGAGAATTTTTCACTCATATGGAGACGTCACCATTGCCGGTGAAGGGCCCCAAATTTAGGCCTATGCTCGGCGCTTATGGCCTTTGAGCAGGGAGGGATTTTTATCGTGCCACACATGCTGTGACACGGGTCCTCGGTTTTTGCGATCTCATCCGAAGGACCGCCCCATTTAGTCACCTCTAACGACAAGCAAGGGGTACTGAGGATCTATTCTAACAAGCCGGATCCCCACGGGGCTCATCCCCTGTCGAAGTTACATCCGCCGTGAGCCCGATGTTATATCTAGCACTGAACAAATTAAATTAACGCGAGGCAAGCAATAAGGGACTTGAAAGAGTAACTGTTTTAGAAGACATATTTGCGTGAAAGCATCCGAAACAATACAACAATGGTGAGACTAGAAAATTAAATTTTGAATATTCTTTAAAATCTGATTACCTTTATCTACCTTTATCTATACATAGACACAACGTCTCCCAAAAGAACTGCATCTCCATTCAAATGTACATGTAATTAAAGTTTATCTCTGATGTAAAGTTACTCTTTAATCTGATTGTTTCTTTCGTATGGTCAAAGTCCATTCCAACTTAATAGTAATACCCATAATTAATACTTTTTCTGGTGATTCAAAATGACGTCAGGTGATAATAATGGAAAATTACACGCCGACACCTCCGGTGTGTGCGGGTGTGCACTGGAGCAAGTGCAAGCCACTTCATTGCCCTTCGTGATCGCAAACGTGACCATGGTGGTCAATCTGATATCGTATAATGTTATCCATTCTGTTATACATTTATCACTTTATTTACATGTATCTAATATACATAATCAAATAAATTCAATACCTAGATCATACTGAAGTGTGATTGAAATAGTTAAGTGAACTGTTTGACTTCCTACTGATATTAAATATCCCTGTATGAGTTTGTTTTTATTTCACTCTTATTTGGAAAGATGAATTCTAGACCATCTGTGAGAAAAGGTTGTCTGATCATGTCTGTATCGCAAGATTGTCAAGTGACTATATGTTTTTTAAATAAAAGATATTTACATTTTTCTAATCGATTAGAAATTTTGCGATGTTTTTGATTTCAACCAAACCAGAGAAAAAAGCACCAATCCCGATCACAATTAATAGAAATTAGTAAATAACCATATTCTTGCTAACTGTATACACCTTTTCACCAAGAAATTAGTTTCCTGTATCAATTCATTTACTTTGTAAACCATTTTACAAAAAGGGAATGTAGTTTTCTGATTGCAATGTTCTTTATGACAACTTTTTCTATAATTATGATCATGTTTGGTTCAATCGCAATATTCCTGAATTTTAATATTTTGATTTTCATTGCGATTTCTTTGTAAAATACATTTGTATGATGTATCTTTTTCCTAATTGGGGGCCTTCGTGCCCTAGTGGTGAGAAAGTTTGCCAGTTTACTTCGGAAGGTCGGTAGTAGGGTACGTTGTATCTGGGTTCTCTCCTCCACCAATAAAAAATCTGGACGCCATCAGATAACTGAAAAATTGTTGAGTGTGGCGGAAAACAACAAACAATCAATCATTTTCATAGTCGACATGTTTCTTCAAGATTTTGTCCATGGATTTAAAAAAAATAACTTTTTAAATTTTCATAAATAGGTTTTTATTTTAAAACAAATGGAACGACTATATGAATCATTTATGCGCGTGTTATTAAATATTCACATCATGCATTAATTCAACGAAATTTGGACTCTAAAATCGCTACTTGTAAAGAAAACATTTTTAATTATTCTGAAAAAAATCACAAAAAGCATCATATAAAGTAATTGAGTGTTTGTATCACTCTTTTGATGTCCAAATCATACTTCATATGAAGTATTTTAACGATCCATTAAATAAAATTTTGATGTAATGAGCTACCTTAAATAAAGTTGTTTTTATCACGGAGTTAGACACATCAATATATTTGTTATGAATCTGTTTGCAAGAAATCGAGTACGTTTCGCAATGATAAAATATTTTCAAAACAAGTGACGTAATTATGAATGATGTTTGTACAATAAATTGGAGTATTACTATGTAAATGACAAAACCACCGGAGTGGAAAAAAAATCCCACGCTGGTAGTGAATCACCAGTGAGAAACATGACGTTAAAGAAAATTAATAATACTTTTCAGTTCCTTTTTCTCGTTACAATGTTTATGTCACTGTATGTTCAAGTTTTAGGAATAAAACAACACCTAAATATCGATTACATATTGGAAAGCACCTATCAAAATACACAATTGGGCAAAGAAATCGATATCCACGTATGATTTACATAATATTCATACTCATCATTCTGGTTTTGTTTTTGTTAGCAAAGATTATTAAGAAGAAGCAGATATATATATAGAAAAAACACCAATTCTGTAGTTTCTCATTTTTGATATAACCACAACAAATAATTTCACGAAAAATAATGTGTTCATGTAATGAAAATATTTAGACAACTGTAATTAAGATATATATATATATATATATATATATATATATATATATATATATTTGTGTGTGTGTGTGTGTGTGTGTGTGTGTGTGTGTGTGTGTGTGTGTGCTTCAGAAGAAGAAACTGTCCGGGATACTGGTTGTACATGATGATGTAAGTGATAAAGAAGCTGATAATGCCGAGCATTCAGACAACATTAATAGATAAGTAGTGAATAAGTGTACCACATGCAACACAAGCACTTTGTATTCAATTACAAGTAAGAAAATGCATCTATGCATTCAATTTACCCTTCTGTGAGCATTATATGTATAGGGATTTATATGTACCATTAACTCGTAACAGCAGATTCAATAGTTCGACGTGTTGTTGTGCTCCATATCATACTAGCTGCATTTTCTCTAATCGATGCTCAGCGTACGTAATTTGCGACCAAAGTAATCCCGTTAAAGGTTAGGTTTTCTGCCAGATACAAAGTAGGCTTAGTTCTTACGTCCAGCAGCCAGTTAAGTTTGCCAACACTCATAGCCCTTTCAAATCCAACCTGTAGATTTTTAGAAGTAAATAAAAATGATTTCAGTTTTTAACAGCCAGATTTTGTTACTCTCATTGGAAATTTGTTCGCTCCTAAAGAGGCATCGCCGTCTGTAAGCGAAGATGAGCTTAATTACTAAGTCACGCAAACGAAGTTTTGCTGAGTTCTTATCTCTTTCCGCTTAAACTTTTTTTCTCATATCTAAAATTGTTCGCGTATGTTCTCCATCACTAGTTGATTGTTTTAAGCCCCTTCGAGAATTTTTGACTTATATTGAGACGTCACCAGCTGTAGGTGAAGTAACACAAATTAAGCCATGGCGGTGAGGGTTGTTTAACGTGCTAACGCCTACAGCGACACGAGAGCTCCGTTTTAAGTAATCTTTCATGTGATGTTTGTTTGTTTTACGTCGCCTCAATAATTTTTCATTAACTGAATCGCCACCAGTTGTAAATGAAATACAACAATTTAGACCCATGCTGGATGCTGAAGACCGTAATTACCTCGGCGGAGATTTGGCTCGGCTGAATATTTGGACTGATGCCTTCAGCGAATCTCGGAGCAGTCTTTCATAATTTGCGTGTAGAAATTCATATTCAACTTTGGCTGATTCTAGGAACTAATGTGAACTGACACTGCCGTTTGCTTCAGAGAAGTGATTTGTCTGTTAAACTAACTCTCTATCACTATTAATTCTACATTGCTTACTGCCTAGATACATGTATCAAAATCCCCAAAATAAGAGCACTCACTAAATTTTCCGTTCAAATGAAGATTTCCATGATGCATTTGAACTCCTGATACTGAAGAGTTCCTATAATATATTTTTATTATTAGTGACACATAATTGCTCTCCACACCTACTTTTTATGTCAATATATATTATAATAATTGGCGATATCTTAGACTCTGAACATTTCGTATATTTGAATTAAAGTTATCTTTTTAAAACCAATTGTTGTAATGTGGCATACAATGTATTACTTATTTTGCAGACTTTACCTTCTCAGTTCAAGAGGTGAAACCAAAATTAATGTTTCTGTGCTCGTTTAAACAAAATTGCTGTTGGGCATCTACTTGCAAACTCTCTGCGTTATTAAGATTTTAGATTATTTAATCCTGATATGTTTTACAGTGTTCAATCCTTGAACAATTTTGGTATTTAGAGGAACACGAGTTTTATCCCGGTTTCCTCTCACATCAATGATCCCCCTCGCACAGCGGTATTACTTCAGAACACCGCAATACATAATTATAGCATAGGTCTTTGTCAGAAACAAAATCAGTTGAAAATAGGAAAACCCTAACTGTCTATTCGCAAAAAGGATTGTAGTCAAATTTAAATCGAATATTCAAATAATTTTATCCAACGATTCCCCACCAATGAGCATCTTTCTACTTATCTAGACTGCATACTACATGCTACATGTGCTATAAATGTAAATATTTAATATTTTTATGGCAATTAATTTCATGTATAATCATGTCTGTAACAGTGGAGAGGACTTAGTTATAGAACTTGTGTCCAATCCTTTCGACTTTTTTGTCAATAAAATATGTTCAATTCAATATGTAGATAAAATATTTTCTCGGTAATCCGATTAAACAGATCACACAACATAATTAAGATAATCCCCCCCCCTTTATCACACAACATAACTAAGATATTTACCCCTCCCCCCTTATCACACAACATAATTAAGATAATTTACACCCCCCCCCCTTTTTCCGCTTAAGGACAGTAGTATGGAAAATGCCTACATTGATGTTTAGATTTCAAAATCAATATGTATACAAAGTCACTAAGTGTCTTCTCTAGAGGTCACTAAGTATACAGAGTCACTGTCTTCTCTAGAGCCACTAAGTATACAGAGTCACTGTCTCCTCTAGAGCCATTAAGTATACAGCTCACTAAGTGTCTTCTCCAGAGCCACTAAGTATACAGCTCACTAAGTGTATTCTCTAGAGCCATTAAGTATACAGAGTCACTAAGTGTCTTCCCTAAGTTATAGAGAGTCATTAATGTATAGAGAATCATTGCAAAAGCTGAAGGAGGACTATAAAGGATTCATATAATACATGCATGAAATTCAATCTTTCTCAACTCCAAACAAATAGCGCCTCTCTCTCTCTCTCTCTCTCTCTCTCTCTCTCTCTCTCTCTCTCTCTCCATCTTGAGTATTACATGAAGTTCATTGTATTCAATTTCATTTCAAAAATTCAAAGAGAACAAAAGCTATCACCTGGAAGTAAAATTCTGCATTAAAATGAGGTTTTATATCATATCTTACAGGTAACTTATCAATATGGTTTTATTTGAATCATAAGGAATCATAACTCATACAAACCTCATTGCAAGGCTCAAGAAGATTTATAGACTTAACCCGGAACTAAATTTTACAGACAGCAAGTCAGACAGATCCAAATAAATACGCTAAAAGTGGGCGACAAAAATAAAACAGCCAGACCCAAATAAATACGCTAAAGATGGGGACAAAAATAAAATAGTGTTAAACATTTATCTTTCTTCGTCGAAAAATCTGCTATGTGGGAAAATTCTGCTATATAGCAGCTTTAAGGCAATTTTCGGGAAGAAATGTTACTAAAAAACACCATACACTCATTAAAAAACCCACAAAACAACGTCCACACTAAGGCTATTAAGTTACTGTAACAGATACACCACAAACAACACCTACACCAAGTTACTGTAACAAAAATACCGGAAACAACACCTACACCAAGTTACTTTGACAAAATCACGAGAAATAAGTTACTAAAACAAAAACACCAGAAAAATATCTACACCATGTTGCTGTAACAAAAGCACCAGAAACAACATCTACACCAAGGCTACCAGGTACCTTTAACAAAAACACCAGAAACAACATCTACACTACGTTACTGTAACAAAAATACCAGAAACAACATCTACATTAAGGCTGTTAGGTAACTGTAACAAAAACAACACAAGCAACATTTACAACAAGACTATCAAGTTACAGTAACAGAAACACCAGAAACAACATCTACACCAAGGCTAGAAAGTTACTGTAACAAAAACACCACAAACAACATCTACACCAAGTTACTGTAACAAAAATAACAGACACAAATTACTGTAATAAAAGCACCAGAAACACGTTACTGTAAAACGAAAAACCCAGAAATAACATCTACATTAAGTAACTGTAACAGAAACACGAGAATAAACACCTACACCAAGTTACGGCAAGAAAAACACCCGAAACAAAACCTACACAAAGTTACAGTAACAAAAACACCAGACACAAGTTACTGTAATAAAAACACCAGAAACAAGGTACTGTAACAAAAACACCAGAAACAAGTTACTGGGACAAAAACACCAGAAACAAGTTACTGGGACAAAAACACCAGAAACAAGTTACTGTTACAAAAACACCAGAAAGAAGTTACTGTTACAAAAACACCAGAAACAAGTTACTGGGACACAAAAATCAGAAACAAGTTACTGGGACAAAAACACCAGGAACAAGTTACTGTTACAAAAACACCAGAAACAAGTTACTGTTACAAAAACATCGGAAACAAGTTACTGGGACACAAAAACCAGAAACAAGTTACTGGGACAAAAACACCACTAACAACATCTACACCAACGCCATTACGTTACTGTAACAAAAACATCAGAAACAATATCTACACCACGTTGGTAAAACAAAAACACCAGAAACAACATGTACACTACGGTTGTCAAGTTACTGTAACAAAAACACCAGAAACATCTACACCAATTTTATCAAGTTACTGTAACAAAAATTACCACAAGCAAAAACATCTACACCACGTTACTATAACAAAAACATTAGAAACAACATTACACCAAGTGTATAAAGTTGCTGTAACAAAAACACCACAAGCAAAAACATCTACACCAAGTTGCTATGACAAAAACATAAAAACAACATCTATAACAAGGGTATTAAGTTACCGTAACAAAGCCACCAGAAACAATATTTACACTACCTTACTGTAGCAAAAACACCGAAAACAACATTGACACCAAGGTTATCACGTTACGGTAACACAAAACGATCAGAAACAACATCTACACTATGTTACTGTAACAAAACCATCAGAAACAACATCGACACCATGTTACAGTACCATAAACACCACAAACAACATCTACACCAAGACTATCATGTTACTGTAACAGATATTCTACCAAAGTAATTGTTAGTGAATTTCTGGTTGCCCTGCATATTTCATGTTAGGTGATTGTACTTCAGTTGAAAATGATTACCTTCCATGTACGGATGTGTGGGATGCTGTAAACATGGACATTTCTGCGTGTTGTTAATCAAGCGTATTTCTTTTGCTAACCAAACGCGTAGTATTTAATTAAGCGATGTCTATGTCTTTTATTGATAAATTGCTTCACCGGGGGAATAGTACGCGTGGGAGTAATTTACAACAAAATCTCGTAATCGCGTATTTAGTGTAAATAACCCCACGTTAAAATTTCTACGTTTACGGTATTCATTCTTCATTAACAAAATATAACACCGGTTCTTCTGAAATTGAACTGGAAACATTTTTCTCTAATTACAAATATCACTGCTGCATGATAAATTCGAAAACCGACAAATGTTCTCCTAGCTCCAAGTCAGTAAACTGTTGAAATGTAGTGGATGTAGGCGAGGCATGTTTAATATAAATGTACAAAGTGAAAAATTATCCCCATTATTGACCAATAATCAAATTCACATTTTAAAAAATAGAAACAAAGATATACAAAGTGATTTTATCAGTTGCTTGTATTAATTTTACAGTAGGCGCGTTGTAACCTATACGTGTCCACAGGTAACCTCAGTTATATATATTAGCCGCCATATTGCAGTGGAAACCATTATATAATTTGCCCACGTTGACCTTTGCAGAGCTTGATCTAATCCTTGGTGTCTATTTTAAATAGAAAATGGGGTATCTCATATATTAGTACTGAAGCTTCAAATTTACTCATAAATTTCAGCATTAAGATCAGATAGTATTGTATAATATGGGAGAGTTGCATTTTTTTTTTTTACCGTAAAGTGCTTTTTCCTGTAAGCTAAAGCATAGTTTGCGAATAGAAAAATTATTAAACTGTATTAATAATAGTTTTTTCAGGTTATCTTTGCACGATGCAGAGGACTGGTAGTATAATCATCTTGTACCGCAGCTGACACAGGTATATTAGATGATACAGGTATATTAGGTGATACAGGTATATTAAGTGATATAGGTATATTATATGATACAGGTATATTAAATGATACAGTTAAATTAGATGATACATGTATATTAGGGGATACAGGTATAATTATATGATACAGGTATATTAAATGATACAGGTATATTAAATGATACAGGTATATTAAATGATACAGGTATATCATATGATACTAATATATTAGATGATACCGGTATATTAGACGATAAGAATTTATTACAGGTAACAAAGGTATCCTAGGTGATAAATAGTACAGGTATCTTGGTGGATCAACAGGTATCTACGAGGACCGTTGTTACAGGCCCTAGGAGGACCGGTAATACAGGTATGTATAAGTAGACGTAGGTGATCTAAAAGGATTATAGTATAGGTATCTAAGGGGACCTGTAGTACAGGTATCTAAGAGGACCGGTGATATGTATCTATGATTAACGATATTACAGGTAAGAAGACCGTTGGAAAATATGTATGTGGGGACCGGTAGCACAGATATTTAAGACGACCGGTAGCACAGATATTTAAGACGACCGGTAGCACAGATATTTAAGGTAATCGGTACATATGGTACAGGTATGTACATGTAAGAGTAAGATACTAGGTATCTAAAACGACCCGGTAGATCAGATATCTAGGAGGAGCGATAGTACAGTATCTCCTAGGTCAGGTAAAACAGGTACATGTAAGAAGTAAAGGTAGACATCTATTAAATGACCGGCAATACAAGTAAATAGAGAACCGTTAGTGCATTGTATACTGAGGTACATGAGTTTGTCATACGGTTCTTTCCCACATAAGGACATGTACCTGGGCAGACGAAAAGTATTAATATAATTTTAGAACTTATTTGTTAATGCATGTACATGTAGTCGTAAAAGAAAATTTAAACTTTGAACTCTAAACTAGACGGTCAGGAGATCTGTACATTCTTGGGCCACCTGGAAATACCGATCCGATTTTAAAGATGCTTAGGGGACAGTGCATTACGTATCTAGGAGGACCGCTAGCATTGGTTTCTGGGGAAAAAACAAAATTAAAAGAACAAAACACACACACACACACACACACACACACACACACACACACACACACACAAAGTTGTCCAAGTATATCAAGGGTGACCGGAAGTACAGTAACTAGAAGGATCGGAAGTACAGATTTCTTTTGATTTATATTTTCCTATCTTATAATGGGGGAATTTTTTAGACGGATTGTATATTATGTGCACCTGTATACTTTTGAAGTTACTGGGAGGAGGGGGTTAAATACAAAATTCATAACAAGACGGCTTCCTGTGATTTACATTTAACAGCATTTGCATGCAATATGTATTTCACCTGTCTGTGAAAATCGTTTAAATTTGAATTTAACCGATTTTCATAGTACCTAATGACTAATTAATACATGTGTTTTTTCATAGGTAAACTCTGTGTGACCACTTCATAAAGATTAATACTGTATTTATTTTAAAATCAAGGTCACTATGCTGACGAATATCCGTTGTAAGATCTTATTCATAGTTGGGTTTTTTTTCGATATGGAAAGTGATTTTAATGTATGTTAAGCCATTCTAGTTCAATGTAACACCCTTTTAAATGTCGAATTCAAATGTTACTGTAAATTATTTTCACAAAGCTGATGTACGCTTATCAAGGTGTGATTATTTGATAATACCATAATTCATTTAGCCCAGAGCCGCAGCGCATTCATCTTAGTGTGTGTACAGCATAAATACGTCGTTGAAGCAGTGGGTCGTTTCATTGTGAACGGATCTATACGCCGAAGAAGGAGCCTCCGACTTTACGCAGCGCAGCACATGATTCAGATCGTGTCATTTTTTTTTCACCCGTCGAGCTAACAGAGTGATAAAAAAAAAAAGATGGCATTATTCCTAAGTATATTAAGTGTACGTGGAATCTAGCACACTGTGGACAGGTAATATATTGATATTGTTTAACAATTGGTTATACTATTGCATTCTGTTTTCTTCTCGTATAGCAATCACGAAGAAAATGCATGTTAAATTGGAGAAAAAATGAGATTTTGTTTACCGGAAATCGATTTATTCTTTAATTAAGAGTTTTATGCTAACCGCAACTTCATACAAATGAACATTCCGCGTCAGCAATGTTCTACTCGGCGACTTTTTGCCTACTTTGAATATTTAATGAAATTGATAAATGTTCTTAAAATGGGTATACGCCAGAAGCTTTAAAATATATCAAGCCTACAGATAATACAATATTTAAAAGTGTCAAATACTGTCCTTTTCAAATCATTTCATTTACGGCGAGGTTAAGTTGTAGATTTCTGATTTACGCATGAGTGACGTGGTAACATCTGAATTATTTAATTAGCCAAGTATGAAGTAATCAGTCATGCCTATTCCATGTAAATTTTGTTAAAACTGGGACAGAGCACTGATCAAAGACCAAAATGTACTGAGCTATTCAATTTGTGGAATTCAAAGTTACTCCGCCAAGGAAAAACAATTTGTAAGATGCACTTGCTTGTTTACATTTTTTCTTTCTGCGGATGTGAATCTATCCGTCCTATATTTCCGTTTCCTGCGTACCTTATAGACTTTCTGTGTATATGCATAGTTATAGTTATTTTATCTGTCTTTTCAGGGTTGACTCAATTTCTGAATCCGATTATTGATGACGATAAGGAAACAGGATCAAAGTGTCCACTATCAAATTCTGTCACTAAATGTATTAAGAATTTTATCTTCGTATTCATATCATCTATGTAGCGGACAGAAACTTCAAAGAACAAAAATTTCACTGCGTTGAAACAAAATGAATGGATCTATTAATAACACCACAAGTACTATGGACGATCTGTGTCCCCACACCGGCGTTATTTCCTGGTATTCTTGTGTATTTGAGTTGTATGCCCCAACTGCTATATTTGTGGACAAATATATCAGCCCCATTTTGTACTTCATCGGATTGTTTGGAAATATTTTGACCATCAAAGTATGGAGTCGACGAATTCGAAAAACCAACACCTCGGCGCTGTACCTGACAGTCCTAGCTATGTCGGACCTCTGTCTGCTAGCCCTTCACTGTGTGATGGAACTTCAGTTCACATGGAGCGTGAGCACACTAAATAAGCCAACCTGGTGTCCTACCTTTTTCGTCTTTTACATGTTTGCTCAATACATGAGTCCCCTTCTCATCATGGGATTTACTTTAGAGAGGTTTATATCTATTGCCATTCCGTTTAAAGGTGAGCGATTTTCGAGAAGAAACCGCGGCGTGTTTGAAATAATCGTGATAATCGTAGTTTCGTGTTTACTCGCAGTACCGCAAGTGTTTGGATGGACCGTGCTCCCGGACGGCGAATGTCAGGGAACGGGGTCGACCTTTTTCGAAACTTGGATCTGGGTTAGTGATATTTTAGTTTTCTGTGTGTTCCCTTTGGTATCATTAGTGTTGAATGTTTTAGTGATAAACGCTGTATCCCGGTCTTCAAAACTAAGACGAGACACTGCTCCGTCATTCGAAATGAATGGGTTCAGTAGCAAACTTTTGAAAACGAAACCGAAAGATACCAATCGTGTTCGTTTACGAATCTCCACGGTAACGCTGCTGTGCGTTTCATTTTACAGAATTTTTACAGTTATTCCAGTTGCTATTATCTTTGCTCTCCAGTATAGAATTCCAACAGGCGATCAAACTTTATCCGTCATTGAAATTGGAACAGATCCGACCTGGAAAACTTTCTTTAATTATTTCACAGCAAAAAAGATAATTGATGAGATCGGACTCTCGCAGTATTCGTGCAATGTTTTCCTTTATTATCTGACAGCAAATTATTTCCGGAACGAAGTGTGCAGACTTTCCCGGTCGTTACTAGAGGGCAGGGTAAGAAATTCAGACATTCGGAGGCGGAAAAATGGCACGGAAACGTCAACGAAAGGAACAGTTCTGAGTTTGCGGAAGTCTTTCTATGACTGAAGAATGAAACAGTTAAACTTGTAAAGAGGGACCGGAAATTCAAATGTAAAAAGCCTGTGATAAACATTTTTATTTATTGTTATTATTGTCAGTATGTCTATAGCTTCCGTTCAAGGTGATAATCATCACACATTCATTACACATGCCATTGTTTTGGACTTCAAAGAAATAAGAGTTGTTTTCATATTATCCCGAACGTCTGATTTTTTTGTTCGTTAAATAACAATTAAATATACCTTCCATATCCCTTTACTTCTGATTATTACATTACTAATTTGACAGTGGATAATCGCTTCTCTATTTACGAATGATGTTTGAGATATGATTTTTATGGCAAGGTTTGAAATACCATGTTTCTTTATACATGTAAACTCCTGATAAATTGTAAATGGGGTTTATAGCTTGATATAGAATGAAATTTGTTAGCAAAAAAAAAACCTTCCTAATTATTTTACTACAAAGAACTGGGTTTTTAATACCAGTCTAAACAACACGGATGGTGATGTTTTTGTTTGCCGTCGAGAATCTTCACTCATATTAAGACGTCTCCAGTTGTAGGTGAAGTACCACACATTTAGACCTATAGTTAGCGCTCATGGTGGAGATGTATGCAATACTGTAAGAATTAATTAAACACTGACCAGTCAACAAGAGCTTCGCTATCGCTTACATTGTATGAGTGGTCATCATTGACAAGTACATGCTAATGTATAGTAGACGAATTCATAACACAAATTAGGTTACAGTATGAGTTTCTGTCAAATATGATACATTTTCAATTGGATCATAGAGTTACCCACATTGGTTGTATTACACCTACCTAGTCCTTGTTGCGCCCTAAGGCACATAGGGCACGTACTAGGGCTCTCCACTTTGTCTTGGGCTGTTGATATCAATTCTGGTGATTGCATAAGTACTTTCCTGTAAATTTAACGGACTTTCATTGAATAATAACGAGGAAAGTACGTTATAAAAGAGCAAACATATGTGATATTGCTACTGCTTGTTGAATTCGAGGCGCGCTTAATATAACTGATTGATTTATTGATTGTTTTCCGTCACACTCAACATTTTTTTTCAGTTATCTGGTGGCGTCCAGTTTATTATTGGTGGAAGAGAGAACCTTGATACAATGTACCCGGGAAAAGACCACTGACCTTCCGATAGTAAACTGGCAAAATTAAATTTTCTCATATATCGGCACGAGCGAGAATCTAACCCTCACCGACTAGAGGTGAGAAGGCTTGTGATTTTGAGCTCGATGCTCTAACCACTCGGCCAAGGAGACTCAGATTGATTTAAACTATTAATCGAAAGATGAGAGTACTTCATGAAAACCTTGTAACGTAACCAAAATAGTGAAACTGTAAGGTAAAAATCGCAATAATTCTGGTCATGAAAGTTCTTTAAAGCCTGAATTACATATCGAAGAATTTTCAGCAAGAAATATGAATGAAAAGGTGAAGATTACGAACCGAGATCAATCTCATAAATCGTGCAGAAAATACAAAAACTGGGCGCATGAGAACAACGGACCCCTGGACACATCGTAGGTGGGATCAGGTCTATATGAGGAGTAAGCATCCTTGTTGACCAGTCACACCCATCTCAAGCCCTCAACATGTAAACTGAGTAATCCGTTATAGTTAAAATAAATATCTAAAGAACGGCTTAACAATTGGGTATACTCTCTCACACATTGAATCAGCTGAGCGACATAAACACTATGAGTAGGTGATAATGTAATCGTGCTACATAAACGTGTGAAGTTAACGATGGAGAAGCTGAAATAATTCCGTTTGTAATGAAGTTTAGTTGCTAGGTTGCCCTTTAACTTAACTTCTATATTCAGTAAAACAACCAAATATCAAACAGGTGTGACTGGTCGACAAGGGATGTTTACTTCTCCTAGGCACCTGATCGGACCTCTGGTATATGTCAGGGGTCAGCATTTGCCCAACTCTCAATTTTGTATTCTTTATGGGAGTTTGGAGATTGATCACTTTTCGTCATCGTCACCTTTTATTTAGGACACTGTAAGTCTCTACGCGTACTGTAGGTTAGACGATTAAATTGACAGTTAAATTTCCAATTTATCTAAAAATCCCTCAAAAGGAATATTTTATGCGTATCTTCAGATGATATTAAGTCACTAAGTGGAATTGCATGCTGTAGGAAAAATCATGGCTAAAACGATGAATAAGAATACTTGTCACCTGACGCAATTGTTTCGTCATCCTTTAATTTTGAACACCCTGTAAAGTAGATTTTCGCCCTATTTAAACAGTATCTGTCTTCGCTTCAAAGTAGCACCTTTTAATGTGCAGCTAAATTAGTTGCGAGTATGTGTAGATCTCTACATTTTAGGTACAACAGTATTTGTGTAAATGTGAATTCTCATAGTTACTCTATTTTTAAAAAGGAAACTAATTTGAATAATCCAGTAATAATTTTATTTCAAGGATGTCATTTTAAGTTTAGTACCTTCAGAATCAATGTTTTTATTTTCGGTTTGACAAATAATAACAGAGGTTTGACATGTTTTCAGGCAGTAGTTGATTTCGTACACGATTTTGTAAGAAAAATTCAAAATGAGACTTTCTGATTTTACCTGTACATACAAAGGTTAAATGTTATTTTGTTAACGGTGTAATGAATATAGTAAAATTAACTAGTTCCTCAGCATTCATTTTTTTAGAGGAAAACACTACTGTAACAGTACATACACAGGGGTTTTGTGATGGGAGCACTGCAGTACATACATAGGGTTATTGTGATGGAAAACGTTTGCACTTATTCCCCACTATCATCTTCATAGTTGATAAACCGGAGAGAGAATTATGTATCATGGTTTTTTCCAGAGTAGATAAATTGGTCGAGAAACAAATTACGAATTGTCAATCAGTGAGATTTGCATGGGGTTTGTGAGTTTCTTGAACAAATTAAACCACTTCCTGTGTCACTACTTGCACTGTTATTTCCGCAATCTACTTATTATACATCAATCATGTCATTTTCAGATTGAAAAATTTACATTTTACATGCGTGTGTGGTATTTTCTGCACTGAATGTTTATTCCGACATACTCGCATTCACTGATACTTACAGTTTTCATTATTTCCTCTGTGACAGCCCTTTGAAGCGCCAATGATTTAGTTTCCCCATATATGCTATTGATCTTTTGCTTGAGATAACAAACAAATTGATATTCGAAAAAAAAACACCAGAAACAAAACAAACAAACAAAACGGGGAACCTACTAATTTAGTTAAGAACATAATGGTTTTACAGTACTAGTGCCTACAGACAATTGTTGATGATGTCTTCATAAAAAAATCCAAATGATTGTGGATCCTAACAAACCCTGAATGGAGTTATATATTAAGTAGTCCATATTTTTATGTCCACCGTTTTTGGGTCTGTCCGTCCGTCAGTCTGCCCTTCATTCTATCTATCATACTTAACTTTGTAGATCATATCTTTGCAAGTCCTTAAGTTTTTGTAATGGAATTTAATACATTAATTTCCTATGACTTGAAGAAGACCCCTATTAGTTTTGAGATCAAACGGTTAAAGATCAAGGTAAAAATTTATATCATATATACAATGTTTTCCAGATGATCCTACGGATGGGACCGCAGAAAATGAGGCCCCATGTCACAGCAGGTGTGGCACGATAAACATCTCTCCCTGCTCAAAGGCCATAAGCGCCGAGCATAGGCTTAGATTCTGCAGCTCTTCACCGGCAATCGTTACGTCTCCATATGGGGGAAAAATTCTCGAATGGGACGTTAAACAATAGACAACCAACCTTAACTTTAACTTTAACTTTAACTTAACTTTAGTTTTCTCCAAACGTATGCAATGACAATCAAGGTGAAGAATCTCTATAATGTAAGAAAGATATTTCAGATCAAAAGATGAAAGGTCAAAATTCATATACGGTATCAAATTATACTGTAAAACAGCCCCCCCCCCCCTCCCACACACTTCCTTATTGCCGATGGCTGTTTACGTTGAAGAGCAAAGGTATATGCTTCAAAAGAATAACACATAGAGTTTAAATATGCCAATTGATATTTTGATAAAATTGATGAAGTAGTTACTGAAAACACAAACCGGAAATTCTTCTTTACAAAATTGATGGAATATTAAGAATAACCAACAGACTGGAAGTCGCTCTAATCTCTCTTTCAAGATTTAAATTTATTCAGCATGGAAATCATTTTCATTCACAATCTTTCATTTTAAAAAATCGCAAGAATTGATGCTAAACAACACTAAAACTTGTGACTCAATTCACCTATTGTATACGGTATATTGTAAACCTGGCTTTAATGAAAGGATAACTGCGCCTCTACTTTTTGTAAATTTGTAACGGGGGTACCTTGTGTAATTGCTTCTCTCTCTCTCTCTCTCTCTCTCTCTCTCTCTCTCTCTCTCTCTCTGCTTTTTAAGCGTATTCCACCCATCTTACCTGTCTGTAATAAATTCGACATAAATTATATAATATAAAATATGGACATTATTATAGACATGAAATTATGGACATTTTTTATCGAAAATAAATTTGACGTAGATTCAACATATAAACATCTACATCGCCATCAGTATATAAAACCCAACTACTGCAAATCCACCACCTTGTAATTCTACTATCGCAATCTACCCGTTGTGAGCCGCCCGCGTGGCGCAGTGGTTAGAGCGTCGGGCTCAAAGATCTGATGATCCTTGAGTCGGGGGTTCGAATCCCACTGTGGGACGTGGGTGCCGGTCTTTCGGATGAGACCGTATAAACCGAGGTCCCGTGTCGCAGTAGGTGTGGCACGATAAAGATCCCTCCCTGCTCAAAGGCCCTGAGTGCCGAGCATAGGCCTAAATTTGCAGCCCTGTCACCGGTAATGGTGACAGCCGCCGGATAGCTGAAAAATTGCTCAGGCGGCTATAAACAAACAAACAAACAAAAAACAAAATACCCGTTGTGATTTTACTAGTACCGCGAATTCTAAACATTACAGTATTTTCCCCTTTAAACTATCGTGTTTATCTAAGCACGGTTTTCTTTTTTCGTTTAAGTTAGTCTCGATGGCTAGTTCTGCACAGTATGACTTATATCTATCAAGTGTTAAGATATTACAGAATAACAATGGTCTGCTACTTGTGTTGTTTCTTATTTCAAAACATGAAACAGCCAATGAATGTCGAGTACTGCGAACTTTTTTAAATCCATTAACAATGGTATCTAGTTTCAAGTTGAATACTCGTGTAGAAGACACTCGCTGCACATTACAAACTTGTCTGCATTATCTCCCCGTTACGTAAAGCTAATAGAAGTTGGAAAACGACAAAGGGTGTAAAATTGTAATACTCACTGTATTCGTAATAATGAAATACAGATAAAAAGTAATCAATCAAAAAGATTGTATTTTTCCAACAATGGAAGACAGACATTCCATATGTCAATTATCTAGGGGCATACAGCGCATCTGGAGAGGTTGGAATTTGAAATATATTTACCTTATTAGTTGTGTGCTTCAAAAAGGTGAAAATAACGAACAGTGATCAATCTCATAGCTCCTATAAGGAATACAAAATTAAGAGTTGGAGAAACACGGACCCCTGCACACACCAGAGGTGGGATCAGGTACCTACGAGGAGAAAGCATTTCCTGTTGACCAGTCACACCTGCAGTTAGCCTTATATTTTGATCAGGTAAATTGAGTAATGAATAGTCAAAAGCTGTGGATAAAGAACATCGTACCATGTCAGACAGCACATGGTCCAATGACAGGTTGTACTGGCAAACTAACGGCAATAGAATTTGCGAAATGATGACTTAAACGAGACTGTTGAAACCCATATAACATCAACTTGCTATACTGACCTCTGACACAACCAAACTTGAACAATCCTCTGATTACGGACTTAAACAAACTCAAATAATTATAAAGTTTTTTATTGTTCCCAGATTCGAACTATTGCGGTATATATGTTTTTGTTGTGTCCCTCTATGTGTCTGCCTATGATAAAACCTAACCTTAATTATAACCATTTAGCTGTAAGCGGGGGGAATTTATAACATTACTTAGCATAAGTTCAGAGCTAGATGATGACGAAAAGGCGTTGATAATTCTTGTGACAAAGCATTATCAATAGTGTCTTTTTCAAAGACATTTGACCCACTTATAAACATAATTAAGAGAACGAGTCAAGGCTTTTCCAGTTGTACTATTACTAAGGATTGACTATGTAAGACTGTGCTGATCATGAAGAGTAGCCGTGCCTCATAAACGCATCCTCTTAGAATTGGTCAACTCTTTTTCTTAATTTAACTGTTGCAATGGGATATGGAACGCTTGTCGCACTATTTTCTATAGAACCAGGTATTGAATTGGTCTCAGCAATGACGGTGGAGAGCCCGACATCGAATTAGGCTTTGCAATTTCTAGAAGAACTCGACATTGAATAGCCTTAGTCTTTACAATTTCTCGCATATTCTGACGTTAAATCGGTCTCTGCAATGATGATTGCATTTTCCCTACAAAATCCAACACTGAGTTGGTCTCAACAATGGCGATCGTATTTTTTCTTGCAGAACCCGATACTGACCCCCCCCCCCCCCCCCCCCCCCCCCCCACATAGAATCTGACATTAACTTGGTCACCGAAATTAAAACAATCTGTTCATTACAGATGATATTGGTTGTTTTAATTGGCGTTGGTAATTCGTTCATTGTAAATGTTTTGTCAAACATCCGCACACGGTATCGAGACGACAGTAGCTAAATATGAAAGATTATGCGGGTTTTCCTTAATTCTGGTTTGTTGGTCAAGAAGGAAATCCTACTGTTACTTCGCACTTGTACAATAATACATAACAATAATACCGAGTGAAGTTTGGAAGGGCCGAAGGCCCGGCCATGAAGCAAGGCTCAAGTCAGATGCATTTTTGTTTTCAAACCAACCAATTATCAACGACAACATAACGTACGAAGGCACAAGAAAGCTTCTCAGGAATTTTAAAAACGTTTGTGATACTTTCCAAACAATTCATTTTATCTACGAAGTTAATGAAATAAATCGCAGCAACTGCGACATTTTTCCAGAGCACTATGGGTAATCTTAATCCTTTTTCAGTATCGATCATTATAATTGATACGTTGTTTATATTTTTATGACAATCAAAGAGATGTGAATGCTACGTAAGAAGTCATTTGATCATATAAAGAGAGTAAAAGGATGTTCCTAGAGAGACGTATTAAAAACCCTAGAATAAAAAAATTACATCGTAAACATAATATGAATATATTTGAGACTGGGATATTTGTTTGGGTGTTATCGGGATAACGTACTCTTACAGTGCTGATTGTGATGAATTGAGATAGAAATGATGAAATTATAATAAATTAGAAAGTCTACAAACTTACAACAAGGTATATATGTGTTTCTTTGAGACAGAAATGATGAAATTCTAACAAATTAGAAATTCTACAAACGTACAACAAGGTATGTATATTTGTTCTAAGTTCTCGCTGATTGATTGTAGGTTAATCTGCTACTGTTGCAGTGCATTGGTAGACAGTGGGTTCGGAAGTTCGGCTTTGCTTTTATTCCGTCGTACAGCGTTCTATGATCTTTGAAACTGCAAACACGTGCAGGTCTTGTTTACACTACAAGTCTGGTTCGTCATCAGCGGCATGCTGTGAAGAAAATTATTTGATTTACTGAATCTTACGATATGTCTAATGTAGTTCATTTTATGACTTTTTTCCACAATACCAGTCGGATTCATGATTTTATCTGCTCGTGTCTGGTACATGTAAATATGGCGTGTCCTTTTTTTTTTTACTCTCACCCTGCAAATAATACTTGTATCTGAGAAGACGTGCACTGTGCGTTCACGGCATTTTCGGAAAGTAAAGGACATTATTTTATCGTGATTTCATCTATATTGTGTTTTTACAATTAATCGAATTCTACGTACAATAAAAATGAGATGAAAGCTCACATTGCATAACTCCTCTTTGGTATCTAAGTGTCATTAACGCAATATTTGTACAAAAACAGAATAATATATACTTCGTTCGATATGGTTCTCAAATTATGTCGCATAACATGGTGTTATAAAGAAGAATGGGAAATGGAAGGGAATGGAAAAAACAACAGAACTAAAATAGAAAAATATCTCTTTCTGCAGTTGTTCAATTAAGAGAGAAAACCAGATATTGTAATCACAATTTCTTACGAAAATGTAAAAAAAAAATTCTTGTAATTTGCAGCTTGTTTTGCTGTACATTACATATGAAATGATAAAAAAGAATACCATTGTGTGAATTTGTCATTTATTACAATAGCAAATGCCTAGAATCTAAAATTGCATATTACATAACAATTGACTGGTGAGACGTAAGTCAAAGGGTTAACTAATAACTATTTTTTAAACAATATTTTATTCATGTATATATATAATAAATATACATAAATAGGATTGGCCGCAGGCATACTGTCTATGTACGCCCTCTCCATTGATCATAGGTCAGATTATCCCAATAGTAATATAATACATGAAAATACAATAATAGAATATATTACAAAGAATATGATAGTAATAGAGTTATACAAATGGAATACAAGCACATGTAGGTGCCGGCTTGCAGTATGACAACTATATGTTTCACTATACAGTGGAGCATTGAGTACATTGATATATATATATATGTATATATATATATATATATATATATATATATATTACAATTGCATATATATAATGCAAATAATAGTATCAAATACTGGATCGTTTACTGTTTTCAATAAAGGAATGTATCATATCATATATTGTTTGAGTTAGTTTTAAAAGATTCATCATTGACACCACACAATAGCATTTGAATTGTTACAGGGATATTGATAACAGTTTTTAGATTATTTAGTAGTATATTCCTAAGTACATTGTAATGTGGACATTCTATAAGTAATGGCGACTATCCTCATATGGATGACCACAATGATTATAAGAGGGATTATTGACAAGACAATGATTATAAAGATGTGCATTAAGATTGCTAGCTTGATTGCGGAGCTGGCAATGTATAATATTTACTTTACGTTTACCGTAGTTATATAATTTGGTATGTGTATGTCTTGTGGGCTTTTTAAGTTTGGTTTTGAATAATGCAATGGTAGATGAATTTCTTATGTCTTCTGGAAGATTATTCCAGAGTTTAGTTGTCGCAGGAACAAAACTATTCATGAATGACGATGTTCTAATTTGAGGGATAACATAAGTATTAGTGGCTCCAAGGTTATAATTATGATTTGATGACTTGCATGCTTCTAACATCTCTACAAGGTAACATGGGGCATACCGATTTACAATTTTATAGAAGAGAATAAGCCTATGGTTTTTTCGTCTAATTTCTAAAGGTTCCCATCCCAATTCAGTATATAGTTTACTTCTGGATGAATTATATATCATTCCTGTAATTATTCTTGCTGCTTCCGTCTGTACATCCTCTAATAATTTTGAATCTTGCTCACTGCTCCCATCCCATACAACATCAGCATATTCAAGTAATGGCCTTATGAATGAAAAATATATTTTAATAAGTGAATCTCTATGTCGTCTATATTTAAGTTTTCTAAGAATGTTGAGACGTTTACATGCTTTTTGATAGATTCCTTGAATATGTGATGACCAACTACCATTTGACTGAAATTGAAGTCCAAGATGAATATATATACTACTCAAAGTTTGATAAGGATCATATAGTTCTTACATTATAAAATCAATATATGAATTGATAAGACACGCAAATTTCATCATAGTGTTGGACTGACCCCTCTTGAGCCTCAAAACACAGGTTAGGTAGGGAAATGCATGCTGCAGTGATCATGAGTAGCACGTGAAGCATGGTACCCACATTATTCACATTTCTGAGTGCTTGTCGTTGATTTGAATTTGGCCATTGTCTTTACATCTGACCTCGTTTAAGTCACTGTTACTCTATGAAAATGCCTCCACAACGTCAAAGACGTCGTTTGACTATTGAAGAATTGGCCAGATGCATAGGAATGCTCGAAAATGGTGCAAGACAACGTCACGTTGCAGAGCTATTGGGTGTCAGTCAGAGCGTTGTTTGCAGAGCTTGGAACCGGTATCAAGCTCATGGTTCAGCTTCTCATCGACATGGAGGCGGCAGAGAAAGGTCCACCACGCAGCAAGATGACCGTTTTCTCTTGATTGCAGCACGACGTCATCGGTTTGCAACGGCGACTGCGCTTAGAAATGATCTTCTGAATGCAACTGGAGTTAACATTTCCACGCAAACTGTGCGTAATCGTCTTCATGAAGGTGGTCTTCGTTCCCGGAGAGCCTGTATTCGCATCCCTCTTACTCAGCGACACAGACAAGATCGTTTGAATTGGGCCAGGGCTCATGTGAATTGGAGGGTTGCTGATTGGGCCCCTGTACTTTTCACAGACGAGTCGAGGTTTTGTGTTGACTTCACAGATCGTCGTGCACGAGTGTGGAGAAGGGCAGGAGAACGATATCAGGACGCTAATGTTGCTGAACATGACAGATATGGTGGTGGGTCGTTGATGATTTGGGGAGGAATCAGTCGAGCTGGACAAACTGATCTCCATGTCCTAAGGCGAGGCACGATGACCGGAGTGCGCTACAGGGATGAAGTCCTGGATGTGTACGTGAGACCATATGCTGGTGCTGTTGGTACTGACTTCATCCTCATGGACGATAATGCACGTCCACATCGTGCTAGGGTGGTGGACGAGTACCTGGAACGTGAGACAATTGTTCGTATGGACTGGCCAGCTCGTTCTCCAGACCTCAACCTTATCGAGCATGTCTGGAATATGCTTCAGGTAGCGATTTCACGTCGTCCTGTACAACCAGCCACCCTCCAGGAACTTGAAAATGTTCTGATCCAAGAATGGAACACTATCTCTCTTGCGTCCATTCAAAACCTCGTTGGAAGCATGAGACGACGTTGCCAAGCTGTCATTGGAGCTAACGGAGGTCATACCCGCTATTGACACTTGTTTGTGCAGTGTGAAATGGAATGTGCAGAGTTTAAACAATTCCGTAATCATGAAATTACCATGCTTTTCAGGGTACTCTCCCTTTACCTTAGGAGTATGCGATGAAATGTCATGTTTGCCAAATTTTTCTGTCACAATTTCTTGAAGTAAAGATTTCTGAACATAAATCACTCTGTGTTGGTTGTCATTCACCTTTGTTGAAAGTTTTACAAGTGTTGAAAAATATGATCCTTATCAAACTTTGAGTAGTATATGTCTGTCACATTTTATAATCTGGTCATCATGGGTACCAAATAATATTGCAGGATGGGAGACAGCTTTCTTGGTGAAATCTACATTTACCGTAATAATAACTTAACATTGACTAGCTAGAGTTTAAAACAGGCTGACTAGTCACATGACACAAAGTAGTCCAGCCAATAAAACATGTACAAATGCTAAAACCACTAAATACAACAGTTACCAGTCTTGTAAATCCTGTAACGGATACAAATTTAGCAAGACAAGCCTCAGACCCATGGCCATACTACATGTGGGACCAAGTGTTTAGAAGGAGTTAACATCTCATGTTGAAAGAACTGGCCCACCTTAACGAAGTAATCTGTAGTGAAAATCAGTAAATAAAGAAAAACCATCAATTGATATTAAATACATAGGACAGAATTGGACCAAATGACAGACTGTATTTGTAAACAAAATCATTATAACGACAGGTGGATTAAAATGTTGACTTCAAACTAGACTGTTGAAATCCTGAAACATCAATTTATTTGTCAGTAGCGTGTCTCGTTTAAAAAAAACTGATCATTCGCAGAACAAGCACTCACCATAAGATCATTATAAGGACAGATGTTGAAATGCTTTTTAAATATCGGAATTGAGACAAGGGTCTGCAATAAAAAGTCGCACATCTTGACATAGATGGAGATATTTGTCATTATACCCATAATGCTTCAAATGCTATCAGTAAACCATATATCATTTTCCCAGAACAGTCTTTTCAATTAATTTAAATGGCCAATTGATTTAAGAGAGCTGGTACACGATATGTGCCAGATATATGACATGCTACAAAGATTGTCAGTCATAGGTGTTTTTCTGTATGTGACAAATTGTGGCGATAGCAAACAGTCATCAGTATAATATATTCTAACAAAAATACAAAACTGAAAGCAGGGCAAACAAGGGCCCTTCGCGAACATCCTAGGAAGGAGGGGTAAACCCGTTTTTGACCTGTTACACACGACGTGAACCCTATATCTTGATAGGATAAGCGGAGTAATCCGTAGTCAAAATCGGTATGTGGAGAACGGACTCCCAATTAACATGAAACACGTCAGCCATCATTCAGCTTAATGCCAGATTGTATTTTGAAAATAAGATCATAAACTTGTAATAACTAAAATGGAATGTGGGTAATGCTGGCTTTAAACACGACTGTTGAAACCGCTGTGACATCAGCTTATTTATCTGTAGGCTGTCGCAATCTAGAAATCGATAAGACGTAGGTTATGCTCTCAAATTAGGATGAAACCGTCAGATCATTCCGTCTAATGACAGATTGCGTTTGCAAATAAGATCATTAAATAATTATTATAACTACATTAAATTTTGAGAAATAATGACCTTAAGGAATTCTGTTGAAACTCCTTTAGTATCAACATATTTGTCAGTAGCCTGTTTGGGTTTAAAAATTGATCATACGCAGGTTTTGTTTTAGGATATCAAACAGTTGACAGAAAAACAACATACATGCATATTGTTACATAAATATGGGAAAATGACAATGGAGAAGATGAGTTCACTAGAATTGATAGACTGGTTGTATATTGTTTAACGTCCCACTCGAAAATGTTTCACTCATATGGAGACTTCACAATTGCCAGTGTAGAGCTGCTGAATCTAGGCCTATGCTTGGCGTTTATGGCCTTTGAGCAGGGAAGGATCGTTATCGTGTCACACCTGTTGTGACACGGGGCCTCGGTTTTTACTGTCTCATCAGAAGGACCACCCTATTTAGTCGCCTCTTACGACAAGCAACGTCATCAATGTATCGACATATCGAGATATGATGTTAATCAATGTTCACTAAGTACTGTTCGTTATTTTCACTTTTTATGAATATTTTTTAGTTCGCTTTCATTAATTGATTGATTGTTGTTGTTTTCCGGCACATTCAACAATTTTTCAGTTATTTGGTGGCGTTCAATTTTTATTGTAAATATATGTAGGTTCAAATGTTTTAATTAATTTACTCCGTAGAAGACAAATGTTCCAGTGAATGAAATTCATTGATCAAGACAAAGGTACCACGACGGTTGTGATCGGTCAACAGGGGATGCTTACTCTTCCTAAGCGCCTGATCCCACCTTTGGTACATGTATATCCAGAGGTCTACGATTGCCCTACTCTTTATAGGAGTCGTGGGATTGATCACTGGTCGTTATCGTGACCTTTTTGTCTTAGTATAGTTAAGTAAAAGAGTAACTTTAAATTGAATGAAATACAATTATCTATGATATTTACCAAGGCCCACATTTTTATAAGAAAGTGGATGTCCTATTGCCATCTTGACCTTTTCGTATGTAACAAAATACACTAAATGTAGTTAAGTAAAAGAGTGTCTTACAATTGAATGAAAAAACAATTATTTATGATATTTACTAAGGCCCATATCGTTACAAGAAAATGGATGGCCTGTTCCCATGGAAACTCGAGCCACAGCATATTTTTTAAAGATGTCGTGATAAAAAGATTTAAATATGGCTACTTTGTGTCAAAATCAGTGACGGTCAATTTCCACGTTATTTTGATGTTTACAAGAATAACTCTTACTGAACCGTGGTCCTCTTGAATGATTAATTTTCTTCAACGAGGCTGCTATAGGAGAAAAGTGTCAATCTTCGCTTATGGTTGGATATCTTTCAAACATGCTCTAGAAATGTGGTAAATCGCTTTTTTCAATCATTTAAAAATGATCTTGCTGCAATTTTGTTATTTTACCGCAATACTCAATTAATGCAAGGGCTGTTTTTAAGGCGGTATCAGCTATAGCCTCAGTAAAATGAATGACTGAATTTTACTAATTGCCAGCAATTATAGGACAAAAAGTTCATTATTTGACTCAGCTGTGTCGCAATGTCAATGCAGTACGTTTGTTTTTCCTTTCTGATCTAGATTACCTACGAAAATATGCAAAGTGTATTAATCAAACTAACGTATTTCTTTTTCTTCATTGAATACTTATAGAATATGTATAATCTCAAAAACCGTAAAAGACAAGTAGGAAATTCTCAGACAATGAAAATGTATCCCTTGTTTGATTTTTTCGGAAAGTTTCATGTACAATTCATGTAAGGTATTCATAAAATGATTGATTGCATTATATAGTGTTTTCCGCTGGTTTTGCTAATTGTCTTTCCGCCATATGTTGGTCATAAATTGCCAGAATTATTATGAAAATCAATGTTGATGAGTAAAATGTTCAGGCGTAGGATACATCAAATATTAATCATCATACCAATTCTTGGATCCTCCCTGGAATAATGGTTAACATGACAATAAAACCTTGCTTATTCAGTTTTTTAAAAATATTATAATTTGTTTTTATATCATGAATAGTCAATGCATTTTATTTCTTTAATGATAAATTCAAATCATTAGTTACGCAAAATGAGTGTTCTAATGACGCTAGGATGTATCAAAATCTTATCTAAGGTCAAGCTGAAGGTCATCGGAAGCAAAGTTTCAAATCAGAGTTATGGCGATACCTTGGTAACAAAGCAACAATGCATACATGCTTTTACTTTTCACAAGTCAAATGCTGCTTATAATCAAGGGGTATTGTCACTTTGACCCAGGGTTCAATTGGTTAACGTATTAGTCAATGTGGGTGTGTCAAGGCCAGTTGTATATTCGGCGCGTATGAGTGTTAATCGTGGTCAATATTTTCCAGTAGAAATTGCTTGTGATAAGAAACACTCAAATGAGCTTGATTTTCTTAACTTTTTAGCATTACTGGTGAAGGTCAGTTCAATTTAGGCCTCTGCTCGCCTGAGCTGGGAGGGATCGTTATTGTGACACACCTGCTGTGACACGGGGTCTCGGTTTTTTGCAGTCCGTAGGGCCGCCCCATTTAGCAACCTCTTGCGGCAAGAAAGGGGGTGTTGAGATCCTAATTCTAACATAAAATCCCACGGGATGTTTTTTTACCGGTTTATTTTTACGGAAATAGCTTACACGAATATAGATTCCAATAAAAATTTCAAAGAATGTTTCAAGCACTAAGCTTTTTTTCAAAGGCAACAAAATAATGATAATTTGTATCTTTAGCTATTATATATATATATATATATATATATATATATATATATATATATATTCCCTAAAATTACTATAATACATAAAATAAACATAGCTGCCCCAAGTGAAGATGCTCGAGCGGTCTAGCACGCTGGTCGCAAGCTGCTAAGAGAATTGGTTCCGCAGGTTGTGTGTTCAACCCAGGGTAGGGAGGGAAATGGGTATCCATATAAAGTGAATTTTTTGTGTTTTATATATATAAAATATGTCATTTAAAAGTTCAATTTGTGTGTCTGTGTAAAATTAAGATCCTTTAAATTACAAAATTAATATTTCCTAGTTTGTTTATAAACAGGCCTTTTTGTGTTTTCATATAAAACACATATATTTCTCCTATCCTTGCCTTAAGAAGGTCCAAATTTTGGATTGCAACTTTAATTGAGTTATATTTCTTAATGTTTAACATCAAAATGTAAAAAAAAACAAACTAGAAAGCTATTAACTCATCATGTTGCTAATAATCTATTTATGTGATATGAGTAGAATTGTGTTTCGTAGAAATTGTTCTCCAATGCCCGTCGGATGGGACGTTAACGGTGCGCCGTGTCAATCATCACAACCTCATTGGCACGTAAAAGATTGTTTCCCTGATTTTCGAAAACGAGTAGGCTCACTGGAGGCCGTCAGGGAAATTCCAAACTCTTCAAAACCGATCATATTTCATTTAGTTAACAGACGTAAAATGGCTGAAATATTGCCAATACGGCGTTAAAACCCCAAACAGTCAATACATCAATAATCCAGAATTTTATTTAGAGACAGGAAAGAAATAATTAGCATTGATATTGTATGTCACGCATATATAATTATGATGTGAAATATGTATGGTATATTTTTTCGTTATAAAAGATGAACATAAAATGACTATACCATATCATCCTTGATAAAATTTTTATATGAATTTGGTAATGTATTCAACACTACTTTCACTGTTACCGAAAACTTCATTGATAAAATCCAGTATTGACATTGTAATACCGGAAGTCCATATCAAAAATGCACTGGATATCCTGACAACCTGTCACTGGGTCAAATACTGTCCGACGTGCTTCATACCAATTGTTAGACCGTTCTTTGCACAAGATTCTAAGTTCTCCAGTCTGCAGATTCCCGTCCTATATAAAACATTTAGGCTGTTTTATGTAAACTAATTCTGACTGCGGATTGCTTCACTATTCCTCTGTATTACTCTTTTGATAAACAATTGAGATAGCCGCTTCTCGTCGTCAACATTGTTAAGTATCGTGATTACAATACTGGTTTGGTTGTTTTTTGTTTTTGTTTTTTTTGTTTTTTTGTTTGTTTTTATTTTTGTTTTTTTCTGATCAGAGTGGTCCAGAACCACATATTCCTACTTACAACAAATACTTTTCTTGATCCTTTTTTTCTCTGTTTGTTGGACTTTCTGTAGCTGTCAGGACCAATACTGAAATGGTCAAGCGCAACGATCTAAATTATCCAATACCAGAAAACGTATCTCTGAATGGGATTTCCTATGCAGATCCATGGTCCCTATAAAATAGCAAAGGCTCTTATTAATACCAAGTATATGAAGGCCTACAATGTAATCTGAAGAGGAAAAAACACTGAAGAAGAACATTGATATAAAATATATATCTTTCATAAAACTATATAATAGGCTTCGTCGAGGACAATTAGTCGATGGTGCGTTTGGAAGAGGGGGTTTTTATTGCGTTTCGCTATTTCTCATTTCCACGAAGAGTTGAAGGCTACCAAATACAAAGTAATAGTGTATCTTAATCCATCCAGGCGTTCAATTTTCATGATTGATGTTAATGATTTGGTAACCCAATTTATGTTCCCAAGTTCCCTTCCCGAAAACGAAATTCGCAAAAATCATGTTTCAGCTTTAAACATATTTGATATCTCATTGAATGGGAAAAATGAATCTGAGATTCTGTATCTATAATAATAATAATAATAATAATAATAATAATCGGAGATTCTGTATCTATAATAATAATAATGATAATAATAATAATAATAATGTACTTGTAGAGGGCTTATCTAAATATACTCTAAAGCGCTTTACACTATACTAAAATGCAAATTAAAATTATACAGAATACATAAAATCACTTATAATGTCAGATATCAATATCTATACTGAATTCAAGAACTTCACCCTTACAAAAATATATTGCAGGACCCAGTAAATGTTCTAAATACTACCAATCCACTATCTTTATAATTACTTACGAAACTATTAACTGCTGTGAATGAGAAAATTCAGAGGCATTGTTCCATAATAGGTGTGAGAAATAGACTGGTGTAGACCAAATGTAGATTCTGAAAACTTCCGAAGACCTTTAAGTGAATTTGTAATCACAAAATCTCTCCAAAATAAACAGCATCAAAATGTACGACTTTTCAACACTTTCCACTGCCATTCCTAAGATATATTAAAGACTATAATTTTTTGACATCATAACAGCTGCTACGTAAGAAAAAAAATGAAAATATGAATATCTTATGATCAGTCATCCAAAACATTACATTGTTAAATATCATTCCGATTCTATGTACATGTACTCTGAAGTTGATATAAAAAAAATTGCGTTCTTTATTGACAATATCGGAAATCAGGTCTTCCAACAATCTGTTGGGATTCCCATGGGCACAAATTATGCTACTTCCTTACCTGACCTGTTTTTATATTCTCATGAGGCAGTATTTATTCCCGAGAAGAAATATCTTACTGTAACCTTCAGCTCGACATTTAGATACATCAATGATAGTTATATATTATAGTAAATCAGTAACATTTTATCTATTAACTATATTTACTTTCATTCATTCGCTTGTGCCATTTCTGCGTCAAACCTTTGTTGTGATTTCCCCTTCACCAAACACTCGGATTTAGACGTGATAATCACGGGTCTTTCGGATATAACCCTAAAAACTGAGGTCCCCTGTCGCGCCAGGCGTCGGCACGTTAAAGAACCTTCACTGTTACGACCGTAAGCATAGGTCTAGATTTGTGGTACTTCACCTACAAATAGTGACATCTCAATATGAGTAAAGAAAATTCGACGAGACGTAAAACAAACAAACGACCAATCAACTTTCATCCATATGATGATACCACAGAGACTTTCACACATGCTTCATATCAAATTGAATATTTCTCTGACCATAGACGTGAACGGTAAACTAAACAACTCCATTTTATTACAAACTGAATGACTTCAGCTTTTAAAATTCCATCGTCAACTTGCCATAGAAAAATGTGACGTGTATCATTAACAACATGCAGCTACAGCGTCGCCGGTAAAACTCCTGAAAGATAAATCAGTATTAATGATCAGAAGTAATAAAAGAGAAGATGCACGTAGTTACTCCATAATCATTTGAGTTATTAAGCCTCTGACCTCTCATATTAAATTTCCTAAGCTAAAAAATATACAATCTTAAGTAAATTGTAGAATTTAATGCTTAACATGATTAAGTCAGATTATTCGATCCTGATCTTTCTCACATCGTGTTTATTGTTAAAGATGTCACTGGTCTTCAAAATTCTACCCTACTAATTTCAAATGATACAGAAATGCTGTTGCCTAACAGACAGCACCTGCTCCCACATAACCCATGTTATCGACACTACAGCTACTGCGGAACCTGCGTGTTTGGTACTAGGATTGCAGTGAATCAAGCTGCTGTATGGTGCTAGGATTGCAGTGAATCAATCTGTTATATGGTGCTAGGATTGCAGTGAATCAATCTGCTATATAGTGCTAGGATTGCAGTGAATCAATCTGCTGTATGATACTAGGATTGCAGTATAGCAGTCTGCTGTATGGGGCTAGGATTGCAGTAAAGCAATTTGCTGTATGGTGCTGATTGCAGTGAATCAATCTGCTGTATGGTGCTAAGATTGCAGTGAATCAATCTACTGTATGGTGCTGATTGCAGTGAATCAATCTGCTGTATGGTGCTAGGATTGCAGTGAATCAATGTGCTGTATGGTGCTAGAATTGCAGTGAATCAATCTGCTGTATGGTGCTAGGATTGCAGTGAATCAATCTGCTGTATGGTGCTAGGATTGCAGTGAATCAATTTGTTGTATGGTGCTAGGATTGCAGTGGATTAATCTTCTGTATGGTGCTAAGATTGCAGTGAATCAATGTGATGTATGGTGCTAGGATTGCAGTGAATCAATCTGCTGTATGGTGCTAAGATTGCAGTGCATCAATCTGCTGTATGGTGCTAAGATTGCAGTGAATCAATCTGCTGTATGGTGCTAGGATTGCAGTGAATCAATCTGCTGTATGGTGCTAGAATTGCAGTGAATCAATCTGCTGTATGGTGCTAGGATTGCAGTGAATCAATCTGCTGTATGGTGCTAGGATTGCAGTGAATCAATCAGCTGTTTTGGTGCTAGGATTGCAGTGAATCAATCTGCTATATGGTGCTCAGATTGCAGTGAATCAATGTGCTGTATGGTGCTAGGATTGCAGTGAAGCAATCTGCTGTTGTGGTGCTAGGATTGCAGTGAATCAATGTGCTGTATGGTGCTAGGATTGCAGTGAATCAATCAGCTGTTTTGGTGCTAGGATTGCAGTGAAGCAATCTGCTGTATAGTGCTAGGATTGCAGTGAATCAATGTGCTATATGGTGCTATCTGCTGTTTTGGTGCTAGGATTGCAGTAGAGCAATCTCTTTCTTTGCTTTGGTCTCTGCGATAATTAATCTAACGATTTAGATATCTTTATACGGGATTCATTTGATATAAACCGTATCATACCTTCATACACAGCAGTGTGAAAAATATTCTAACATAATGTTATAGGAATGTCAAATTCTACCAAATTTCCGTTGAACATGGATGAAAGTACAGGCAACAACCTTCAAAGGGCATTGACCATTATTGTTAGAATTTATTGTTCTGTTATGAAACAAGTGAAAGCCTTCCATTTCAAATGCCTCTCTTGTGCTATGTACAGCAATGAAACTCTTTATGTTGAAAACCTGATCGAGAGAATGAAATAAAATAGAGGAATAGAATGTTGATTGTGATGGATTTATGTAGTGTGATGTGAGGATCAAAGTCTGGATTTAATTAAGACAATGACATGCACTTATACGTACTTATTTAATCAAGACAACGATACGTACTTATAAAGTCTTCTTAACATAGATGAAGATGTTTGCCATGATCTTTACAGTGCTTCAAAAGCTTCATGTGAACCATTTAACTAGATCATAGAACACTTGTATAATGATATTTTCAATGACGTTACATGGTCGATTGATTCACCTGAGTTGCTACGGGTTATACACCGGTTATTTAATCAAGAAATAGCTTTCAGTGTTTAAAAGTATATGAGATAGTATATCTCGATCCGCTTGAATCGACATGTGAACTGGATCGTGTTGGTGCTTTATGATATACAGAAATATTCCTGCCTTATGTTTGATTTTTGCGTCACTTAAGCCACCGAAAAGAATAGCGATTTTTGTAAATACATGCAACATTAATGGGTCAAGGGAAACACAAATTGTAACTTTCATAGACCCTGGCTCCCTTGGGCATGAGGGGTGGGACCAAAGCACAAAAATTAATGCAATCTCCCCAAACATCGTCTTCTTATCCCCTGGTCATCAAGCAGAGAAACTATTGACATGATTCTAATATGCAATGAGTCCTTTATGAAAATATTTTTCGCATCTTGCCTAGAGCGACTTCTCACTGAATATACCAGTAGGTCTAATCAAATTTAGCACTGCAATTCCCATTGTGGTCTTCAACATCAGCATTCAGAAATGTCCATATTGGATTCTTAATGGGTAATTTTAGAACTTTTGAAACCATTGGTACATATATATATGTTGTGTGATATCAAGTACCCAGTAAATGAATTTGGTTGAAACATTCTTTTTTTCAAAATCCACCTCTGCAACATGACTATAAATTCTTGTTAGTCTGCAACGCGAACGATTCTTCACTGATACTTGATGTAAGTGTGAAGTTTACATTTAGGACCACTTTTTAATCGCAGAAAAATAGGTGAAGTTCTGTTTCTTTGTCATTTCGACATCACGGGCGATCGATTTGGCCTATGGATTCGTTACAGATTTATATAAAAAAGCAACAAAATAACAAATACAGAATATCCGAAAAAATAAATATATTGTAAAAATAAAATTTAACAAAATAATGGAAGAAAAAGCGTTATCATGAAAACATGTATGTATGAAACTAGAAAATTCGTTTTAAGCTTAAGTTCTGAGGGTGTGAACTGCTGCGCTACGCGCCGGCGTGCTTCATGAAGCGCGTTAGAGAAAATTTTCAATGAATATATATGCATTGCCAATATTGTTTCGTATACATAATGGGAGTAAAAGATGCAGCTACATGTAATCGCATACTCATTTACGAACTGTAATGCTTTTTGTCCTATCAAGTTATAACCCCCCCCCCCCCCCCCCCATAAACCCCATATAAACTAGCCTTATAATTAGCGCCATTTCTTTCAAGTCTTCGGAATATTTAATGCCCTTGAAGAAGGAAAATACGATTAATATTTCAGAAGAAGTAATGGTAATATTAAGCTTAGCACATGCATATAAAACATTAAGTATTATGTGTAACGCTCTGACGAGAGTGAAACTTAACATCTCCATAAAAATGGTTTGATATATTTGTGTTTTGTAAAGGCTCTACAAATAAAGACACAGCACATGTATGATTTCGCATGTTTACGCAATTCCCTTCTTTTGATTGACCGATTATAATTATGGTGTTTTCACAGATTCGGCGATATTTCGCCATATTTAGTGCTTTTACATGTGAGTTTGTTAATATAATACTATCTTAATAACATTTTTAAATTAAAAAAGTGCAAAAAAGAAAAAAACACTTGTGAAATAAACAAAGCAACAAAAATCCAACGCCTCCCAGTATATTTATATATAATTTCAGCACTATATTTCGTCATTTAATAAATGACATTTGAGGAATTCTGCATATTTGTTTTTCTGTTCTTTTACAATTAATAGCTCAAAACATAGCTTCGCTTACGGCAGCACTTTTGAAAGGGTATGCAGAAGTTTTACTTAAAAGAAAAAAAAAAACTTGTGAAATAAACAAAGCAACAAAAATCCAACCAACAATGATAATGATATATTTTTGAGTGCAAATCTCCCCCAAAAATATTAAAGCAATGTACCTTTGTGAAGTCCGATAGAGGGCTCACTTGTGGTGTGTCCCGAGGTCCGTGTTTATCCTACTCTTAATATTGCATTCTATCTGCAATGTAGGAGATCGATGACTGTTCGTTAAATTCATTTTTTTTTTCATTTCAACTGAGTAGTTACACATTGTGATGTCTCGCTAGTAAATCTACTTCAGAAATTAGATTGTCTAGGAGTTGTTATGTAAATAGCTACTCTCTACACCCGTGTAGGTTACGAAATGGTGATTTAAACCATTTTGGCAATATTTTAACCATATTTGTAGCTTACTCATTTGCTTTTCTCATAATCACCATAGTAATAGACTAAGCTAATGAGATTACGAAACGGGGGTAACACATTCATAAGTGGGCTCGAACTCTCTGTTATTATAATATTAATTTACGGTTATGGAGACAGATTTACGATTTTTTTTCCTCTTTACTTAAGATGTAATATCATTACTGTAAGATTGGAGTTCTAGTTTGATTTCTTTAGAAGTTTAAGCAATTCACAAAAGGAAGAAAGAAAGAAAAACCCACGGTATGTTTAAAACAAAATCTATCTGCATTACTTTCCAATGATCATGAATTTATAATTTCATTGCAGTAATCCTTCCGAAATAAATGATTTTTTAAAAAGTGCAAAAATTACTTAATTTAAATCTGATATGCATGATTTAATCGATGTCTATGGGAAAAAAATAATTTAGAAATTGTAACCATTGATGTCTAAATTGAAGTATATTTATGATGTGTGTCGAACAGTTTCTCAGGTAATTTATCAATCCCTAGACCCCCGCTGAGAAACAATTCCCAGGTGTGGCTTTATTTATATCAATGATCGATTTTTTTCACCTGAATATTGACACATGACAAATTGAATATATATGAACATAAATGATTCTTTTTAACAATAATTTGCATAATGTTGGATAAAACTTAATTAATGGTCATCCAAAAGTTAATTGATGACTGTCGTTTACTTCCAAAGGGACATCCAAGGTGTACTTGAAATTACATGTAGTGGAATTGGGACTAGGGTCCGGGTCTTATCATCCTAAAACCATTGCATGGATGTGGTGCATGGGGCTTCATCACATTGATGTCCCGCGGGAGAGGTCCAAAACACAAAGAAAAATCCTTTCTAAACATGTATCATTCAAAAGAGAGATATGCCGATTTCTCATACATGTGGTAAAATGCAGACGTTTCCTCTTTATCAAACAATTTTTGAGAAGACTATTTCCTTAGCGAAGGTTACTTAAACGAAAAGCATAAAACTTTACACAAAACGTGTTATAGAAATTGCTTTTATATACTGCAAACACATTTCATGAAATATACTTTTCTGGTTTATATTTGTATAATTTTCAACATTTCTTAAACATTTGAGAACAAAATAAAGAACAGTAACCAGAGTCAAATGGATGCTGTGAAGGAATTCTGGTTCAGAAAACGACATGGTTGAAATGATCAATCTGCCTAAATATTCGGCTAACATGAGGGTTCCTCATGTAGTGTTATTCAATGCTAGATTGTGGCTTAGTGATAAATCACAATTGCCCTCGAAATGCAAATCTAGAAAAACTAAGAGACAAAGGTACTCAGATAAACATCCACAGATCTCGGGTAGCTTAATTCCTAACTATATGTGATGGCCACAAGACATTTTAACATTTTAGCTCTAAAGTTTTAAGCATGAATGAAGTTATATTTTATTTTAATGCATAGTTTATAGTTATAATTTACAATGTTATTAGGTTAAAGTCTCAAAATTCGATTGTGAGAAATAACCATTGAATTCTTGATTTCAAAATCTTTGACGTCACTTATGCAATCAAACCGGCTTATCAAAAATGGTGTTTTTTTCCCCGGCAATTTGAGCGTGTGTATTTTGTTTTCCTCGTTTGACAATGTGACTGTTACCGAAGCAAGGAGATTGAAAATCAATTGTCGCTACTATGTAAACTTGCAGTTGTCTTTTCCAATTTGTGATTTGGATACGAGAAAATCCAAATCTAATTAACAAACACAGCCTGCCATTACGTCGAATGCTGCCTGATGTGTTTCATACCATTGTTAGGCCGTTCTTTATACACTAATATGACTACGGATTTCTCCGTTTTCCTCATCAAGATAGAGGGCTAATGGAGAGTGTGACCGGTCAACAGGGGATGTTTACTCCTCCAAACCACCTGATCCCACCTCTGATGTGTCCAGGGGTCAGTGTTTGTCCTACTAGATTCATTTTATATTCTTTGTAGGAATTATTATCACTGTTCGTTATCTTCACTTTTTCATGTAAGTGCACCATATTTTTCCTCCAGGTTCTACGAGAGTTGCCACTGATTTGTCAAACATATATTTATTAAAAAATTCATTTCTATGTCGTATTTTGAAATGATTGTGAATACTATATACCTTTAGATAATGATCTATCGAGCGTATATATCATATATACTTGCGTCACCATTATATGTAAATATTTACATTCATTGATCTTTACTCTTATATTTCTTTTGAAATCAACACTGCTTTTGTCTGCTACAATGGGAACTATCCGCGTGAGCATGACCAAATATGGAGCGTTGTCAAAGTCAAAGAGTACATTAACTACTCCGTATAAAGTAACGAATGGGTCAACGATATGATATCTTAATACTTGACTATTTTCAAAACTACATAAACTATGATTATAAATAATAAAATGTCTTTCTTTGTTGGTTTATTGGTGATGAAGGTAGCAAAATATGGGTTATGAGTTATCATATTCTGTGATACTTGCTGCCTTCTTCACCCGATAGAACAACAACTAAAAACATTTTATTGTTTAAAATCATCACGTATACTATTGTAGTTAATCACTTCATTTACGTAAAAAGACAGTGATTCCTTAATTTAATTATTGTTGATATTTTTAACAGACAAAAATGAGGACAAAATTACACAAATGCGACAGCCCGTACTTCTACAAAAGATTCATCTATGACTCAGTGATAACGGACAAGAGTTGATTTTGTAAATTCACAGTTGCAGACGAAGAGAAGCTTGCACCGTTAAGGGAGGTATGAAATCGATGCACAATTTTGGTTTTCCATGGACTTCTTATCCCACGTTTCCAAAGTAGAATTGATTGTGATCAGTGTCATCACAAGATTAAACATCCTAAATTTCAAATGCCTACACGTTTGAAAGATATTTCATTTCTAAAATATTAGTTTAAAAAGAAACGAGGAACTGTTAACTGACACATTCCTCATCATGCGGTAAATAGTTATGAAGATTAAACGATTAGTAAGTGAAATTGACGACCATACCATCCATGCATATTTATTACATTACTGTATCTTATCCTGGAGTACGTTTGACCCTCGTGTCCGGAGAAAATAACCATTATGAATTCCAGTCAATATCTCTTGTTACCTATTAGTATATAGAACGTTAGAAGTACAGTTGAATTTTAAAAAGTTTGTATGACAGTCTTCTAATTTATGAATGTATTGTATATAAGTGTAGAGTTGCAAGAACTTGTATCAAATCCATTTATATACATTATACAGTGTATTGCCAAATTTTGTTCAATCAAATTTGGGCAATAAAACGGGGGTGGCAATATATCGAATTCACCATTACTGACAATTCACTGAGGAGTCAAAAGAAATTCATTTTCGCAATTTATTTTGGCTACATTCTGTACAAACTTATAGATCATTTTGAGTTTTATTCAGCAATTGTTTGAAATTAACCTGACCATTTGAATACATTTTCCAGCTCGATACACTTCACTGCTCCATTCTCCAAGTCCAGGTGTGATTACCGGTGGGTGTTAGGTAATTGGCATTATTATTGAGGGGAAACCCCATCAGTTTTGACCACTTGTTTGTGAAAATCAGTGGCGTATGACATTATGCGGGTTGGCATTATAACGGGGGTTTTAACATGGGACGAGCTCTGTTCTTTAGGATTTTCAGGCAATAAGCGGGGGCGGCATTGTAACGGGAGTAATAAATCGAGTGAGCACCATACAATAATATATTTTCAAAACATCTCTTTTTACGTCTTTGTTGGACGTAGCCTAGGTAACATGTACAAGCTGGTCTGGAACTCCAGACCATCAGATCATAAACCATGACCGGCCTAAACAGTCATACTGTGTAAACTATATCTGTGAACATTTTTTACTATGGTGGATGGAACTTTAAATGAAAGAATTGTATTTTTCATCATATATTGAACAAATTTATGAGGAAGTACTCCAATTCTTTCATTCGCTGAGAACCACGAGATACACACACAATATATATATATATATATATATATATATATATATATATATAAACATATCAACAAACGTTACAGGTAAGGGTCACAAAAATAGATATGCATTCAAAAATAAATACTTTTAATTCAATGTTTTTGCTTTTGATATCTTTACAAATTGTAATGATAATCATTTCTTCATGATGGTCATGCAGTTGTGAAGCGTATGAATCTTGATAAATATAGTATGTCAATTTTAACGACTGGGAATTCCAACAGAAAGACAAGCAAAAAGTAAAAATAATAAATGAATTTCATTTCAGAAAACACATGGGGATATGAATTGCAATGCTTCACAATGGCGTACATTTCGTGCGAAAAGCGTCGCAGTTCCTACCCTTGTGCATTTTCAAAAATTGAAATTCATTTCTTAATAGGCATAAAGAATGCTTAGTTGAAACATATGGTGTGTAATGCCCCTAAACCAGGGTAAATTTTACGTGAATTGGTCCTCCATCAAAATAATTATAAACTGTTCCGTAAGTAAGTAACGCAAGAAAAAGTTTGAATGAATGAACCAGTCCATTAAAAGCTATCAATTTTGTGTTTTCCTTAGTTTAAGTACATGTACATCCTTGGCGATATAATGGTCTACATGTCAGGAACTAGCTGTTTTTTATTATTATTTGGGGGGGGGGGGGGGGTTGTGTGTGTGTGTGTGTTTAAAAAACAATATATGCATGATGCTGGTGCAAATTTTCACCCGGGGGAACCGAATTGTTTTAAAACACTACTATCATTTCCTGTTTATGTAGCTATACCCAAATCTGACCCCACCCTCACTAATTAACCTTGTTTACTTAAAATGAAATCCTTCGAAAGAATTCATGTAATATATACTGCAATAGGAAATAAAAATTCAAGGAATTTTTTTGTTTATTTCAGTATGCTTCCATGGTATTGCGAATTGCATCCCAATCGTTACTGAAATATTTATCAATGCCGACTGCAATCAGAACGTTGATATAGAATGCTATAAGCAAACAGTAGATGCCTTTGTCAGATTTTATTTTGGTCTCATTTAATTTTGGTCTCATGCAGAAAGGAAAAACCGCCTCGTGGGTGAATAAAAGAGAAAAAACGACACCAGTAACCCTGCGTTTAACGGTATCGGCAACATTAGCATTCGGTGGACATATTTGATTTGTTTTGGATGAAAGTTCTATTTGAATTTTGTCTGTGATGACTAAATGAATCAGAAACCACATTTTATTACACGGGGGTTTAATGAACTAAGACGCTGGAATAGAATGCTGATCGACGAAATTTTATGTTTTATTGGCATAAACCCTGTTAAAGTTATATAACTTCAGAGCATGTCAAATTCAGTTTTTCCTTTGCGTGCAATATATTGTGTATGTTTTTTGTAATTCACCAAGCAATTAAATCAGTATTAAATTCGAAATTGTTAGTGAATATATTTTTTACCCATTTATATTATGGAATCGTTAGAAAAAATCCATTAATTTCATGAGCAAATTGATAATATAGGATATGCCTAAGGTTAACTCTTGAATATATTTTTAACCAGTTTAATCCTCTACCACTCCTTTGACGGTGGCAGATGAGAACCAGACTACCAACTATCTAAACAGTATTTCAAGTATACACTTTATATGTAGAAGTCACAAATTACTAGATAGCGCTGCTCGTGCGCATTCTGATATCTACATCAAATATGGTCTTGCTTTGGGCGACTTTAATAAGGTGTAATTTTTGTTAGCAATGCTGAATGTGTAACTCATCTCAAATTTACTTTAAGAAAAGGTCAAGATAACAAGCAGTTATCAATCCCATAACTCCTATAAGGGATACAAAATTAAGAGCAGTGTAAACACGGACCCCTGGATATACTAGAGGTGGGGCCAGGTACCTAGGAGGAGTATGCATTGCCGTGTTGATCGGTTGCCGTGAGCCCTGTATTTTGATCAGATAAAGTAATCCGTAGACAAAATCAGAGTGTACAGAACGGCCCAATAATTGCTATGAAACACGACCGACAGTATTTGACCCAATGACAGGTTGTAATGACAAACTCGATCATTATAACGATAAAGGAAGAGATGATTTATACAAGCAGATCATGTGTGTTCATCATATACTATAATACAGTGCTAAACTTTGTTTCTGCTGATATACATGTAAATGAAAATTCCAAATTTCTGAAGTCGCCTTCGGCTTTTCTCAGCACTATTTAGTTACACAGTCAGCACGATATGGCATTGAACCGGAAGCGCCTGTGAATCTATTGAATATAGACTTATGGCAATGGACACAATTTTAATTAAAGCCTAAAGCTTGGTATTTTAATTTTTACGTACTTCTAACATCGGTAGAAACGTTGTAAACTTGCTCTGATATAAGTAGATGCCTCCAAAAGGAATTTAAGATGTGTATTTTTATGCCACGTAATTGGAGATTCGGGGACATATAGGTTTTGATCTGTCTACCTGTCTGTCCACAAACACGTTAATCGTGGCCATACTTTTAATTGGATGGTGGTAGGGCTTTCATATTTCACATGTATACTTCTTGTGACAATACCTTTCATTGGTATGAAAGTTGTGATCTCTTCACCTTGAGCTCGGATTTGACTTGCTTTTGAAGTTACTTCAACTGTGCTGCTATACGGATTATCAGTGTTTCTTAAAGACATGCTGTTGTGGCCTTCAACTCGACATCTAGATGTACGGACGAGGGTTTATCTGTCAACAATAATCATATGTTGATTCGATATATCCCAGTGACCTCGAAATAAAATACACAATATAGTCAGCTTCGTAATTATTTTATTGTAAACAGATGTTAACGGCACACTAACAGCTCAGCTTTATGACAAACGGAATGATTCCAGCTTCTCCATCGTCAACTTCCTATATTTATATAGCATTATTCCATTATCAACCGCATATAGTATTTATATTTCTCAACTGATTAGATACGCAAGGGCTTGTTCTGTGTATGGTCAGTTTTAAAATCGAGGCTGGCTACTGACAAGGACGTTGATGTTACAGGGGTTTCAACAGTCTCGATTAAAGACAGTATTTCGCAAATTCTATGGTCAGTATAACGATTTAGTCTGCCAACACCTTTCATTGGGTCAAATGCTGTATGACGGGTTTCAAACGAATTGTTAGGTCGTTCTTGACACACTGATTATGACTACGGATTGGTCCTTTTACATATAGGGCTCACGGCAGGTGTGACCACTTAACAGGGAATGCTTATTCCTCCTAGTCACCTGATCCCACATATGGTATATCCAGGGATCCGTGTTTGACTAAAACTGTCTAATGGTGTATTTTATGTACAAGTTATCAGATTGATCACTGTCCGTTATCATCACCTTTTTATTTTTCCAAAGTATACAAAATCTAGTCAGTATTTAATTCTAATAGCACGTGTGAAATCCACGGAGTACAGATAGGATCAGGTGACACACGCCGTGAGCCCTATATCCCGATCAGATGAACGAAACAATCCGTAGTCATAATCAGTGTGCCAAGAACGGGCTAGCAACGCATCAGACGCCATCTGACCCAATGACAGGTTAGACTGATAAATTGATGGCTACGACCACAGGATTTGCGAAATGTACCCCTGCAACATTAAATTGGTTGTCAGTAGACCGCCTCGATTTAAAACCTGATCACAAGCTCAGTTCAGTTTATTTATTATCTCAAGTCGTTATTCATATGACATAAAATTGATTGATTGTCTATTGTTTAATGTCACGCTCGAGAATTTCTCACTCATATGGAGACGTCATCTTTGCCGGCGAAGGGCTGCAATTTAGGCCTATGCTCAGCTCTTATGGTCTTTATCGTGCCACACCTGCTGTAACACGGGACAACGGTTTTTACGGTTTCATCCAAAGGACCGCACCACTTAGTCGCCTCTATTGACAAGCAAGGGGTACTGAGGACCTATTCTAACCCGGATCCTTACGGGCACATATGATATAAGAGGTAATATATATATATATATATATATATATATATATATATATATATATATATATATCAACGCAAATATAGTGTAAAATGATTAATCGGTGACAAAGTATATAACTATGATTTTGCTCAGGTGAGAAAACGACAGTATATACATTTTTATGATATATCATACTTGTGGAAATACCTAGTACATATACATGAAATAAATAAATGTATTTTAAGGCGTCCACTTTATGATATATCTCATATAAAGATATAAACATTACACTTCAGAAGAGTTAATTAAGTCGACGTCTTTAGAATTAAAGATACAAAGTCTTTTCTGAAGTGCATAATTAGTAGTTGACATTAAGTTACAAAATTTCAGAGTATACGGTCCATTAAGACAATAGTTATCTGTTAAAAATCCTCCTAGCTCAGTAAATGCTACACACTCCATTAAATAATGATACTGATCTCCTATTTTGTTGCATTTACAGAGATGACAAAGTCTTTCGCTCCTAGGAATGCCGATTCACCTATTTACTTCAATAGGGAAATGATTAGTTGTTCTGAATTTGATTAAAACTTGTTTTGAGTTTTTGTAGGCATGTTTGCAAAATAACTTTCGATCGAAAATGAAAATGTTGTTTTATAAATTCTACAGCATAAACCTTTTGACGATCCACATATTTCACTATGTCATTTCTGTATAAATTGGTCTTTAAGGATTTGATTAACTACAGAGTACAACTATCTAACACGTGCACCTGTGGTGCTTTGTTCATTCCAAATATTTCACAACCCACTTGAGTCAAAAATATTGTGAATACAAGAAAATCAGGGATTACTATTTAATCCACTTTTATACTGTTTGTATAAATACGTGTAAATAATTTTAAAACCATTTCTGGAGAGAACTTTGGCCTAATAGGAGATCATTCTTGTATAGACAGTTATATACAGTGAATATCTACCAGTTTCGGCGTATACCATGAAACTAGGTGCATTGCTGTCAATAATATCAATGTTTTTATAGCCCCATATTTCACATGCACAAAGCAAAACTCGTACAAAAATCATATCAAATAAGTCTAATTGACAATTAATTCTTAAATCATACAAACGATTTTTTTTATTATCCCGTATATTGCTTTCTGAGCTTGTGCAGCTAAATGTTTCTTTGCATTTCAAAAGGACCCAGATGATGAAAATCTTTAACAGTTTCAATTATATTGTCATTGTATGTTAATGTACTTTAGGTGCCGGTGAAAACACAAGAATGTTTTTATTTACACTGACCTTAAGCCCCCAATAATTACAGTAAATGGAAAAAATATCTAAAGCATGTTGTAAATCAGTAACATTTTCAGACATAATAACTGTGTCATCAGCATAAAACAAGATAAATAATTTAAAAAATATAAAAAGTGCAATACATTGTACAATTGTAGAAAGACCACAAACATTTTTACTATAAAACAAAATCTTCAAGATCATTAATAAAGAGTGAAATTAAAAAAGGGGAAAGGCAAAACAAGTTCCCACAAACCCAACCTGCCGAAAGACACAAATCCGTTAAGTTAACAACGAAGAAGCTGAATTCATCCCGCCCGTCTTAAAATTGATTTGTTAGACTGCCATTAACGTCTGTGTTCAATAAAATATCTAAGAACGAAGCAGACGTATAAGACTCCGTGGCGTCCTCCACCCAGAGCTTACTAGGACACATCGAACCGAGATATGAACAGGGAATACACAAATATGAAACCCTATTACTGTTCATTCGAAAGTTATGGCCAAGGTTCAAGATTTTGTGAGCAAACAGACTGACAGATGGACAGATTCAAAAACTATGAATACATGAACGGACCTCATGGGTTTCACGTGATGCTTTAATTGTTCGTGGAAATATACCGATAATTAGCCATAATTCAGATTTGAATCTAAACCTCAACTGTAAAAACCCATCTTTTTTATAGTTAGGGAGTCACGTTTTACACCGACTTTCTTCGATCAGCTGTTTGTTAAATTAGTGTTAAAATATCTTTTGAAAATGGTTCTTTTTCTCTTTCTCTACGCTTATCAACAAATTACGTCCCTTGTCTGCCACCTTGTATTTAAAAAAAATACAGCATTTCCTTATGTTGACCAATGTAATTTTCTGATGTGTAGCCTTGACATTTATTATTTTTCCATCACCTGACGGCGACTATAATAATACCCCACGGGGGGGGGGGGGGGGGGGGGGGGGCAACTCACAGACATGCATGAAAATTGAAAAATTAGCTATAGTTCACAGTAGTAACCTCTTATATTTTGTAAACTTGAGTTTTCACCAATTGACCTTTGGCTGACTCCACAAAGGGGCGTAACTCAAGCCACAGTGTTGATACGTATATTCAGCATGAAAACATTTATTCCAAATTTTGTTGTCGAAATTACCTATTTCTAACATTCAGTCTTATATGTTTGAGCCACCAGTGCGAAGAATTGTAACGTATTTCATTATACATTAGAAGACCTTTAAAGTTCGTGCCTTGTCAGTTCAAGTGTTTGAGGTGTAATTAGAATAGCAACTTCATAGATAAAATAAAATTGGGAATATGATTAGAAATGGTCCAGCTGTACCCAGATTAATAATTATTCTAAATCAGGGGCCTACAAAGATCAGGGGTTAACCAAATGATATACAAAGTCAATATAATCTAAGAATGGATATGATCTCTCTCTCAGCCACGACTTGATTGTACTACAGCCTTATTCAGCACACACAGTACAAGTGACAGCCCTTCAACCTCGGTACACATGGTTGAGCCTTATTCAGGGAGACACTGAACAACAGCCTGGTCGTCAGTCCCGTCCAGTGCAGACTTATTAAAAGTTTATCTAGTCGCCCTCCACAATGGCAGGCCTCTTACGGCTAAAATCATCCTATGGAAAGGACAGCCCCCATGCCTCCATGCCTCCACTCTAATACCAATATAACGTACGGAATTATATGCTGGCTTACTCAGTAAATTACTTTATTTCTTGCAACGTACTGTTCTTTCTCCACACATCTCACTCTTGATTCAAAGATGACAACTGCTTTGCGCTGTATCCGAAATGCTAGGTCGTGTCACTAACATTGAAACTACCATGTTTAATCTGGATGGTCAATGGATAAATTCCCTGAATATTTCACAATTTCAACGATACCCTAGAAAGTAATGAGGGTGAAATCAGCGATGGTGAATATACTTTGTGAGGATACATTGTATTTAAAACATTGTCAACTTACCATATTTATGTAGCACTGATCCATCATCACCCACATATGGTGTTTATGTCTCCCAACTGATTTAATACGCAAGAGCTTGTTCTGCGTATGATCAATTTTGAATTGACGCAGGCTATTAACAAACAAATTGATGTTAAAGGGGCTTCAACAGTCTCGTTTACAGTCAGTATTTGACAAATTTCATGGTTGTTAAAACGATCTAGTTTGCCAGTAGAATCTGTTATTGGGTCAAAAGCTATGTGACGTGATTCATACCAAAATGTTAGGTCGTTCTTTACATATTGATTTTGGCTACGGATTATTACGTTTACTTCATTAAGGTATAGGGCTCACGGCAGGTGTGCTCGATCGACAGGGAATGCTCACTCCTCCTAAGCACCTGATGTCACTGCTGGTATATCGAGGGGTCCATGCTTATCCACTCTTAATTTTGAATTCCTTAAAAGGAGTTATGAGATTGATCATTGTTCGTTATCTTCACCTATACAGTAATGGACGTTTTTTTTGTAATAAAATGTGCAATAAATATTTATCCATAGCCTACGGAAAAACAGATTACCTTGATACATCTACTATCCTTGACTGGTGCATTTCGAGAGAAAATCGAATAAATGTCAAATGAATATGAAATATAACTTTAAGTAGAAATCATATTAATTATGAACGCAAGCAATATTACGTTTATTAAATTGTGATCTGCATGTCGTTAGCAATTAAGAGGATGAAGTTATACTTGATGTATTGAGTTCATTTTTAAGAACTTTGACGGATTATAATAAAATTCAGCTTAAAATAGGAATTACAACATTTTTTTATTTATCATAAATGCAACTTAAATTATTTTAATTTTAAAAAAATGTACATCTACACGTTGGTATGGACTGAATGTACAGGGCTGACCATCGTGTTAAAACGTCATCTTTATGACCCCGTAATATGAGATTCCGGGATATCAATATATTTTTTGGTCTGTCTGTCTCTCTGTTTTTCCGCAAAGTCTATAACCTTCACCATAGCTGAATGGATGTTAATAGGGCTTTCATTTATCACAGGTGTATTTCTTTTCCTACCAAAATGTTTTACTTATGACCTTGACCTCGGAGTTGGCCATATCAAGTCTCACAAGAAACTCTTGTTATTCGCATTCTCGGGGGATGCTTACTCCTCCTAGGCACCTGATCCCACCTCTGATATGACCAGGAGTCCACGTTTGCCCAACTCTTTGATTTGAATTTTCTATAGGATTGCTCCGTTTATCTGATCAGAATATAGGTGGGTATGACCGGTCGACAGGGCATGCTTATTCCTTCTAGGCACCTGATCCCACCTATGGTATGACCAGTAGTCCGTGTTTGCCCATCTCTCTGATTAATATTTTGTATAGGAATTACGAGATTGAATGTTATTAGTTGTTTTAACCTTTTCAATAATATTCCAGTGTTTATATGATCTCTTTTAAGATAGTTCTTATCCGTGTATAAATTATCTGTGATATTTTCATGTTTTATGTTATATCTATCCGATACGTATATTTGTTAAAGACAGGGCTGCAAGGTAAACTAGTTTGTGTCATTCATTGTACAATCCTTTATAAATAAAGGATATTACTAGTTATTAATATATCATTTATGAGAGTGGGCTAATGGCAGGTGTGACCGGTCGACAGGGGATGCTTACTCCTCCAAGGCACCTGTTCCCACCTCTGTCTTATCAAGGGGTCCGTATTTACAAACCCTTAATTTTCTATTCCTTATAGGAGTTATGAGATTTAGTACTGTTCGTTATCTTCGCCTTTTCGGTAATGGACATTGTTTTTATAATAAATTGTGCAATAAATATTTATCTGTATATTAGAAGAAAAAACTTCCAAGATACTTTTACCATTGTTAACAACTACTGGAGTACTTGGAAAGAAAATCAAATGAACAAATCTCAAATGAATTCCAAATCTAATATAGAAATCACATTAATCCAAAACGCAAACAATATTACTTAATTTATTCAATTGTGATCTACACGTTGATAGCAAATAGGAGCATGAAGTTATACTTGGTGTGTTGAGTTCATTTATAAGGATTTCGTCGGATTTTGATCAAGTATGAATTACATTTTTTTTATTCATCATGAATAAGTTACCTACGAGTTGGTAAGGACTGAAAGTGCAGCGCTGTACATGTTGTTACAGCTACATTTCATGATCTGATCTGGGATTCCGAGGTATAAATGTAGTTTTTAGTTTATTCGTCTGTCTGTTTCTCCTCTAATTTTTTTGATTGACCATAACTTTTGAAAGGGCGTTCATCGGGCTTTCATATATCAAATGTGATTTTTGTCTGACAAGACCTATCTTTTCGTAACATATTTTTCACCTCATGACCTTGCCTTCCGAGGTTTCACAAGAAAACCTTGTTATTCCCAAGGTGTGAATATGAAGTTTGTGAAGTTATGGAGACCAGAATGGTATGAGTTCGCAATCAAATCTTTTCTTCTACATAGCAATTTTCTCGTAGTTTAGGTGGACATCAGTCCATAAAACAACCAAAACAAAACAAACAAACAAATGCATAGAAACAACAACAAAATACCCCCCCCCCCAAACAAATTCAAAGAACACATGCATGTTTTCGAAGACAGAAAGTCCTCGCGCCAACAAAAAATTATCCTAGTCGTTTTGCTCAGACTTTCCCTCCAAAAACTGAATAAAGAAAACACATCTCACATCCCTTCTTCAGTCGGACACTACGGGCTAGTACGTGCAATTGCACTTGTAGGTGGCGCTAATCACCATGATAAGGAACTGTTATCTGTAATCTGATAAAGAGAAAATTGATTCATCATCTATGGTTAGCAGCTGATGCAACCCTTGTTTATTCCCACATGGACAACATTATGATTTGTACACGTGAGTGATCAGCAGGCCGCAGTCTATTCTACATGTAAAACAAAAATCTTCTCTAAAAGTGAACTCAAAACCAATAAAGAATAGAAGTCTCTGTTTAAAATCTCATATAAATGTTTTAAATGAATTATAATAAGTATTTTTATCCAAAATTGCACATACATGTTGATGAAAAGGCGAATATAACAAACAGCGACCAATCCCATAAACCTCATACGGAATACAAATTAGGGAGTTGGGCAAACACGAACCCCTGGATATACCAGAGGTGGGATCAGGTGCCAAGGTGAAAGCATTTCTTGTTGACCGTCCACAGCCGCTGTGATCTCTCTATCTTGATCTGGTGTAATGTACAAAGCTGTGATTTATCGACTCCCTCCTTAAATATATTGATTGTGATCAAAGACATGCATTAATTGGTGCTATAAATGTTGAGTAATATGTATTTAGAAACAAAGCTTAGTGAAATAAACAAATTGCATGAGGATGAGCAACATATACCCTGATAACTGTTCCTTACAACAAAAAATATACATACCGGCTCGGGAAAATCGGGCGACTAGTCAATTTATGTCTGAGACATTCTGCACGATTTTTTTTTCGACTACTATATTGTGTGAGACAAAAATATACCCTAGGGTATTTTTATACTCTGAGGTAATATCTGCCAAAATCAAGGTACAAGCGCAGTTTACCCAACAATGGCTTCGTAAAACATGTGGTGAACGCCCTCCCGTCTCATTAATTCTTTTACACTGTAAAAATTGTTTCAAAAACTCGCGTTGGCATTTCATTTAAAAATATTAATAAACATTAAGAATAGAAAACTAAATTCTTAGTGGCAAATCATTGTCGAACCTATCTTCGTTTATATTAGCACATGACATGACATTGAATGGTGGCATACGAGTTGCAGTACGAATTTTAATCGTCTGTTTCAAAATAATTCAATGTGTACATGTCAAAAGTGTCATATTTTTTTTAACAATTTTCTGCTTCTATAGTACTTTTCGTGGGATAGATTTTTCGCTTTTAAATAGGTAACAGCGTGAATGAAGGTTGTGTCTCTGAGTGAAACATTATAACGCCGAGTTTCACCTCTGTCAAAACTGTCAAAACAAAACAATACCAAGTTGATCTGGTATGATACTCGTTTTAAAAAGGACATTTTTTATCTTTACCATTTTCCCAAAGTTTATTTATATATTTTTTCATGGATTAATGACATTGTGAAGACAAGAATATCGAAGCGTGCAGGCCACGCCTTCCATTTCATTCCAACCATTCATAACCATTCAAAAAGCCTACCGTTTCGTGCAAACCATGCAAGCAATTCACGAAATGGGAAGCGTTTTGTGCAAACCGCTCAGCGTTCCGTGCAAGAATCGTTTCATTTCGTTCCGTGCAAGTGGTGTAGTAGTACGCTTCAGAGTCTGTATCTAAAGGTTGTAACCATTTCCCAAGTTTCTGTGACATGTCCCTCTTGTCCTCACCACTATCAGACTCACCATTGGAGTTACTAAAATATGGTTCGGGTGAATTATATTGTCATCGCTTTCTAAATCTGCAGCATCTGAATCATTTTTATCTTCACTCAAGTAAAAACTCTGGGGTACATCTAATTGTCTCTGAGAATTTGATTCCATATTTTGATTTACCTCATGTACAGACAGATTTCTAGGTTCGATACATTCTATTGAATTAGCAATATTATCTAACTCTCTGAGAGATTCATTTTCATCTGTCCCAACAATAGCATTTTGGATGTTTTGTAAATCAGCCAAATGGTCAGACACGCCTGGCATCATTTCTCTTCTCAAGGTCCAAATTGATTTAATTTTCCTAGCCATAACTGTTTGAAAACAAGGTCAAGTTTACATTAAGATAATACTTGCCAAAACAAATAATTCATAGATCGGTCTATGTCTCCTTTATCATGGTCACCTAGTTATATGTTTATCTGAAACAGAGCGCAAACTAAAATGTTTAAGATCTATCAATATTTCATTCAATACACATGTAACATTTTGTGAACTAAATAAACCTAGAACAACAACCAGTTAATACATTGTTTTTTGGGGGGTTTTTTGTGTTTTTTTTTTGTTTTTTGGTTTGGTTTTTTTTTGTTTGTTTGTTGTTTGTTTTACGTTTTACGTCCCGCCGAGAATTTTTCACTCATATTGAGACGTTACCAGCTGAAGGTGAAGTATGACCAATTTAGACCTATGCTTAGCACTCAGGTCCGTAGCAGTGAGGGTTCTTTAACGTGCCAACGCCTACCGTGACACGGGACCTCCGTTTTTAAGGTCATATCCGAAAGACCCGTGATTCTCACTTCTAAATGCCGAGCGTTTGGCGAAGGAGCAATCACTACCTATTTTTCGTCTTAGGTTTGACGCGGCCAAGGCACGAGCGGGGCTCGAACTCACGATCCCCCGGTTACGAAGCGAACACTCTAACCACTGAGCTACCGCGACTGGTGTTAATACATTGTGGGTAGGGAACTTCACTCATCACGTTTTTAGACTCATTGAAACATTTTATAACATTTTGATACAGAAAAATGTGAATTTGGCCTAGAACTCTCTTTATCTAAGCTTGTAGTAAAAGAAGAATATATGAACAGGTAAAGAGATATGAGATACAGTACATCCCAAAACGAAACTCAATTCATGTTTAATATCACATAACATGCAAACACTTTCATCACCAATGGAATTTTGGTTGAAAATTTAATATGAATTACTTGTAATGGAAGGTTTTCAAAAAATTGATTGCAACTCAAAGATTTATTAAGCTTTAACATTAACAAAAAACAAAAAACAAAAAAAAAAATAATAATAAAGATAATAAAAACCAACCAATATCACCCTCATTGGTATATATATATATATATATATATATATATATATATATATATATATATATATATATATATAATTTTGTATGCATCATGATGAAGGGTAACTAAAGGCACTGGAAGTCTAAAATTTAAAATAAGTGGATAAATACTGAATGCACATTTATACAATGGACACTTTTTAAGTTCGTAGAGTAAGCATATAACTTTTTAACACGATTATGAAATTACAAGACTTTTTACACAGATCTTGCGTAACCAATCCTCTCTCCAACGGTATCACGGTATGCGCGCTGCGCTGGGTATTTTCAACACGTGGTTTTATACACTATAGTAAAATATAGCGTTCAATACGGATGGAAAAATCTCTGAACAGAGGGTATATTGTCAGATTCGAGCACACCTCGGGTTTCCGTCAACGGAAATTCATGCTGATTTGCAAAAGGTTTATGGTAACGGTGCTTTAAAATATGCTACAGTATGCAAGTGGGTACGTCGTTTTAATGATGTCCGGGAGTCAATTGAAAATGACCCTGGAGTGGATAGGCCGGTTTCCGTTTTGACGGAAAAGAACGTTGCTACTGTGAAAACGTTAATTGAGGAAGACGCACGTTATACTGTGCAAGAGATAGAAGAATTAAGTGGCATTCATTCATCAAGTGTTTTGAAGATCTTACTTGAACGACTTGGGCTACGCAAGATCTGCGCGCGCTGGGTGCCCCATTTGCTCACTGACGAGCAGAAACAAAGTTGGGTTAGACTTGCATCGCAAGTTATTAAAAAATATGATAAATGTGACCCACGTCTTTTGGAAGAGATAGTTACAGATGATAAAACCTGGATCTATCATTTTCAACCCGATTTTAAGGCTAAAAATAAGGTTTGGGTTTCATCTGAGGGCGACAGACCTGTCATTGTGCGCCGTTGCAAAACATCAAATCACATGTTGTATGCGATATTCTTTGATTTGAAAGGTCCAGTCCGTCAAATTCCAGTCCCGAAAGGTAGTTCTGTCACTGGGAAGTTTTACAGAGAAAGTGTTCTTACTCAACTTGTTGATTTCTATCACAAACGTAGACCGCGCACAGGTGTCTGCGGCATCAAATTACTCCATGATAACGCACCGGCCCATAAATCCGCTGAGGTACAGGAATATCTGAAAGAATCTGGGCTCGATGTCTTATATCACCCCCATACAGCCCTGACCTAACCCCCTATGACTTTTGGTTGTTCCGAAGACTAAAGGAAATGCTGGCAGGTCACCGTTTTGAATCCCGTTGTCATATAGGCAGTGCGGTCTACCAGTGTTTGCAACATATACCTAAAGAGGAGTACCGGGCAGCGTTCCGGAAATGGTTAGATCGGTGTAAAATGTGTGTTGAGGCAGACAGGGCATATTTCGAAGGTCTTGGATAAATAAAATTTTGAACTTTTCAAGCGGTTTTAAAAAGACCGCCCAACTCTACGAACTTAAAAAATGCTCCTCGTACTTTATATTTAAATTATCTCCTAGTGCCATTGAGCATAAACATAAGCAACGGAAACAATTTACACAGTAAATTTGAAAATATATCAAAGAATAAACATTTATACTCACATCTCTTTTTTGAAGCAGTTATAACTGTTGAATATCCCGCTCTGTGTATTGAGCCTATCAACCACCTATGAGTAATTGAATTTGACAGTTCACGCCACAGTTTCCACAGTGTGGGGTTTTAATCGCTGAGATTCCCTCAGTTTTAACGACTCACCTATTTTCTTGTTTCAGTGTAATTATGGTACGTGTTGGATTACTTTGATTTAGGTATATAGATAAGCCTCGTTCACATACCCTGTCTCTGCAAACTTAAAATGTTTTTAGGAAACGTTTTCGTTAATGCAACGTTTTCTTAATTATCTCAGAATCTGTTCCTAAATTCATAGTAATTTTTTAAAAACATTTTTGCAATATCAGATATATTTGCAACACAGCTATTGGACCAAAATTAAATTTATTACAGGGACCCCAGAAAATTAGCAAGTTTTACAAACAATGAACCAACGTTGGCCCAATGTAATCATCCTCAGCTTACAAGGACACCGTCATTTAGATGGTAATGCAGCTGTTGGGACAACGTTGGACCACTGTAACCATCCCAACTTAAAATACTACTACGAAAGAACACGCATGCTAACATCAGGCCAACGTATTATTAAACACCTAAATTAAATAACTTTGTACAGGATGCGTCACAAACGTTGGGCTAACTTTATAATCCCGACGTCCTTGGATGATAAAGCAAACTGGAGTTGGTTTACATTGGACCAGCGTTGGACCAACATAGAAATCCCAACATTGTTAAAAAGATTCACATGGTAACATTGGCCCAACGCTGTATACCCAACGCCAACCATACAACCAGCCAATCATACAACCATACAACCAGCCAATCATACAACCATACAACCAGCCAATCATACAACCATACAACCAGCCAATCATACAACCATTTGCCAATGTTGGCCCAACATAGTCATGCTATCTGGGTCAATATTGATATGCTTTGATTTTGTCCATAGGCCTATAGAAAAGAAAGCGACGCAGAATTAATAAGATTTTGTATTTCATAAAAATAATTGAATAATTCTATTAACATTTCATTCTATATACTGCTTCCAAATTGACTCTCTGGTTTGATTTACAGCGTAGATATTATTCTGCATTATTAGATCTAACACGTGGTTTTGAAACATTAGTGCATGTGTCTTTACGACGCTACGTAACGTAAAATTTTTGTGACGTTATTTCTCTGTTCTTTAGAATATGTCATAAAGACCTTTCGTCATGGGCGCAATCATACATATAGTATTATTCACTCAAAGAAAAATCGTGCTATAATCAGCACAACTAAAGTCGGTAATATTCTGATACAGTGTTGATTACTAAAATAAATGACAAAATTGCTGGATTCAGATTATATCTATGATTTGAAAACATACTATAGCCTACCTGTATCAAATACTTTTGTTCTCCACCTGCACCCCATTGCCACTTAGTAAACATAATTGTACCCGTCTTTTTTGTACAGGGTGAACACCTCGCTCGAGGTAGTATATGACGTCATACATAATGGCGCGTAAAATCTCGAGAGTAAATAATTGAAATTCGTCGCTTTCAAAATTAAAATCAATGCAGTTTCCCCTATAAACACATTTAAATTTATTTTTGGCATCACCCCGATTACCTGATCAAGATATAGGGCTCACGCGGGTGTGACCGGTAGGTGTGCTCAGGAGTTCGTGTATTTCGTATTCTTTATAGGCATTACGAGATTGACCTCTGTTCTTTTTTTCACTTTTCCATTAAAAGATTTAATTTTGCACAACAATTAAAATATTTAATTATATGCGAGGTGTCCTTTGGAGTCAATTAACGATAGAATGTAGGTGTTCAGAGAGAGTTCATTGATGTAGACAACTAGTTAGTTAGAGAATTCAAGGTACCATTAGTTAATCATTAGGTGCTCCGCGGTACTCAGAACTGTAGGAGACATATCATACTTTAACCTTTGAAGCTGGCAGACGGGTTCCATCGGCGATTGCCAGATAGCTCAGTTGTTAGAGCACGTGACAATAGACTCAATAGGCCCGGGTTCAAATCCCGGTTTGATCCGTTGTATTTTCTCTCTTCCTGTTACATCTTTACTTTAAGGTTCGTTTTAGGTATATACTGATGTTAACTGAGTTATCGATGCAGACATTCATTATATTAGTGTAAGCGTTTAAAACTAAGTGCTGTGACAAGACAGTAATGCCAGCATGTACGTGATACTCTCCGTCATACTTCTGCAACTCAAAGACGCCACAATAGTTATCATTATATCATAACCTATACCATATAATATTCTTGGTGCATATGTCAAAGTGCCCTGGGTTCATCCAAAATCATATTTCATAATTGTTGAAAATTGAGGTTCTGTTCCCCATATCCTATATACTCTTGCTGCACATATCAAGATGCATAGAGCATTCTGATGGACAAGTGTTCCAGGATCATACCAACCCCCATCATCGTTTGATTGTTCAAATATCTTTAAAATAGATGAGATTCCAGCCTTAAAGCAAATATATTCTTTTTTCTCCAACTGTTTGTTGTTTGTTGTCTGTAAACTTAATAAGAGTGATACATAAAAGTTTTGCCATGCCTTGGATGGATTTAACAACCCGACAAATTTCTGTAGTCGGTCAGCAACAAACCCAATAAATAATAGTAGTGGATCATCTCACAACTTATAAGAATCATTCGGAAAAAATAATAAATATAAAAATCCTCTCGTAATCAAGGCTGCATTATACTGAAATACTTCACAGAATATACACTTTATTTAAGGACGATTGTTTTCAAAATTGGTAGTTTCTAATGCGGGATAACAGATAAAAATGAGCGGATATAATGAGTCGGTCGGATAAAATGGTTGGATATAGAGGTGGATATAATGGGCGGATATAGAGAGTCGGATATAATGAGTCGGATATAGAGAGTCGGATATAATGAGTCGGATATAGAGAGTCGGATATAATGAGTCGGATATAGAAAGTCGGATATAATGAGTCGGATATAGAGAGTCGGATATAATGAGTCGGATATAGAGAGTCGGATATAATGAGTTGGATATAGAGAGTCGGATATAGAAAATCAGATATAATGGTACATGTACTAACGATCAATGACTTGTACAAATCCATACATCGTTCTGACGATTCCCTAAATCATTTAAATGTATCCTAAATCACTGAAACGATTTCCCAAATTGTAGAAACAGTTTATTAAATCGCTTTTTTCAAATTCCTAAATTGTTTTAATGATTTTTCAGATCTTTCTAAGGATTTAAGCAAATTTAAGTAAATCGATCAAACAATTTACTAAATCGTTCCAAGGATTCATGATGTACATATTCTAACGCATCCAGCTAGCAGGAAAATATTGCGCGAGCAAGCATACCTGACACTATCTCAAAATCTAATTTCATGTTAAGCCTTTATTTCAACTTAACTGAAAACTGTTGATAAAATGTTTGAGACTGTTTATTGAGAGCAGACAAAAATGTATGGCACAAAAGTCAATTACATATATATAGCCCATTACTTGTCAATAACTTGAACTGCACTTCTTTGGGAACGAAAACATCCTAGAGAGGGTTCTGTCTTGACAGGATTGTCGAGAATGGCAAAACTGTAAGTCTATATTTAAGATGGTCTGTGTTATTAAAGACAAAATATTGGCTATTACCAGGGTAAATAGAGGATACTCAATGTTTTGGTGTTAGATATTGAATTTATTTGACGAGTGAGACGGAATTTTTTTTTTTTTTTTATATTTTCATGAGTGCGAAACACGAATGAAAACATATATATATATATATATATATATATATATATATATATATAAATCCCGTCTCAGAAGTGAAATAAATTCAATATCCAACAACAAAACATTGAATTTTCTGTTTATTACATTTTCTTACGTTTTCCTTCAGGTCTAACCACTTCCAGGCCTCCTTTCAACCCACCCAGTACTGAACGTTCAAAACAATATTGCGCCAAAAAATTAGTACCTTAAGAAAAATGTAAAGTATTTAGAAATAAATACATTTGAACAATAAAGCAACATTGACTAAATTTTGTTTTAATATTCAAGTAAAAACACGATAGAGTATTTTTGTTACGTAAAATAAATGTGGTCGCATGAATTTTACGACAGTTGTTATTAGTGAAAATAACAACTGTGAAAATATCAATTTTATTGAAAGGATACATTTCAGTATTTCACTGCTGAAAATGTAATAATTGTATTTATTTAATTCTTATTCTATAAAAACGTAGGAGTATTTCACTTTAATGTCTGAAGATCAATGACAATTGTTTTCTGTACAGAAATAAAATTGGAGTTTCCATTCATCATAGGACTAGTTCTTCTGAAGAACAAAGAATTCAATATTGACCAGCTCGTTAGTCCCGGAATCTTCTTGAAGTGTTGTTGCTGGCAATGCGTGAGGTTGTAGTCTGTGATAACCAGCTATGGATACTGCCATATAATTTACAGATTTATGATGTTGTAAACTGGCAATCTGTACATGGTACCTGCTTTATATTTTTTTTTTATTTCGTTATACGCTCATAGAACTGACTTTAGCTGTCTGTTTCACAGGTGATTTCTCTAGAGCAAGTTTTCTGTGCATCCGTTCCTACAAAACAGAATCATGATAATTACATGCACATCAAAGTTTAAGTATTCTTTTTATTATCGCTTCATACAGTAGTTTGCATATTTTTTGTTTGTTTGTTTATTTTGTTAATTTTTCAATAACATACACAATAGGTAGACATAGTTGAACTTGTTATGATTATATGGATTCTTGATAATGATTGGGAATTCAGTCGCAAATTTCTGTTTCATTTGGATGAAGTAATGAATAATTCGATATTTTCTTTCAATGCAGCGTAGTTGAAAATGTATATACACGACTTGTTTACTGTACGCATGACAAATGGTCACAGAAAGACGTCAACTGTAAGACATAGGTTCAGAGGTCTTGAGATAAGAGAGAATGTGACAGTAAGATGCTATTAGTATTCTATTTTTGAACTGACGGACATCATGATCTAGAGGTTAGGGCACTTACTCCACAACCAAGAGGATCCTGGTTCAAATCTCGATCTCGATCTTGAGCATAGATCAAAATTCGAGACAAATAACTAAAAATAGATATTGATATCCCAGTATTAGTGAACATTTTTCGAATGGGACGTAAAAGAATCATATGAGGAGGACACCCGAGTAATTTAAGGCCAATGGTCAAAACATGTTTGGAGATTATGCATATTGTATGACGCACTCAGTTGACGGTTGGAGAACCTGACGACTTTGTGTTATAGGCAAAGTATACGTAAGTAAATGAAAAGAAAAAAAATCCCTATTACTCTGGGCCACGAGATAAAAAAGTGCTTTACTGAGGTGAATTTAAAGCAGGCCATAGATTTTCAACAGTGATCAATGATATTTGAATTTACCTGGTATCTTCTCTCTATTTGTTTCACACTGGAATATCTATGATAGCCCTTCAATATAATAGAAAAAAATTATTATCATAGCAGTAAGCACCAAAACATCTAAAGTATCGCTTCATTTTAGAATTAATGTGGACAGCAACGTTTCGTGAAATATCAATGCTACCAAAGTCAGAGCAGTTCCATAAAACAAACAATTAATTATGTATCATAACTTAATCATCGAGACATTTTTTTCTTTGTGAAAGAGATATAATGATAAATCACAACTGGTAATGGTCTTGGATGTGTTGTAAAAGCGATGTCTTAGTCAGAAAACAATAATTCATTTATAAAGCGCAGTTGATCACGGTTATTTCATTCTGTGTTATGCGAATGATTGAAGTTGTGCATATTAGAAATTAAAATTCGTCTGATTTATCACTATCTTGTCTTAATTCGGTAAGCACAATTCAATTGCAAATAGCGTTGTTGATCAAATCTTATCATGTGTTGTGATAATAAATTCTTTTTATGTTTTATTTATTATGAAATGAAACGTACAATTCTATTTGATAAGTAAATTATGAGCAATGATCTTACGCTGATCACGACACTGATGATGAACATAACTTGTAGACAAGCAAAGCATGAGGAAAACACGATGAAGGCGTCCTTGTCCGCCTCACGGCTTGTTTCTGTATCACCCGTTAAGGTCACCACAGCATGCCATATACAAACCAAATACAGGAACACCATACTACCCAGAATATACCTGTCCTGTATTGAAAGCAAAGACATTATCATAGCCATATCAGAAATACCCGCAGTCAAAGTTATTGAAAACACAGTAGCAGAGGTTAATCACTGTCCAGACTTCTTCTCGCCCGACAACTATATGGAATTACTTTCAAACATATTTTAAGTTGTAAATTTTTGATAATGGTTTGTACATTTTCCACTTTGAAATATATTACAATCGATTGTAATTGTGCTGATTGTAATTATTGTGCTGATTGTAATTATTGTGCTGATTGTAATTATTGTGTTGATTGTAATTAGTGTGCTGATTGTAATTAGTGTGCTGATTGTAATTAGTGTGCTGATTGTAACTATTGTGTTGATTATAATTATTTTGCTGATTGTAATTATCGTGTTGATTATAATCATTGTGCTGATTGTGAATTTTGAGTTGATTATAATTTTTGTGTTGATTAAAAAGGCTAAGATAACTAATAGTACTTAATTCCTATAGCAAATTCAAATCAGAGAGATGGGCAAACACGAACCCCTAGACATACCAGAGTGGTATCAGGTGCCTAGGAGGAGTATGCATCCCTTGTCGACCGGTCACATCCGCCGCGAGCCTTATATTGTGATCAGGTAAATTGAGTACTCCACAGTCACAATCAGTGTGATTGTGATTCTTATATTGATTGTAAATTTTTTCTGATTGTAATTATTGTGCTGATTGTGCCCAAAACTCCTGCGCTATGATTTACTGTTTCTATCCAAAAAGATACAAGTCTTACGCAATAAAGTGCATCAAATGGAAAAGCCTTTTGAACCTATTTCTGGTACATGCTTGAACAACATGCACATTTGAGAATATTCTTACAAAAATGGAAGTGAATCGTAAAACTGAAAACCAAATTCAATCATTGAAAATGCATGAGAATGTTAACAGCAATGCTTCACGTCATCATACTTTTTAGCTCCCCTGAGCTAAAAGCTTATTCGTTGTCCGTCGTCCAATCTGTCTGTCTGTAGTCTTTTCACATTTTTCACTTCTCCAACTTCAACCAACCTTGGACAAAGGCATTCTTGAGGAAAGGAGATTCAATTTTGTTCAAATGGAGAGAGACATCCTGCTCTAAGGCGAGATAATAGCGAAATAGCAAAAATACAATGACAAATTTTCAAAATTTTCTTTTCCAGAACCAGCAGATCAATTTCAATCAAACTTAGAATAAATCATCCTTGTGTAAAGGGGATTTAAACATTCTGGTGTAAAGGGGATTCAAATTTGCTCAAATGAAGGGTCATGCCCCTTCATAGTAGAGATAATCACAAAAATACAAAATAAGATGTTATTTAAAAAGTATCTTCTCAAGAACCACTGAACCAGAAAAGTTCAAATTTACATGGAAGCTACTTGACGTAGTGCTAATTCAAGTTTGTTAAATTCATAGTCCCGGGGATAAGGCGGGGTCACAAATGGGGATCAAAGTTTTACATGCGAAGATATAGAGGAAAATCTTTAAAGTCTTCTTCTCTAGAGCTATTGAGCCAATTTCAATTAAACTTGGTATAAATCATTCTTGCCTAAAGGACATTGAAGTTTGTTCAAATGAAGGATCATGCTTTCTTCAAAGGGGAGGTAATCACGAAAATATGGTAATGCCAATTTAAAAAAAAATTCTTTTCAAGAACTACTGGGCCAGAAAAGTTCAAATTTACATGGAAGCTTCTTGACACAGTTCAAATTCAAGTTTATTGAAAGCATGGCTTTCTGGAGTAGGGTGGGGCCACAATTTGGGATCAAAGTTTTACATGCGAAAATATAGGGGAAAATATTTTAAAATGTTCTTCTAAAGAACCATTGAGCCAGGAAAGATTAATTTATATCGCATCTTTCTGACACAGTACAGATTTAAGTTTTATGAAAATCATGCTCCACCGAGGGGGTAGGGGGTAGGGGGTAGGGAGGGCACAATAGGGAATCAAAGTTCTACATGCGAATATATGGGGAACATCTTGAATATGGGCCAAGGTGACTCAGGTGAGCGATGTGGCCCACAGACCTCTTGTTATGAAATACAGGGGTCCGTGTCTGCCCAACTCTCTACTTTGTATTCAATGTGGAGTTTTTGAGATTGAACCTAGCCTTTACATCGATCGTTGTTCGTAATCTTCACATGTTTATGCTAATGTGTCTCATGAAATATGCGCCGTATAAAGCGCCGCAATCCATCCCCTCACGATTTTCTATAAAATTTATTTCTTAAATGTATAAGTCATACGAGTAGTTGCCAATATGTAACTTGTTATTTTCAACTTCGTAATATGGGTAGAATTAGATCTCTTGTATCGGAGGATACGTGCAGGACACTCGTTAGATCACTGATTACATCCCGTCTTAATTATGGAAATGTACTTCTTTGTGGTGTTAAAACAGCATCATTGCAGAAGTCACAGAAATTCCCAATACTGCTGCCAGGCTAGTGACACGTTCACGTAAACATGGGCATATCACACCAATTTGCATATCGCTTCAATGGTTACCTCCGACATATCGAATGGAATATAAAATCCCGTTGTATACTTTCAAGGCTCTACATGGATCAACTCCAACCTGACTCGGGGACTGCGTTACCGTCCTCAGCGACCATTTCGTTCTGTGGATTTGTTATTCTTAGCCACACGTTCGTGCTACACTGTATGGTGAAGGACGGTTCGATGTTTCTTCATCAACCCTTTGGAACTGCCTCCCGCTGAATCTTCGTTTCGAAGATTCATAAGCGATTTTTAAAAATAAACTTAAAACAAATCTTTTTAAATTTCATTAATCTGTACTTCGGTATTTACATAGGCAGTTATTTTTACAAAAATAAATAAATATAATAAAAAATAAATAGATAAATGAATAAAACTACAAACAAAATTTACAGAGTTTTGTCCTCTCTAGGTTACTACTTTAATCTCATTTTAGTATTATTTAACTTCCTTTTCAGGTAATTATTGTTCCCTGTTTTTGGTTTGCTTATTGTTTTACATTAAAAGCGCTATAGGGTAATTGTAGTGATTAGATCTAAGTACCTAAAGGTAAATAAATAAAACTTTTCGAATCGTGGTCAGCTTCTCACAAAGACGCACTATGGAATTTACTTAATTTACTTAATATAAAACATACATCTACTAATTTGCTTTCAACTAGACTACATATAATATTTTATCTAATTGTTACGATTCAAAATGAAAATTTTAAACAGTGTGAAAGTGAAGTGTTGGTGATCTCCTTATTAAATATAACGTTCGCTTCGTGGCCTAAAGGTCGTGAGTTCGAGCCCCGATTGAGTCATCCCCGCATCAAACTAGGTAGTAAATGCTCCTTCGCCAAACGCTCGGCATTTACCACCACGGGTCTTTCGGATATAACCTTAAAAATGTAGGTCCCGTGTCGCAGCAGTCGTTAAAGAAACCCCACTGTCACGGCCCTAAAATTCTACGGCCCAGGTCGATATTTGTGGCACTTCATCTACAGTTGGTGACATCTCAGTATTAGTGAAAAATGTTCGACGGAACGTAAAACAAACATACAACCTTACCCAAGATGTGAGAAATTACATTTCTTATCAAATATGCGAGATGTGATATTTCCTGACAAATGTTTGAGATGTGCTATTTTCTGTCAAATGTATGAGATGTAATATCTCCTGATAAATTGTGAGATGTGATATTTATTGATAAATATGTGAGGTGTGATATTTCGTACAAATGTATGAGATACGATATTTCCTGTTAAATATATCACAGATGATATTTCCAGCCAAATGTGTGGGGTTTGATACTTTCTGACAAATATGCGAGGTGTAATAAATCATGGCAAGTAACACTTCATGTCATTTGTGTGAGATGTGATATTTGCTGACAAATGTGCGAAGTGTTTAATTTGCTGACAAATGTGTGAGGTGTAATATTTTCTGACAAAATACGCGAGATGATATTTTATGACAAAATTGCAAAGGTGTGACATTACGTAAAAATGTGCGAGGTGTGATATTTTCAAATATGTAAGGTATAATATCTCTTACCAGAAATGCGAGTACCGATTTTCCTTACTACGTGTGTGAGTAGTGATGTGTCTTACCCAATATGTAAGGTATGATATTTGTACTTCTTACCAAATGCGTGAGGTATGATATTTTAGGAATGGACTGATTAGCCACGAATTTGAAGGCCACACCAGTAAGTACAAGGGTGAATGAAAGCTGAAGACGATTCTGTGGCAAGGCTCTATCGACAGCAAAGGTGGCCAAAGACAGGGAGCTAATCAGTGTCTGAAATGAAATAATGATATAATACTATATATCTTAATGAATAAAGATCATTTCCTGAAAATACTCATTAACGATTAATAAGCTACGTTTTATATATTGTTGAAGACTTCATGGCTAAAATTGCAGCTCGTTTAGGGGATACTAATGAAGTGGATTTGTTTGTGCGTGTGAGACATATTTGGCTCATTAATGTTATATCAATAATCAGTTTTGATTAGCTCTCGGTACAACATTAAAGTATCATGTTCCAAGATTGTCTATTCACCACCAGAGATATGTTCTGATAAAAAAATAATTAAATTGTAATAGGACGGATATAGACTAGATTTTGAATAATACCAGCTTTGTACACTAATTGATTTCAACACAACAGTTTCAGTTAATTACTGTCAAGCTCTCTACAGAGAGGAGCATCTGAGTAATTTGAGGGTTTATCTTTATAGTACATACAGCAGTATTTCCATTTCCAACGCTTTCACCTTCGATGTCTTTACTAACTAATGATAGTCACTTCCTCAAGAATGTGAATCTTGTGCGTATGAATTTTGATAAATATAGTACGACTATTTTAATGACGAGAAATTCTCTGACAGAAATGAAAACAGAATGTAAATACAAGAAATAGAGGTCACTTTTCAAAATATCTGAGTGTATGAACAGCAGCAATATACGCTGAAATACTTTTCATGAACGCGCAAAGTGTCGCAGTTCATACCCTCGTGCACATTTCAAAACATTGAAATTTATTTCTTAAATAAAATATATTCTAAAATAATTTTCAATATAAAGAAATTCTTTTTATTATGCAGGGTTATCTTTAGTGTCATGTATTGATAACGACTATTAGTATAAGTTGTGGTTTTTGCTAAATAATATAAGGATAGTTTCAATACATGTGCTCTTCTCTGGAAAGTTAAAGTTACTTTCACCAAGACTGAAGCAATCTCTCTCTCTCTCTCTCTCTCTCTCTCTCTCTCTCTCTCTCTCTCTCTCTCTCTCTCTCTCTCTCTCTCTCTCTCTCTCTCTCTCTCTCTGTGTGTGTGTGTGTGTGTGTGTGTGTGTGGTATCTGAAGATTTCGCGATCAAGCTAATCAACAAATAAAATATAATAGATGAACTATGATATTATATATAATCTATTATTTATAAATCAGTGATATGACATTAAGAGGCTCATGGGCCACATCGCTCATCTGAGTCACCTTAGCCTTGCTGTTTTTCAGCTGTTGTGATTTTTAAGAGACACCCCCCCTCCAATGTTTATTCCTGTTAAGAATTATGGCCCTAACATAGCCAAAGGGTCACGACGTGTCAGTAAAACAGGGTCAAAGACCACAGGATGAAAGAAAGGTAAGGAATCTTACAAAATGAGATAGCCCTTCTTAACACAGTTCAGGAGATATTGTTTAGTATAACTTTTCTTAAGTAGGTCAGAATCCAAGGACAAGGTTGCATGATCAAAAACTTTGGTATCAAAAGAAAAACCATGGGATTGTATACATGATATATGAACCATTCACTAATCAAAAGTTATAGGCAAGGTTTAAGCAGTCACGATTTGAGCTGAAAATTTTCAAATTTTATTTTTCCATTATTAATGGTTGCGATACTTTACTAAGGTATTTCTAATGGTCAGTAAAACTTTGAATGTCAATTTTCGAGTTACAAGAGAGATACAGGACATATATGTAAACAAGGATAGTGTCATGTTTTTGTTTACTTAGGTCAAATACACTAATAATGTTTCGTTTAAATAAGATTTTACAAGTTAATTCTGAACACAATTAAATATATTTTAGTGTTTGTTACGTCTCATTTTGTTTCAAACATGATATTTTCTATCAAGCAATCTGTATGTAAAAAAAAACCAAAAAACACGAGCCTTATTAACATTACAAATAATTCTGAGCTCTGCATCTCTCATGTAACTTGGGAACTGACATTCAAACGTTTGCCGAATATTAGAAATACCTTAATTAAGTATGGTAGATATTACCTTCGCCTTTTCATTACTAACATCAAAAATGGAAAAATGAAATTTTAAAAATTTTTTAGCTTAAATCGTATCCATGCCCCTTTAATTTTGTATTGTTTATAGGAATTATGAGATTGATCACCGTTCGTTATCCTCACTTTTTCATTGATATGATGAACCACAGCCCTGCTCTTTTTGAAATAATTTTTAAAGATCTTTTCAATATATCCTCATGTACAACTTTGACCCCCTACTGTGGCCCCCACCTACCCTCGGGGACCACAAACTGAACAAACATTCTGAGTGTATTACAGGCAAAACGAAGTCCCCTACTAGTACAATAATTCAGTTAAAAGTTGGTCAAGTGTGGCGAAATTCAAACTTGATCTGTAGCTATCCAAGACAAAGCCATATATAAGGTTTCAATCAAATATCTTCATCCAGTCCTGAAAACTGATTCTTGCAATTCATCAAAGGCATAATTCAGTCAAACGTTAGCTAGACTTGTTCTGTAACTATCCAAGACAACGTCATGTATAATATCTAAGTCGAATACCTGAACCCAATGCGGAGAAAGGTTCGAAAAACCTCAAGAGAAATGACAGACAGATGGACGGACAGACAGATAGACCAAAGGTAAGCTAATAGCCCCATCGGGAAAAGCCGATAGGGGACTAACAAATTTCATTCTGGACTATATGGGGGTATTTGCATATTTATATGTTCTTGAGGAGATTTTCCTGTGATCACGCATTGTGGCCATGGTTATAACAAATGTGAATGTTGAATGTACACTATGTCAGAAATTTTCACGTAAATTTAAGCTTTTCTTGCCTAGTGCATCTTGAAAAGATTTTAAAAATGATCTCGCTCTATTTTTGCGTTTTCCTGATGATCCCCTCTTTGTAACGGCGCTTTATTTGAGGATACTTTGTGCTAAGTTTAACTGAAATTGATTCAGTGTTTTTAGAAAAGAGAATGAAAATGTAAAAGTTAACGACAACAATAAATGTCGAAAGAATACTATCGTTAGTTTTAAAGTATCCTAGTTCACGGGGCCATCATTCAAATTTATGACCCCAAACGAAATTCGAATTCAATCTGTTTCTCATTGACTTACAGCCATGTGCCGAGAGTATTGGTTGATTGATTATATATCGTTTAGCGTCCCGCTCGACAATTTTTCACTCATATGGAGACCTCACCATTGCCGGTAAAGGGCTGCAAAATGTTGGCCTATGCTCGGTGCTTGTGGCCTTTGAGCAGCCAGGGATCTTTATCGTGCCACACCTGCTGTGACACCGGACCTCGGTTTTTGCGGTCTCATCTGAATGACCGCCCCAAATTAGTCACCTCGTCCGATAAGCAAGGGGTACTGAGGGCATATCCTCACGGGGCTGCCGAGAATAAGCACGACATCTACAAGCATTTGAGGAATATGTGTGCAGGTGCTCTGTATAATTAATACGATTTCATCTGACACCCTAGCTCCAACATCTGAATGAACTTCAGATTACTAGGTACTAGATAATTAGTTTCGGTATGGTGACGGAGTGAAGGAATTAAATAACACTATATGTCCAAATCACATGGAGACACAGGGGCAATGATATGAAATAATTCTTCTTATTTACCATTATAAGCATTACATTCCAGATAAAGAACCCGGCTCGCCTCCCAGCAAAACAGCCAACGACCACTGCCGGATTTTTGTATCTGGGATTGGTGTACGCTTTGGTCATCACCTTGGGCGTTATGGATACACACTCGTGAAGCGTCCATTCCTGTTCTTTGGCAAAACTGTCAATTTGAACACTGGATATTTCCTCAATGTCTTCCTTTAGTTCAATTTCAGCTTCTGAGAGTTCCGTGCTAATGATTAATGTTAAATCCTGTAATATCAAAACACAATGGCACCTTTAGCTTAGTTCTTTTCTAGTATTGGCAGGAAGATATTATAAAATTAGTTTAAATTCTATCAAATTGGTTTTATTTTTTCAACAGAAAGAAAAATAAAATATAATATAATAATAAAAAAAACAGGTCCCCGTGTCGCGGTAGGCGTTGTAAACACAAATCACCCTCATTACTAAATTACACAGAGCGTTTTGCATAGATCAAAAGTACTTGTGCTTCATTCACCTAAAGTTGAGGAGGTGACAAAAAGACTCTCAAAGAGACGTCTTAAACCCTAAAAGAGAAATTAATTCAGATATTGAAGAAAAAAAGAACAAAAATCCAAAGACAGAAGCACAGGTGCATAGTCTTGTAATATAGCGCAACGGACTATAGTGAAATAAAAACAAATTAAAAAAGAATTCTGAGTGTATTGCAGCCAATACAAAGTTCCATATCGGTACGATATTTCAGTCAAAAGTAGGTCAAGAACGTAACGAAACTCAACTTGATCTGTAATTATCCAAGATAAAGCCATGTATAAAATTTCAGTTGAATATCTTCATTCAAAAAGTCCGAAAAACCTCAGGTGGAATGACGGACAGGCGGACAGAAAGACCAAGGTTAAATTAATAGTCCCCTTCGGTAAAGCCAGTAGGGGACTACAAAACTATAAGAAAACCATAGCAAAAATAAAAAATAATAATAATAATAATAATAGTTTACAAAGAAAGGACAATTCTAACTAATCGAAACGTCAATGACGCATGTACACACACACACACACACACACACACACACACACACACACATATATATATATATATATATATATATATATATATATATCTCCAAATCCAATGATTTGACCTTCGACATCATCTTATCATTTCAAATCATAGCCTTTTCCTCATGAATGTGACTGATGTGTATATCAATCTTGAAACATGTACATGTAATACGACTATTTTGACTGCTGAGAATTCTCCAACAGAAATGAAAATAGAATGTGCATTTAAGAAATATAAAATTTTGAAAATACATGAAGGTATGAACAGCAGCGCTTCCCGCCGATATACGACTAACACCACCCTCCATGAAGTATGCAGGCGTAAAGCGTCGCATTTCATACCCTCTTCTATATTTTAACAAAAGAATGAAATTTATTTATTAAACATTATTTACATTATATAGTTATATATTACTTCATTCATAATGTACATGTAAGTTTCATACATGATAAATCCAAACATATGTGAATTTTGTATTGTGAAGCGTTTTGAGCAGTATATGCTGGGGAAAAAAAACGCTATATAAACACCAATTATTATTATTATCATTATTATTAATTTTCAAAACAAAAGCTAATGCTGAAGTTATAAACCTGCATAACTTCATCAATCAATAGCTACTTTTATTAAGGAAATTTAAGTTGTATCGGCATAGTGTAACCAGAGTAGAGTGCGAGTGCATTTCCAAACAAACTTAGAACTAAAACTATTATTGAAACATTAGTATAATAACTACACAATGAGTGATTGACCGTTTGATAATTTAGAGAGTTTTCAGAGAAATATTAATGGATAAGACAGTGAGAGAGCAATGCAGTCGTTATTTCACTTCTTGGGACTTAATTTAATATTGTTGCCTTTATTGTTATAAGGACAACTTTTAAAACCCCATGAACAAATTGAAAAAAAATATTACACAGTAACACAACAGGAAAACATAGTTTACTTTCACAAAATTCTGCTGCGACTTAAAAAAAAAATAAAATAACCAAATAAAAAATACTAATAAAATGATAAAACAAAAAAAATAATAAAACAAAACAAAACTACAAAAATAAACAAACAAACAAACCAAAAATGAAAAGAAAACAAACAAACAAACAAAAAATGAAAAGAAAACAAACAAACAAACAAAAAATGAAAAGAAAACAAACAAACAAACAAAAAACTTCTCAATCTATTTCACGTCACTGAGGGTATAGGTCAAACTTTATGATAGTTTATATATAAACATACTAGAGGACCGAACAAGCATTAAGCGATACATGATACGGTGTTAACCAGAGTTTCTGTGGTAAGAAAGACAACCAAACAGTGTGTCATGAACTATTCACATACCTGAATGTCAAAGGGAAATAAAGCGAGCTCTAAGTTTTCTGAAAAAGTAGCTTTCAGCCGATGTTTCTGCACAATAAACGCTTCGCCATCATCGTTGTGTTTCAACAACTTCCATTCAGAATGCATGGTTTCACTCAGTATGTTTTGGAAAACTATTTTTGGATCCCAATATTTTTCAAACTGTATTTCATTGCTCTGATAAAGAAAATCCATTATAATTATACACCTAATGTCATTTTAAATTGTAAATTCGTACATCAGTATTAAATAAAATACACTGCATTAACGTTCTAAGTGGTCATTTTGGAATTTTATACAGTGATATAATTATCTAAAGAATTCATTGAAATAGTTTCATGATTGATTATATGCTGTTTAACGTGCCGCTCGAGAATTTTTCACTCGTCTAAATAGTTTCAAATTCAGAAGAAATGAGAGTTTTTGTGCATGAAATGTGATGTATTTCTATATATGGAAGCGCGAGATGCGGAACTTGTGATAAGAATCATTTAGACATAATATTTATTTATAGATTAACGTTATATTAAATATATTCTAAATTATATATTCAAAAACAAAAGGTTTTGCCACTTAGGGAAAAGATGTACATTGTGTGTGGTTACTTTTGTTGAAACCTTTTATTTGACGCATCTGTAATTTGTAGAGATTACACTATATTATTATTATTATTATTATTATATATATATATATATATATAATATTCACCTGTCATATGGGGTCATCAGATGGTACGTATTTAAACGCTAGTAGGTTTTTTTGTCGGACGTCAAAGATTAAAGCCACGCTTTGTTAATGGTCTCGGCGTGTATCCCCGGTTTGATCACAGGTACTTGGGGCATGGATCATGATTACTCCCCCCCCCCCCCCCCCCTCCATTTATCAGTCTTTCTCTTTCACTATTGATAAAATTATCACTAATAAGAAGAGTATAATCAGTGATAACAATTTTTTTTATCAACATGTGGCAGAGACGAAAAATAACATATTTGGGTGATCTTTAATGCATATTTACAAAATATAAGTAGGAAAAAAATAGTGTGTCTATTTCAGATCAGAAAAAAGAGTGATAATGGAGGGGAGGGACGATCATGATCCATGCCCCAAATGCCTGTGGGTTTGATACAAAGGTAAGTAAACGAAGTTTGCGGAGCATTTCGGGAAGGCCAGGACACCAGGCGAGATAAAAGGGATAGTCTATGAGTTATCTATCTTTGCATGTAGGTACTTATTGAGTATCTTGCACGTTGGATCGAGTTCAGTGAATGGTATTGAACAGGCTCGTTAATTAATCCTTTTAATTAATTACAACTATACATCATTATACTCTCCCTGTGTTACTCGAAGAATCATTACACTCTCCCTGTGTTACCCGACGCATCATTATATTCTACCTGCGTTACCCGACGCATCATTATATTCTCCCTGCGTTTCCCGACGCATCATTATATTCTAACTGCGTTACCCGACGCATCATTATATTCTCCCTGCGTTTCCCGACGCATCATTATATTCTAACTGCGTTACCCGACGCAACATTATATTCTCCCTGCGTTACCCGACGCATCATTATATTCTAACTGCGTTACCCGACGCAACATTATATTCTCCCTGCGTTACCCGACGCATCATTATATTCTAGGGGCCTCCGTGGCCGAGTGGTTAGAGCATCGGGCTCAAAATCACAAAGCCTCTCACCTCTGTCGGCGCGTGTTCGAATCTCGGCCGCGGCGTTATGTGAGCAAGTTTGCCAGTTTACTTGCGGAAGGTCGGTGGTCTCTTCCCAGGTACATTGTATCTGGGTTCTTTCCTCCACCAACAAAAACTGGACGCCACCAGATAACTGAAAAATTGTTGAGTGTGGCGGAAAGCAATAAATAATCAATCAATCAATCATTATATTCTAACTGCGTTACCCGACGCATCATTATATTCTCCCTGCGTTTCCCGACGCATAATTATATTCTAACTGCGTTACCCGACGCATCATTATATTCTCCCTGCGTTACCCGACGCATCATTATATTCTCCCTGCGTTACCCGACGCATCATTATATTCTCCCTGCGTTACCCGACGCATCATTATACTCGTTACCCGACGCATCATTATACTCTCCCTGCGTTACCCGACGCATCATTATATTCTAACTGCGTTACCCGACGCATCATTATATTCTCCCTGCGTTTCCCGACGCATCATTATATTCTAACTGCGTTACCCGACGCATCATTATATTCTCCCTGCGTTACCCGACGCATCATTATATTCTCCCTGCGTTACCCGACGCATCATTATATTCTCCCTGCGTTACCCAACGCATCATTATACTCGTTACCCGACGCATCATTATACTCGTTACCCGACGCATCATTATACTCGTTACCCGACGCATCATTATACTCGTTACCCGACGCATCATTATACTCGTTACCCGACGCATCATCATACTCTCCCTGCATTAACCAATGCACCATTATACTTGGGAGTTACACTTAACAGCACATACTTTCAAACACCTTGAATAATTTTAGACCTTCCTAATAATATTTTGATTGCTTCACAGTTACATTCGCTGGAGCTTTGGGTTGACAATTCCTTCATTTTAAACCAATTTATCCAGGGAAAGCAACAAACGTAAGCCCTGGACGGATTTCATATTGTATATTCCTGTACATTATTATTATCATTTTTCACAATACTGATTTAGAACATTGGTTCGCATAAATTTAGTACGTGTATACATTTTTAAAGTTTAATTTGCAGGGGAAAAACACGACGCGAATAAAATAAAATAAGAATAAAATAAAAATAAAATAAAAATAAAATAAAAATAACATAAAAATAAAATAAAATAAAAATGAAATAAAAAATAAATTAAAAATAAAATGACATACGACAGTCTGATGTTAATACAACTTTGTTTATTTAATATTAAGAATATGTTTTTCCATATCTAACAGAATTTTAGCAAGTATACGCTAACAGGATAACAGGTTTATAACTATTTTGACAATATGTCATTTTGCATGCAAAAGTAAAGACTTATTTATAACTACTTGTTTTATAAAGAAAGTCGTTTTAATAATATGTAAGGAAGGAAATAAGTAATTTTTATTTAAAGTCGGGGCTATTTACAGCGAGCAAAAAGCTCTTTAACCGACTATAAACTCTTTAGCCGACTATCAAATAATAATAAAAATACTAAATCTAGTATGAATATAGGGTTAGTTTTTCAATTTACTTTTATGCACAAAATAATTAAAATGGATTTCATCTGCTGAAAAGTTTGGGGTTTTTTTTGGTTTTTTTTTTGGTTTTTTTTGTTTTGTTTTAATTTTTTTTTTTGGTTTTTTTTTTTTGTATTTTGTTTTTTGTTTTGTTTTTTTTGTTTTTTGTTTTTTTTTTTGGTTTTGTTTTTTTTTTTTTTTTATTATTATTTTTTTTGGGGGGGGGGTGGTTGTTTTTTGTTGTTGGTTTTTATCTCTTTTTTTTCTTTTCTTTTTTTTTTTTTTACACTTTTGTTGTTGCTGTTCCTTACTGTTAGATTATAAGTGACAATTTCCATATGTGTTACGTTTTATTAGATTTCACCTGTAGCTGTTTAGAGAGATCACAAACATTGAATAAAACACAATTTGTATTTTCTAATACAGTTTTAGAGAAACATAACCACAGAACACACACAATAAAAATAGCGATACCTTTCGTTTAGGTATTTCTATATTGCTTTGTGTAATGGTTCTCTGAAAAAGAAAAGGATTAAACATTTAGTAATTTCAAAATTCTTTGCCAAGATGTTCGTGTTTACACCTGACTTGTTCACTGCAGATAAAGACTCAACGGAAACCTGTTAATATAACCAAAGCTTTTTTTTCTCCAGATTCCAGACACAAAATCTGTAGCAAATAAAAACGAACAGTCATGTAAAACAAAAATATCTCCAGGACATCGCAATAAAATACAGAGTACTTGAATTTAACTGATTTAGTAATGTATTATGCATATGATTAGCAATTAGACAGTCGGACAATCATTGTTGCAGTTTTTAAATATAGCTAATTACTGTAATATGCTTTTAAGAAATCCAATCCATCAAAACTAATTGATTGCCAAAACATGAAGAGTCGTTGAATATAGGACATTTATCGTTCAAACAATGAGAATAAGTTTGTGCTTTGAAGGGTCAAAATCAATATTGTTGTAAGCCATTATACCTTATAATGATTTCATTACAACTTTATACTTGCTCAATCTTTTATATGATGATTACTAATGCAGACTATAAAAACTAAAATGTTATGACTGAAAGACGATTTGGAAATGACGTAATTTGTGCTCACTAGTGCTCCCGTGAGAACATCTTTCACCCTTTGTTTCTCTGTAGGTTTGTCCAAAGCCGGTTCCCTCCATCGTATTTGAACAAACACGTCAGCTACGAAGAACTCTTTCAGTGTATCTATTTCACCCACTTTTAGGAATACAACTTTTATCACGGCTTTTCTCTACAAATATATCGTGTATTAAATACATTCGTAATTGATGTGAATAGTTTTCATCATTATATTGCCTTTTCAGGTTACGAAGTTACATCATAAATAACCCCCCCCCCCACCCCACCCCCACCCCCACCCGATGGAACCTGCGTTTGCGGAAAATAATACTAAAATAACTTTTTCATCCAAAGTTTAAAGATCTGATAGAAATCGTACAATCATGGCACAGCATTTCCGGATCATCAACATTTTTCTATAAATAACACTCGCCAGGAAGTTATACATAACCTCTTCATCAAAAAATAAAAAAATAAAGTCGACATTGCTTTAAAAAGTTTATATTGATTTTAAGAGCAGAATCACACCCAGATCGTATCTAGTTCTATACTTCGCAATACCTCAATGTTTTCTGTTCTGTTGACTATCTTTATATAACAGTTAATTGTACAAGTTGTTTGAGCATTTTAGCCGAACTTTGTACGAACTATTTTGTACAAACGTAATTCATAAAGAATCAGAACTGATTATTATTAATGCATCTTCTTGTACGAGTTATTAATTGAACAATTGAATTACAAATTGCATACAATATACGTAATAATGGAAATGTATTTCGTAAGATGTGAGAATAAGAAATCAAACTACCGATATTTACCTTTTCTGATGTTTCATTAACGTCTTCATTTGAGTCGGTGGTGTTTTCTTTTTCCATTCCTTGACAACTGAATACAGCGTTCTTTAGTGGTCCAGAGGCCTTGTAGCTTTTACTCAGAAATACAAACACCCGGATCTCATTTCTAACCAAGTATGCAACCTATGTTTACATTTTAGGCAAGCTTTCAAATCATTCAATCAATAGCTACTTTTTTTTTCTCTAATTGTTAAAAACTAGGTTAGCGTTTTTATTGACCGCTTGATGTTAGAAGATGAGAATTAACACGGTTTACAATGTTAAGCGCTCAAATGAAGTGTTCTTTGTTGCTTTTACTCATCACCAACCTGTGCATTGTATATTCATATCCAACTTGCCTTTTGGTTCATTGTCCAATTTGTAAGCCATTATTGATTGCTACATTGATTAAGCGTTTTTGTTAATTTCAGTAACAAATGTTTGTGCAAATCAAATTTACACAGTGTTCTGTTACCTCTAGTAAAATAGGCATTTAAATTATCTCGACTTCAAAATTTATTAAATGCTTTTTTTTGGTTTAATTTCGTCTATGTTTCATCAAATATTTTTCGTCAGTGCTGAAAATATCTCAGATATCCGACAAAAAATATAAATTCTATCTCCTGAAATTCAACTAGAATGAATATATTTTAATCAAGAATCTTCAAGGGAAATTTTTAATTTCTGTTGTGTAATAACGAGATATCGATTAATTAAAAATTTCGCGTGATAATGCTTACATATAACGTTCTGTTGGACGTTCGATACAATGTCTGAGGTAGACAATAAGTCTTAAATATTATTTGACTTTATCAGATAAAGCTCATGATAAAATTCAGAATCTATATTTTGGTGACTACAGAAACAGGAGAGAAAAACAGATTTATATGGTACCTACTACAAAACCCTAATTTTCTTTTCATTTTCAAAGGTCTGGACTTATTCATTTGATATCGTTAACAATATTAAAGTAAAAAAATATAGAATGCCTACTCATCCAAGCTTCAGAATACATATAGGTGTAATGCCTTGCAATACTGAAATCAACTTTCTAGCTGTCTGCCGAGTTTGGAAATTCTTAGAGGCATATACCGGTAACTCATTAGTGTAAGGGCAAATGAATTTAAAGGTTCATATAGCTTGGTAATTCTATAACCAAAATGTACATATTTGTGATATACAGGATAATCGAAATTACAAAATATTATTTGCAATGTTTATTTACGTTTATACAAAATAGATACCATAATGTCAATCCACTTACTATTCAAAATGGGTTGTTTGTTTTACGTCCCGTCGAGAATATTTCGCTCATTTTGAGACGTCGGGCTTGATGTTTGTGTGACGTCGGGTTTGATGTTTTTGTGACGTCGGGCTTGATGTTTGTGTGATCGTATCACTCAGTGACCTACAATTTATGCACTATGTCTATAATCTGACGTCTGATTGAACTTAGATATCTTAGTTCAAATTTGTGGCACTTCACCTGAAGCTGGTGACGTCTCTACTCGAATGAAAAATTCTCGAACAACATACAAACTTCAACTTCTCATATTCATGTAGTAACATTCAAGTATCACCTGCATATGATGTTTGTGTTTCTCAACCGATTCGATACGCGAATGTCTGTTCTTCGCTTCCTAATCCGAGGCAGGCCACTGACAAATACGTTGATGTTACAGGGCTTTCAAGAGTCTCATTTAAAGTCAGTATTTCGCAAACAACTTGTCACTAAGTCGAATTCTCTCTCGAATTATTCGGCCGGTTTTTTTTATGCTGATTTTGACTTTTGATTACTCGAATTATTTGATCAAGGTATAAGGTTCACGGCGGGTATAACCGTCAACAGGGGATGCTTAGTCTTTCTACTCACCTGGTCCCACCTCTTAGGCGGTGATGTTTCCAAGAAGTCCGAATTTGCCTTGCTCTCTATTTTGTATTTTTACAGGAGATTTCTCACTCTTCATTATCCTCACCCTTTTATGTGAAACAGAAATACACGATATTTCACATTTTCCCTGGGCGTTCGGGTAACACAGTGATTACCGCACTCGCTTCTCACCGCTGCGACTCGAATTAAATCCTCAGGATCGGTATTTGATGCATGTGAGAGGGTATTGTCGTCGCCCACTAGAACAAGTAGGTTTCCTCCGGGTACTTCGGTTTCCTCCACATCAATGACCCCTTCAATCTAATATCAACAAGAACCATTAATATAAGTTGTAGTAGAACTTATTTGTTAATCGAAATAAAGGTTTAAACATTTTCCTCTCTCGTTTTTCCTATTCACACACACACACACACACACACACACACACACACACACACACACATATATATATATATATATATATATATATATATATATGATAAATTTATACTTATTATATGAATATATTAATAATATATAATGCACGTATATATGAATATAATTATGATGTTTTAAAATTACACATGAAAATGATTGTTGGTGGTAAACTTAGTGGCTGTCAATTGTTGATGGTTGTTTGATTGTTTTATGCCTCGTCAAGAATTTTTCACTCATATTAAGATGTCATTAGATGTAGGTGAAGTAGCACAAATTTAGACCTATGCTTAGCGCTCATGTTCATAACAGTGATGGTTCTTTAACGTGCCAACGCCTGCCCGAACTAGGTACCTACCCCCGTTTTTAAGTCATTCCCGAAAGACTCATGGTGCTAACTTTTAAATGTGGAGTGTTTGGTGATGGAGCAATCACTACCTATGTTTACGTCTTAGTTTTGATGCGGTCATGGCAAAAGCTGTGCTCGAACTCATGACCTCACGTTTACGAAGTGAACGCTCTACCACTGAGCTGCCGCGATCTGTTAAATTGTTACTGACTCAACACTGACCTACAGTAATTTTACTGAGAAGTCTGGAGGCTTCATGTCTTCTTGATTAGTAGTGGTTAAGAAAAGGAAAAAAAAAACAATATTGGACCCAGAAAGAAATCAATGGGGGTTAACATGTATGGAATCGTTAATAATATAGGAAAGTAATAACTGATAGTAGAAACTGATGCGATTTAACTAATGAAGACTACAGATAATGACGTTAACATTGTTAATTCGTTTTCAGTGTTATTATATATACCTATGTTGATTATCGCCTGTCATTACCCTGGCCATTACTTAAATTCTCACAAAAACTGTCGTATTTTTCGAAGCATTTAAGTGCGGTCAGAATCTATACCCAATTTAAGCAGATTCAGGAGAAATTCTATCCGAGATTTATAACGTCAATCAATACCTTTAGGTCATCTAATATCACAAAGATGAATAGTTTGTTTTCATTCGTTACCATAGAAACAGTCTCTCTTCAGTACAGGTACCCCCGCACATGGTGACATTCAATCAGGTAGAACCTTTATAAAAGATTGAGTTCTGTTCAGTTATTTGTTAAATTAATATTCGGGAGAGACTCGGATCCTTCTGGGAACTGAAAATGAATCACAGTTGAATATTCCAGCATGATGTCATTATTGTTATTGTGTCTTGTTCGCAATTCAATTCCCCGTGAAGAAAATTGAACAATTAGTGCATACATTGCCTCAAAAATCGACCAATATCTACTAAAACGATTTAATGGATCCATCGCAGCATAGTTTTCAAATACCATATGCAGTCATAGATGTCTGAACACCCAGCGCAGGTGATATGTTGGTAAATATTGAAAAATGTTGGTAAAACAACTGAATGAAGAGTTGTTTAATGGATGAGCACAAGGGTGAGAAGAAAGAAATATAATTATTGCAATGAAAGTTTAATAACCATAGGTGTAGCTATGGGAAATAATGTGTGTGTGTGTGTGTGTGTGTGTGTGTGTGTGTGTGTGTGTGTGTGTGTGTGTGTGTGAATTAATTACAGGAAGCAAGAATCCAAACCCTGCACAATAGAGAAATTCTATTGCATTCACGGAATGTTTATGCGAATTCTAGTTCATGTTCTGTTGAAAATAAACGTGCAGTGATATTTTCAACAAAAAGAATATAATTTACATCGCTGTCCACAGATAGGCTTCGTTTGTATACTATAAAGATGAATGTTGATAAAAATAAGATAAATTATGTTTTACAAAATATCAAAATACAATACTGTTAAGGAATTTGGTTGCTAGGTAAATGTAAGTTATTGCTTTCAGTAATTTATTTAAAGATGACAATAATTCCGGAGTAATGTTAGAGAGGGATATTTGCAGATGTTAATTCTAATTAAAATTAGATCCACTAATCCGCTTACCTACGATCGCCACACAAAGAGTACATATTACAATACGGAAGCGTGAAGGATCTGATTTTAATTAGATTAATATAGGATTCCCCATGGTTTGTGGTTCGATAGGATTTATATCCAACGAAAGGCTCGGGGGATAGAAAACACACGAGTTGGATATAAATCATGTCAAATCAAAAACCATGTGAAATTATTTTTAGCACATGTTAACACCCCCTCCGTTTTTCATTTACTGTTCGACCTTCAAAGCCCCGTAACATTCTGTATCTACGTCACTATTACGCACAATTATAACTACTCGGCTATTTCCGTAACCACAAATTTCCAGTCAGAGAAATGGACAAGCGTGATCCGATTACATTATTGCATTTGTAAACATTTTGAAAAAAGTCTACGTAAAATTGAGATTTGTTTGTGACGTCGAAAACGTGGTAGGAAAGCATATTGTAATTATTAAAATATACGTATAAATGGGTGATATCCACTGAATAAAGGAGTAAATAAGTGATAAGTGTTAATTATGTTTCAATATTCAGTCCTGACACATATGGTCTCTTGGTTCTGGAAATTTCCATACAACTGATTCGAGACTAACATCGCCAATTGAAAAAAATGAACTGACATTACTTAAATGTACAATAATTACGAAAACTATTTTGTATCATTACAATCATAGACACTACGGATTAATGTACTTTGATTTGAACGTATTTTATTGTAATATAATTACAAATGGATCAGACACAATTCTAAAAACTTAGACCGCTCTCTCACTATATACATGTTTGAACATAGAGAGTTTCATGATATGCATGATTATTAATTGACATTACAATATGAACACACAAGGATATATTCAGTAATATACATGACATCTCATAACACACACACACACACACACACACACACACACACACATATATATATATATATATATATATATATATATATTGTTGTGAAGGATATTTTTTTTTGTGGATTAAATTGCATTAACCATTTTTGGGACCAAATTTCTAATTGATGTAAATCATGATTTAGATTGTCTTCTATAGTTTGTGAATTAGTACATGAGCCTTGTAAAGAATTGTCATCTGCAAATAATCTACAGAGTGATAACATACTATCTGCAATATCATTGATATATATTAAAAATAACAAAGGTCCTAACACAGATCCTTGTGTGACACCAGTATATAGTGGATTTGTGCTTGAACGAGCATCTCTCTATAATACTTTTTGAGTTCTGTTGTTAAGGTAACTTTTGAACCAGCTATGAAGATTGCCATCTATACCATATGATTTCATTTTAAATAGTAAACCTTTGTGCCAGACACTATCAAAAGCATTCGACAAATCACAAAATATTATACAGCAAGATTTACCCTAATCTATAGATTTCAGAATTTTATCATATGTTTCTAGTAATTGATAAACTGTGGAATGACCTGGTTAAAAACAAACTTGATATTGATAAAACATTAAAGATATTTACAACAACCTTCTTTGTACATCTGCATTTACTAAAAATATCAACTGCGGCACGCTGTTGTGTTATTGTATTACCCGCCATTTATGCGAGTTATCAAATCATATTTATAAATAAATGGATGTGCCCCAAATAATGATTGATAAAAATTGTAAACAAACTCCTGAGGATGCCATGTTGCTAACATTTCATCTACATATCGAAAGTTTTAAAAAACAAAACGGATAAGAAATAATAAAGGGTTTAATGTATAAGGAAAAGAAAAAAATAATGGTGAAAAAGACACTTCTTTTTCATATGACAAAAACAAGCCTGGAAGTGCTGTGACAGAAGTGCACTTAAATGAGAAGAAAAGTGTCAAAAATATGTACAAAGCGTAACAAAAACTCCAACATGGGGTATTTTGGGCCTCTATCCGAAAAACTGGCAAAGATTCGTCCGTCATGTGTCCAAAAAGAATGCACTTTTGTTGCACGCTTGTCTTTTATCAGTTCTTGGACAATCGGTTGCCTCTACTTGGTTAAATCTTCCGTGACAAATAGTTTAGAATCCTTTAGTTGTTTCTTTTAGGAATAAATGGAGTTCTTAATTTTCCAGTTCTTAAAACGACATATAACTTGTATGCTGCCACTCGCCTTGGTCCTGCCTATGGGGTGAGAACGGCAAATATCATCCTGCTATAGAGCCAAGTTGAACGTTTCTCTGTAGATAGAGATAATGACATCATCAGAACTCTTGTTCACTCCTGGTGCAGGACAGTTGTGGAAGCGTAGATTTTTTTCCCCTTCCATATTGCTCCAAGCCATCTAGTTCCTCTTCCAGCCTCCAGATTTGCTCCTGTATATCTCTGTTGGTGTCCTCTTGTTCACGTATCTGACTGGAAAGAGCTTCTACGTGTGTTTTATGTGATTCTATCAATTCCCCTTGTTGTTGTATAGTGGTCTGTAATGTGGAAAACACTGTGTGCTCTGCCTGCTCGACTGCTGCTTTTATAGCCTCCACTAACAGTAGTACTAAACTGCCCATAACATGTTCATTACTCACCGACTTCATAATGAGTTCTGGTAGACTGAATTTTTGGTCTTTGGAATGTATAAAGAGGGGGGGGGGGGGGTGACCATGGGCGCTGGTCCCTAGAGTAGCAGATCCAGAACTACTAGCATTCTCACTTACATCATTCATTTTACTTTTATTTTTCCTCAGAACTAAGCCCACTAAGATCTGGAAGTGATGAAGACCAATAACGCCGCCTGGAAGATTTACTGTCCACCTCTGAGGGACTGTTATGTTACGTTCAATTTTACGTGACTGTGACTGGTCTGACTGATTATCACTCATAACTTACAGGCATATATAAAAGAAACGATGTCCAAATGCATTTGGAATTGTCAGCAATAATATCACAAAGCAGAGAAATTTGACAAAAGTTCGGTGGATGGTCTTATATTACTTTCTGCACGCAGAAATATAATCAAATACCCGACTGTCTTCTCCGGAACGACTACCCGTCTGTCTGGTCCGCCATTTGTTTCTCAACCTCAATTAAGGTACTTTATATTATCATTTCATTTTGTGTTCTCTTCTAAAACGAAAATCGTAGTGGCTTATATCCGCCAAAGCGTGTCCACCACTTCACTCTTCTTTTAAGCTATTTCAGAGCAGTTTATCGAGAACGAAAGACGGCTTTTAATCAACTAATTAAGTAAATTTCAATTATAGTTTACGGACTCTGCCTCATATAATTATGAAATAATATTAAAGGTGCATGTAGTAACTCTGGAACAATCGTTTCGCATTTTACTGGCAAAATTTATTCATGTATATTGGTATACGTACATATTTTACACGAAGGACTTGTATATTATCTACACGTACTTTACATATTTGACAAATTTCACAGCAATTTCTAATGCATGCCATGATATTTTTCTTTCATACTGGATATATATGTGACATTCTGAAGACTAAGAAATCTATCGTCATTGTCAAAGGTCACGTCATTCTCCCCGCCCATTGTGGGTGGATGACTCCCAATAATTGATGTCGTATTGATTAGAGTGACCTTCTCTGTACTTACCGTGTTTATGGCGCTTCATGTGGAAGATGGACGCGACCATCTCTTGGACTTTTATCATAGTGTTGATGACGCTTTGGTGCGAGTAATTGTACCATATGGATTGGCGTGACCATCCCTGGTACTTTGTCTATGGCGCTTTTGTGTGGACTCGCACTACGTGTCTCGCACTACGTGTCTCCACCCGTCAATCAATACTAGGAAGTGCGATGAAAGTGGTATTTCCCATAAAACGTAAACACCAGAAACATAATTTTCCGGACATTAACACGCACATTTTATGCGCAAGTTTTAATCCCTACTATTTTTTCATGTAAAACATTAAAAATCAAATTTATATTTCTTATTTTTGAAACAAATGGTCATAAAGTTTTATATGAACGATAATTCAAAATGTTTACACTTTTAATGTTTTCTAGGTGATAACTTAAGCATTACATTAAAAGGCTTTGCGTGCAGTTGCGATTTTCTATTTTCATAAAAGTTCCGATTTAACGTCATTTTTATCTTAAACCTTTTAAAATCTATTGTAGTGTCAATAATTGACCAGTGAAGAGTAGTCCTCGGCGGTATAAAGTATCCCACATAAAGGCCAGAGAATTACGTTTCTGCCGCTGAAGAAGATGGGTATTGCCACTAAGTTCACCGTGCTTTTTCTGATCTCCGTCATTCTGCAACAAGCTTGCAGTTATCCATTTGATGAAGACGTCTTCTTTGACCTCGACAATGAAGGTAAAGCGATTACACATATTTTAAAATATTATACTTGTCATGTCCATGGTATATAATATCATATTTTTCATGTCTATGGTGTATAATATCATATTTGTCATGTCTATGATGTATAATATTATATTTATTATGTATACAGTGTATAATTAATTATTAGTTCAAAAATAGCAACATAGCAATTTGCTTTTTAAAAAGTATTTGAGTTGATACGTCTTTTTACCAATATCAAATTTATACATATGCATATATGTATTTTTATACATCTTCACATCTATTTATATGGCGTTTAAACTGGGGGTCAGTTATATTATTTGTCGATGAATGGTGAATTATAAATCAACATATTGTAAAATTGAATAAAATAATAAGTCTTCTTTTTCGAAGAAAGGCAAATATAAATATATCAAGAAAAACTACATTACTGTAGGACTTGATGTGTGTATTTAAGTAAAGACACATTTCATGACACAGGTTGAAGACATTGACTTTTGTTCAACATGTCTAATATTTGTTGTGTATTATTAATTACATTATACAAAATTACATTTTCAATATTGCCCAATATCAATGGTACTTGCCATGCCAATATGGAATATATAATTATCTTCAAACAAAGTGAACTCGATGTGTTTATCACGAGAAGCATTCAACTCATTTGAATCTTTGGATTTTTCGTAACAATGCTTAGGGTTTAGAAATGTACTGAATCTAAATCTTCAAATTTTCGTAACAATGCTTGGGGTCTAGAAACGTATTGAAATTAAATCTTCCAATTTCTCGTAACGAATGCTTAGGGTTTAGAAATGTACTGAATCTAACCTTTCTATTCTTGTAAAGGAGATTTTTATTTCTAACATACTTTCCAGTATAGTACTAAAAAACCTACCTATGGACTTCAATTCAAACCGCCCGAGTTCCACGGGAATTAAGTAGATATCTTAATTACCGTTCTTAATTCTATTTTCGTATTTTGAGTCTCAATTTACAATACAATACATATTTGACATTTCTCTTGTGATTCTACGCTAACCACTCTGATATGAAACGTTGCTTATACAAACGAAATCTAAATCTGTAGAATGAACGACTGGTTTGGAGCCAATTGTATATTTAGGATTTTTATTTTTGTTTATCTATATCAGTGTTTGAATACACATCCAATAACACTAGCATTTGATTTGACAGGAATAGGGAGGAGTTTTAGAAGGAAGTTTGTGAAAAATTGTCCATTCATTTTTTTTTATATGTAATTAAAACTTTTATTGTCTTATTTTGGCCTATAGTTTCAAAGGATGTGACCGTGCGTTTCATCAGGAAACGCGCGTGCGTTTGTGTGTGTGTCCGTGTGTGTTCGTTCACATATTTTAGAATTATTTCCCATTGAGACAAGGTAAAAAAAATTTAAGTTGTGCTTTTTACTCAAGAATACTTTTGCAACGAATGTGAATGAGACATCCATAATGTAAAACAATAGATAACGATGGTAATTCAATATAAGACACACGTACATTTAAAAATGTGATGTCAATTACTTTATAGCATACTAGTAAATTTTTATTTCATTTAATATTTTTTGAAATGACAGGTGCGTGAGCAATATACCCTCCCCTTCATATTATTCCTTGAATAATTTAAGAAATGTCACTCGAACGAAAGTCTGTCACAAAAATTCTAATTTTCAGTTAAATCACTTGATTATGAGATTAGATAATATGGATTTTGTCTATGAATGTATAGCATAATAACGGATTTACTATACGATATAACAGTTTACGCTTTTCGATTCCCATTATTCATTTTAAAAAGGAACCGAGTCACGTTTTGTTTTTTTTTTTTGTTTTTTGGAAAACTTTTAGTTTAAATTTTGATGTTAAACATTTAATGTCGAGGGCCAAATTTTTGACCTTCTGAATGCAAGGACAAAAACAATATTTTAGCCTTTAGGTAACTCTCTGATATGTAAGCAGAGACTTACGTCTTTTATGTTGACAAACAACTAGTGAAATAATATTTTGTGATTTAAAGCATCTTAATTTTGCACGGTCACAAATTTAACTTTTAGATGACGCATTTCAATTAAAGAATACTTGCAATGTGATATATATGATAAACTTAGATAATATCTATTCCTTTTGAAAACTTCTTAAACAATTACATACCGCAATCTTTGATTACAAAACAAATAATAAACTCTCTACAACGAGCTTCTGTCATAATGTATAACCTTCAGTTTTTGTGAAACCTTTTAAACACATTAGGCAATAGATTTTTATCATTAAAAGTGAACACAATTTGGGGGGAAATCGAAAATCTTTCAATTCCAATTTTTAATATTCTCAAGCACTTAGTGTCCCATGAATACAAACCATCATCATAGTAATGACCCTACCATTACGCAATGCACACATTAAATATTGTGAAACATAATTCAATATATCTCAGTGAGACAACGAAGAGTCCTCCATATCTGCATCATATTAAATGTTCTATTGAATATATATGTTTAAGGCAAACTGACAATACAGCTTTATTACAAACGGGACGACTTCAGCTTCTCCATCGTCAACTCCCCATATTTATATAGTAATAAGTCATTATCACTTGCATATGGTGTTTATATCTCTCAACTAATTCGATACGCGAGAGCATGTTCTGCGTATTTTCAATTTTTAAATCGAAGCAAGCTTATAACAAATAAAGCTATGCTACAGGGGTTTCAACAGTCTTGTTTGACGTCAGTATTTCGCAAATTCTATGATCGTTACAATGATTTTCTTTGCACCTACAATCTGTCGTCAAGTCGAATGCTGTCTGATGTGTTTCATACCAAATGTTAGGTCGTTCAGCTTATTTTATTACGGATTATTCCCTTTACGTAATCAAGATACAAGGTTCACGGTGGATGTAATCGGTCATTAAAGGATGCTTACTCCTCCTAGGTACCTTATCCAACTTACAGCGTGTCCTGGGGTCCGTGTTTTAGTCCCTTCTCTTAATATTGTATTCTCTAAGGGGTTTAGGAGAATGATCACTCTTCGTTGTCTTCACATTTCATGATGTTGTACTGTTCAAAAATATATAAATGTACTTATAAATTGTCTTTTTTTGCAAGGGGAAGTGGTGAAAAGAAACAGTTACAATGATTTAATCCGCATCTTGAAAGCAAAGGGAAATTGGAGAGGCAATAATTTAAAAACACACATTTTTCGATTTGGTGCCGGCGGAAAGTAGACACGACTAAAGACTGAATGAAGATCCATGTAAATCAAAATCCATGTCAATCAAAGTGCACTAATGTTATAGAATTATCTAACCGGTATGTAATAAATACTAAAAGCATCGGTGACCATCGTTTGTGTTTATGTCACGATAATCACGTGGTGTTTTGATGACATCCGGAGGTTACCATGTGTCATTCCTAATTTTCACTGAAATTATTTATTTGATCTTTTTAGTATTGTATTTTATGTTGATGGCTGAAATAAACCGAATTTACCATTTCGAAATCATCATCATTACTTTTAGGGTGACCTGAATGCATCTGTATCATAGATGGGAAATGACTAAGAGTTTACAAAATATCATGAAAATGAAAATCTGATTTGTAAAAAAGTTTATTTTTTTCTTCAATCAGTTTGTTACAATCATTTATTTCTCATGCACGTTATATCAATATCATTAAATATATATGACATAACAAATACGATTATCAGTGCTTGAAATTTACATCACAAAATCATGTACAATTAATGTATCTAAAATAGTACTTAAACGTGCAAGTATAAAGTATAAATTATCATGATTTTCACTTGATCTCCACTTGATACTAATAATAAGTATGTGGATATGACCATTTACAACATCAAAAGAAAGTACATGTCTATATGCTTAAGAATAAACCACATGGCGTTGAATTTGACCTTTTTGCACTTAAATTCACATGCATTACAATTAGTATATATAAATTTTTATGATAATTGTATAAATATAAAAAGAACGAAAATAAATTAATATAAAATTAGACTTATTAAAATTCTCCAATATCTCAAACTTTCTTTTCTTTAGGATTAGTTGTGATCACAAACTCGCAAATAGGAAACCATATATTAAAAAAAATGCACTGCAATTTCCAGCCTTTCCCCTATATAACCGTTCTCCACAAAGTACTATAGTATCGAGATGTTTTGGATTTGAAATCTTACTGTAAGGAGCAAGGAGTTTAATCATTATATAAAAATAATTTTTTATAACCACAATAAAATTCATAAAATCTGCGCAAGTTAAAATAAACATATTAAATAATTATCAATCTTCTGGAACATGAAACTTGCGTAGATACAATGACGATGATTCAATATCCACAAGAAATTGTAACAATGGTCTAACAAAATCGCATAATGTCATCCCAAGCACTCGTAGACATTAAATGAAATAATTACAGTACACACGAGTGTCGATGTCCAATATGGCCGGATTGTCACGATATAAGGAATCACTGTTTAGCTTGTTGTGAGGTGATTAACTAGAAGTACAATGGGAAGCGTGATGACTAACAAACTAGACAGTGATTCCTTACAGTTTTATTTGAAATAAATATGAAAATTTAAAAAAAAATCTACATTCTAAAAATACTACTTAATAAAATTGGAGCTTCTGGGGGTTATCACAGAGAAAACATTTGGGACTGTAAAGACATACGCAACGTTACCAATATCACGATAAAGGCAGGTACAAAAAACTGTTGTGGTATATGTCAATGATTGTACGTCATATATGTGTGATTGTCCGCAAAGGATATTAACAGTTACAGTGCAAATGTATTTTAGAAGTTTTCGAAGTGATGTGAATAAGTAGGGAGTCCTTCTTTTTTATTAGCCTCAGCGCATGCCTTATCTACATTCAAGGTCATTGGTGGCGGCCCACAGCTGAATACTCCAACTTGTTTAGCCTGAAAGTAATATATTATGCAGTTATATCCCAGGTATAGAGCATTCATGTACAGTAAAACACAGTTATCGCGAACCTCTGGGGCCAGCAGAAAATAGTTCGTTATAACTAAACTTCATTATACAGTAGAACAGTTATACTGAACTTTCTAGTCCAGTGAAAAGCAGATCATTATAACTAAGCTCCATTATACAGTTAAACATGGTTATAGTGAACCTTCAGGGCCAACAAAACAGTTCATTATAACCAAATTTCATTATACAGTAAAACACGGTTATAGTGAAACTCCATAGTCAGCGGAAAACAGTTCGTTAATACAAAACTTCATTATCAGTACAAACAGTTAAAGCGAACCTCCGGGGTCAGTAGAAAACAGTTCGTTATACCCAAACTTTGTAATAACCAATAGAATTTTCCCTACTTTCTTTTATTGTGGAATGTATATTACTTCACAATAAGCGTAAAATTCATTGTAAGCGTGTTTGTTACATTTATAAGCATGTTTACTGTAATATAATGATTATTTAAACCCGGGTTTAGAAACAGAAACATTAGCTCTGAAGAGCTATCTTACGTCCTTACTCATTTTTTTCTCAAACATAAACATTAATTACAATGATTTCGGAAATTTCGATACAATCAATGTTATTCGCATAAGTCACTGTAAGTTTTTATACCTCTGGATGTTCTCTGTGAAGGGATTCCAAAAATCCTTGAAACTGGGGTCTTCCAAAATGCGTTATTGCTTTCAATCCAGTAAACAAACTTTTTCCAGCTATCTTTTGGAAATGGCGCTCACAGATGTACTATAATGATGAAAGTAGATGTACGTAAGTAAAAATAATTCTACAGATATATGCTTCCGACGTTAGATTCGGAAGCTTAGTAACATTCCCTATTCTTGATGGCATGATACAATCCGGTCTAAACCGATTTCATGACGTATCTTTAAATGTTTGTCAGTTATATCATTTATCATATCACTTACAATACCAGATGAGCTCATTTTATTTTACGCCCCATCAAGATTTTTTTTTCTCACTGAGATCAGATTTAGGCCCAAGCTTAGCGCCCAGGACTGTAGCAGTGATGATCCTTTAACGAGCCACTGGGTCTCCGTTTTTAAGGTTACTGTTCGTCATTTTAGCCTTGTCAACCAAAAGACCCAGGATTCTAGATGTTGTTGGACGTATGGCAAAGAAGATAATCATTATCAAAGTTTACGTCTTAAGTTTGAAGAGGCTACGGTACGAGCGAGGCTCGAACTCACGACCCCCCGGTTACAAACGAACACCGTACCACTGAGCTACCGCGATTGGTAGCTCAATCTTTAAATGAACCTTAGCTGAAGGAATAAATTACTGAGCATCATCGTGATTTTCAGCATTCATAAGGAATAACATTCCTGAGGGTGTATTCATTTTAAAATGATTATATATCTTTTAAAAAATATCTTGTTCTGTGACATAATTTGCTTCGGTTTTATAATCTAGCACTGGGAGGCATTTTTTTCCTTTCATGTTTGCGATGATAATCGGGCAATCTTGGAATAGATAACTATGTATGATATACATTGTGCTCAGCAATCCAGTTTCCATAACTATACTCATATGTCGTTTTTTTCCATCCCCGTGGGGATTCGGGTTAGAATAGAACCCCAGTACCCCTTGTTTGTCGTACGAGGCGACTAAACGGGGCGGTCCTTCGGATGAGACCGCCAAAACCAAGGCCCCGTGTCACAGCAGATTTGACACGATAAAGATCCCTCCATGTTGAAAGGCCCAAAGCGCCGAGCATAGTCCTATATTTTGTAGTCCTTCAACGGCAATGGTGACGTCTCTATATCAGTGAAAAATTCCCAAGCGGGACGTAAAACAGTATACAATCAATATACAATCCATCGTTTTTTCAATGCATGACAATTATGGAAAATTTTTGTTTCATTTGTTTGCGCAATAATAATAATAATAATAATATAGTAATAAAAACTAGCTTCATTGAAATCAGTATTATTATATCGAGCATTTCGAGATGTGTTACTGAAATATTAAAAAAAAAACAAAAACAAAAAAAACCGAAAAATTCCAGAATCCTTACCAACATTGTCGTTCGCAGATCAAACTTTTGTTGAAACTGTGTAATAAAAATATGAACAGAGACCAAATCTCTCTTATCCTTCTCTTCTACCTCCCGTATGATATCTGTCAGCCATTCAAACTGCTTCTGGGTTCTTGTCACCCACAGGAAGTATACCTACAAATATAGGAGCAGGTTTGTCTATTTTGATTTTCAGTAAATTGCTCCAAATTGCTGACAAAATTGTATTTACTGTATGCTAGGAACCATACCTTAAACCCGCAAAGGTGTATTTTTTTAAATTTTAAATTGTAGCAAGTCAATTAACCTTGTCGTTCAAAGAAATCATATATAAAACAGTGTGTGTGTGTGTGTGTGTGTGTGTGTGTGTGTGTGTGTGTGTGAAAATGAACAGTGCTTTGAAATTCTCAATCACACGAGGTCTGTTCGATATGTAATGTGTATTGCACCACAGCGCGATAACGCTTTGCACGATTTCGTAGATGATATTTAATAGCCCTATCCAATACCTTTCCAACGACATGAACACGAGCCTTCAGCTCTACATAGTTTTAAACTTATAGTCATTTCAATAGAGCCAGGTGTTGACCACTGCTGTAAAAATGGTTGGGAAACAGGTTGAGAAAATTGAAGAAATTTAACATTATTTAAAAGTTCACACAAAACTCGGTCATTCAGTAATGCAGATCTTTACTGAATGGAGGGAAATTGTGTGTCTGATATGGTATCTTACGAGACAGTTTGTAGGCGGAGAAAGAGATTTATGATTGGCGCAGAGTCTGTCAAAGATGCAGCAAAATCTGGTCGACCTGTAACTGTAACAGGCAAGGAAAATGTCTCAAAAGTCAGAGAAATAATTGAAAGTGATGGCAGGTACACGATACGTGATATTTCCAAAGCTCTTGGCATATCGCTATCATTTCATTTTGAAGCATATTTTGAAGGTACGAATTTCTGCCAGATGGATACCTCATATATTGACAGATGACCAAAAACGGGTACGAGTACAAATCGCTAAACAATTCCTCAAAATGTTTCCCAAATCCAATCAAAGACAATTTGCAAGCATTTTTATTGGTTACGAAACATGGATTCACTATTTCGAACCATTAAGAAAAATTGAAAACAAAATATGACTAACTAAATACGTTAAAAGGCCTGTAGTTGCCAATATAACCATAAGCGCACAAATGGTTCTTTATTGCATATTCTTCTCATGTGATGGTATAGCCGTACAAATCCCGGTGCCGAAGGGCAAAAGTGTCACAGGTTGGTATTATCGAGATGTTCTACTAAAACAGGTCAAGAAATATTATCATATACGACGCCCTGTGTCAGTATTTAGGTATGTTCGTCTAATTCATGATAATGCTCTACCACATACATCTGAGCTTGTGAAGCAATTTTTGAAGTCGGAGCATACTCTCCAGATATAGCCTCATGCGACTTTTTACTTTTTCCAAAACTTAAAAAGTTCTTATCTGGTCGTCGTTACAAGTTCCGACAAGCCTTTGGCTCAGCCATCGGTCAGTGCCTCAGAGGTCTACCTAAATCAGCGTACTTTGACGCATTTCATTAATGGATTCTGAGATTGAAATTACGTATTTCAAACCACGGAGAATACTATGAAGGGATGCAATGTTCATTTGACTATTTGAGTCGAATGTGTTTGAGATATCGTACAATACACACTGCATATCGAACAACCCTGGTATAGTACAGAGGAAATCTTGAAATTTTCTTTTTATTCCAGAGACTGGTGGCTCAATAAATGTATGAAAATTTCCATAATTTGAAAACTACTTCGATACAAATCATATTTTAAATTACAACAGTGTCCATTTATCGCGATACCAACGTATTGAAATGGTCGCGAAGATACCGCGATTTTTACCATTTACAGTACATATGATAATTCTTTACGATACACGGTCTTTAGACACTTACCTTTTGACAAGGAAACCGAATGGGCTGTAATGTTTTGAAGACTATATCTTTCAGAATAGATGCGAATGGAGTAACTCCAATACCGCCTCCCACTAAAACGGCGACAGGAAATTTATACCAGTCCTGATGGCCCTCTCCAAATGGTCCATCTAGTAAGATCTACAAAAATCATACAAAATGTGAATGTTATTCTAAAAGTTGCAGCTCTTTTTCAAAATTTGCAACACACTAAGCATGCTGAGATAATTCTTATTTTGAAAACCGCTAAACTAAGATCTCCTGTTCGAAACACATATGCAAAAGAACAATAACATATTGCATTTACAGTGTTCAAAAGTATATGCATTTACTAATTTTCCAGAGTGAATATAAATTACAAGAAAAAAAAAACATATGACCATTCTAATAATCGTCATTCCGCATTTACGGTGAAGCAGACTTGCAAGAAGATAGCGTTACTATTCAACCGTAAGGACATCAGAACAACCCAATGTAACATAAGTAATACGTATAATATATGATACTACTATATTACACTACCAAATCAGGCTCTTGTAACGGAAATGTCAGTGACTTTATTCGATTACATTCTCTCCCTTTTCCCATTAAGTATCATCCACACACACTTTCTGATTTGAGTATAAGAACAATAAATTGAGAAGTTACAAAACATGCATGCCATTTAAAGTCGAATTTGAAGATTTAAGCATGCAAGGGGTGTGACCGTTTCTGTGGGTTTCCAATATAGTTCCGAGATTAATCCTTGAAAGCACGTGACAAACTCTAGGAAAAAGGAAATGACGGAGTCATACAAACCTAGATCGCATGGAAGATTTAAGGATTTTTTAAAACCAAAAACGTTTCTTTGGATAAAACAAAAAATATTAATTAATTTCCTAATATTAAGTATACATTTTGATAGTTTTGAGACAGTATTTAGTAGTCATGATAGATGATGCATATGATAATTGATATTTGTAAATTGCTATGGTCATGACTAGCTTATTTTTTTTTAATTCCTATATCGGTACCTTTGGTGGAGTCCAGTCCTCTGAGCTGGCCTTGTTGGCATCATACGTTTGTCTCAAGTTTGTTGTCCACGGGCCTACAGCTCGAATATGAAGACTGAGATAGTCCTCGTGAGGAGCGGATGTTAAAGTGAAGGGGTGGTATTCACCCTTACCGAGGGCTACACAAGCAATTCTGACCCACTGGCCAGATTTGTATTCAAAGTTGATCGGACGTTTGAACTTCAGGGCTGTCACATCTGGGAAGAAATCGACGTTGATATTTACAACAAGAGATGAATATAGGATTTTTTTTTACTTTGTGTCTGAGAACTGTAATTTCCAGGTTTAATTTTTCTTTTCTTTATCATAACATTTACAGTTTTAGGCAGAATGGTGCTAGGAATTTTAATTGCGACTTGTTTAAAGCTAAATAGAAGCACAGTGGCTATTAATAAAGCAACCTTTTTATGATAGTATAAAAAGAATATTACCTGACGGGAGAAGATCTGCAGAAATGACGTCAATTTCTACCTGATTTCGGCTGAGACTTATGAATTTATCCACAATGTAGATAAACAACGGTCCATAAAAGTAATTCTGAAACAACGGAGGCTGAACAAGTCTTCCAGTACCATGCATTACCGTAAATATATACAGAAAAATGTAAAAGCTGTGAGTAATCCAGAAGGCGTTGAAGAGATTTCTCCTGGCGTACGGGGTGGCAAACACATACATAACGATGACAATAAGAGTTAATAGAATGCCTGTGAAGCCGGTGATTGTCTGGAAAGCCCAGTATTGAAATGAGGCCAACACATCTGTCCTGTAAAGACAAGTAAGTCCTATAATATCTGCAGTTAAAGTTTAAACAGCATAGAATGCAAACTACCAAATTCTAGTCAATCTGTTGCAAATTGTTAATTAATCACTTGCTATTAAACTCACATAGTAAAATAGTTATTGATGTACGTTTTATATTATATAATACACACTTCACTATTCACCGAAAAGATCATTTGATGCAATCACACTACAAATATTAAATACTTACGCTCTGAAATATTCTCGGAAAATACAGTTTAAATCTGATGACGCCTGAGTACTTATGTGATACAGGTTAATACCATGACCAGTACAATGAACCACTAAAAACAATAACCAAAAGTTAAAAAGGGACTTTTTTTTGCCACATTTACTCTCTGTCTCTATCAGATAAAATGTTAGCACGTCCTATCGCTAAATTGATTTTTTTTTACACAATATCTAAATTGAATATTGTGGAACACCATGCCTTAGATCTGTATGTTTCTTAGCATCAACTAACTTTGAATACGAAAATTTCGTGTGCACAATGCCGGTCACTGCCCCATATAATTCTATTAGGATTAAAAGTATAAATTATGATACAGTAAAACACACCATTACGCCTATAACAAATTTATGCTTATTGCTAAGTGATATTTATAAAATAAGAAGAAAATAATGAATGGTTTATTGGATATAACGAAGTTCAGTTATAATTAACGAACTAGGTGTTCTCTATAACTATGTTTTACGGTATGATATGAAATTATGTCAGGAAAATATTACCAATGTTTCTGACATTTGATGCATCCTCTTGTAACATTATAATCTTATAGTGACCTTAAAATGTTTAACTGCAGGACATAATTAATGGATTACTTTAATTTTATTTACCTGTGAACAAAAGTGCAATCATAGCTATTATTTTGTGCATCTCATGCGCAGAATCGAAAGGAATGAACCGATGAAGGAATGTTTCTCTTAGAAATGTTATGGTGTTTCTGCTCATGGTCACAAGTAAACTTGAATATGTGAACATCATTACACTTGCTGCACCACGTGTAACTGTGACGCCATATCCGGCGATCCTGCGTAATCCGGCGTGTTCTCTTTCAAACGAGTAATCTGAAGGAAGAAATTCAATCGTATGGGAATTCAAATGATATTTTTGTTCTCGAAATGAATTACTAACGCTTAGTATGTTACTCACAAAACGCTCTCTCTAAAAATATCCCAAGTGTGACTAAAATGTAGAGCGTAAGCCAAAATATCTGGAGGCGGTGATTTTCTATTTTCCTTGTGATCTCGTATAGCCTCTGTCCCATTGCTGATTTTGGTAGTTCGGTTGTCGTGGTTTTTACTCTAACCCTCGTATTTCGTCTTTGAAGATTACTACAAAATCATACGAGACACAGGGCGCTTAAATTACTGTTTTACGGTAGATCAATACTTGCGCTGTTACGGATTCAAAGGAGAAAAATTATATAAATTTCCATTTAATATAGTTTACGTTAATCAACAATAAAAGACATTAAAACGTTGCAAAATTTCTAAAGTTGATATCAACATCAGAAAATCGCACATTTTCGTTGACGAGCATAATGTAAATTCATGCAAAGTAGTTAAAATGATAAAATTTCAATTTTAAGTTTTCAAAAATACTACTTTAATGTGTATATCTATAATTATAAATGACGGTTATTTTTATTATACAATCATTTCCCCCGATGTCCACAACTGATTTACATAAATTGATTTTTTGAAAAATAAAGTAATCGATATTTCCTCTTATGAAAACTTAAGATTCAAGTTTTTCTCAGAAAAGATTTTTTTTTACACCCAATACATTTAAACCTCATACATAGCTAAATGATAAATCATTAGAATAAACTATTATGTTTCCTAAATATGTCATACTTATGAACATTCAGTTTCTATGTTGATGTCTTATAATACATGCAGATATACCAAGTTGTTTATGAATGCACCCACGACAGAAGGTCCCTTAGGGCAATTTTTACTCATTTTCACTTTTTCCCAGATTCATATAGATAATAGGTAGAATATTTAAAATATGAAATTTATGGATCTCCTTTACTTCTTAGTCGTATTTGTTTTGAAGCAAGTATATATTCTATAACACCAGCGAAACGTTTCGTCATTCCAGATTGATTGATTGATAGTTTGGTTGTTTTACATCCCGTCGCGAATTTTTCACACATATTGAGACGTCACCAGCTGTAGGTCAAGTACCACATATTTAGATCTATGATTAGCACTCAGGGCCTGCGCTTTTAAGGTCATATCCGAAAGACCCGTGATCCTCACTTCTGAACGTCGAGCGTTTGGCGAAGGAGCAATCACTACCTATTTTTACGTCTTTGGTTTCACACGGCCATGGCACGAGCGGCGCTCGAACTCATGACCTCCCGGTTACGAAGCGAACGTCATTCCAGAGAACGACAAATCTAATTTGAAAGAGACAAAGTGCTGGATCCATCTTCTAAGTCTTATTTCATTTCTTTTATTGTTTCTGTGTGCATTATTAATTTTTTTTTTTTTAAAAAAGGAAGCTCAAATAATTTGGGCACTTTTAATAGTTTTATATGGAAATAAATATCACCTCTTTAAATTTGATATTCATGGGTTAAATGAAAAATTAACTTTTCACAGTTTTAGTTAGATAAATAGAGGATATCTATATTGCGTGTTTTGATATATGCTTTATCCGACGAGTTGATTGATTTCTTGTCGATAATAACGTTGACATCTCTTTTTGTTTTCTATTCATTGATAGACATAAATACTGAAAATAGGTCATTCAAGCGGGGACAGTGTCAAAAGTAGTTCGGACCGGGAGTGCTTTATCAAACGCGGGTGTGATAAACCTATGGTTTATCAAGCTTGCAATATACACCACACATATGAGATAAAACATGCAAAACATAATAGATATGTTATTTTGAGCTTTACACTATGCATATTTGCTTTTGGTTTGTGAGATTTGCATTGATTTCCTTTTCAATGTATTAGTTTATAATTTGTTGCAAGAAATTAAGCATCAGTTTGATTCTTGTCAATCAGTGTTCTTGAAATTTACCAGTCAGAAGAATTTGATTGGTTAAATTTGCCTCGAACCGGAAAAGTTGGATTTCTTTGGTTAAAACTGCCTCGGACCAGAAAAGTTGACAACCGATGAAAATCTTGCGTGTTTGATATCACAGAAATAAATTACAAGAACTCTGGTTAATCAAACACCCTGAAACACCCAGTCAACCACACCGCACCCATTTTGACACACGCGCTGTTATTTAACCACTCTGCTGCAGCCTCCCCCCCCTCCCCCCCCCCCAAAAAAAAATAATAATAATAATACTTAATCAAACACGGCCGACATACAAAGTTTACCAAACGAGTAGCACATGAAGACAATCAAACACATGAGAAAAATATTGTCGATGTATGTTTTTATTGTTGGTACCGTTCGGTCCAATAGCGAACCGTCTGCAGAAGGGGGTAGATGTTTGACTTGTACCAAAATCGATTTATTTCTTGTTTTGTTTTTGTTACTGTCGTATTTTTTCCTATTTTCAATGAGTATCTGCATTCGATGTCATATTGCTTCCTAACAAGGGGTTCCCACATTTTCCTTTGTTTTTGTTTGCAAACGTAGTTGTTTTCAAATGCACAGTAAGACATATTGGCTAACTGGCCCTCAACTTTTAAAGAGCAAGAATGTAAGATGGAACTGATGAATCTCGCCCATTTAATGAAGAACGAACGTAACCCCCCTCCCCATTATGACTTTGAATTCGAAGTTCGAGTGTGATAGCATAATTAAAGTTCATTTCCTATTAATTGCATGTGTTTATCATTAGTATTACTTCTTTTTTTTTTTTTTTTTTTTCTTCTTTTTTTTTTTTTGTGCTTATCAACAATCGTTTGAACAAAAAATTGTGAGGTCAAATTTTTCGTAAATTAATTTTAGCTTCAGGGGAATTTATAAAACCGGAAAGGAATATGAATCCTAGATATTCGATATCAACATATTACAAAGATCTGCACTGTATAACTTCAAATCTGCTGATATGATGAATAATTGTTTGATAAGTTCGCGATTTTTCCATATTTGGTTAAATTAACACATCAGATTTTCCCTTTGGGTACCCCAGCAGCCATCTTACTATCAAAGACTTATCTCTCTTAGATTTATAAATAGATTACCAGCCGTACATATTTTCATACAGAAACTACTTAACTCCAAAATATCCAAGTTTTTTCATGACTTTTTACTACCTTGTATATTTGTATAGTAAATAATGATTTATGATAGTGTATAACCTTATAAACTGGAGGTAAGTAACAAATCGTCTGTTTGACATTGGCTTGCCAGTGCAAGCATTGCAAAAAATAAGGCGGATCTTGCATTTTTAAAAGAAATGGATTTAACTTTTATTGATAATTATGAAATCGTTTTTACCCTAGACTCGTCCATAATTAATTGTTCAAAGAAATTAACATAATCTTAAATGAGCCTTCATGGAGTTAACATCCATATGCTTTATTTTTTCCCGTAGTTCTACAGACAAGAAACCGACGTAGAATATTAAGACTTTGTATATCATAAAAATCATTGAATAATTCTATTAACATTTAATTCAAACATACTGCTTCCAAACTGACTTTCTGGTTTGATTTACAGCGTTTATATTATTCTGCATTATTAGATCTAACACGTGGTGTTGAATCATGGGTGCATGCGTCTTTACGGCGCGACGTAACGTCAAATCTTTGTGACATTATTTCTCTGTTCTGTTGAATAAGAACCTTTTGTCATGGGCACAATCATATAGCAGAGATCTTCTTTGTGCCGTTACATAAACATGACCTTGCATGTTCTTACGTGTTCAAATAATTCACAACTTTTATGAACAAAAAATGAAAACTTTCGCATGGTTATTCAGATTATTTTAAAAATTAAATGAACCATGTGACATACATTTATTTTCTCTTAAAACTGGATTAACTGTAATACATATACTGCTGTCTCATCGCTTTTCGTTGAAGATACCATTGGCCTTTGCTACCATAGGGTATAAGACCAAAGAATCACGTTATAAACACAACACAATTTTAATGATTAAAGGTTTCCATGGAATACAAATCAACAAAAAAAAATTACTTTGATAGTTCATGCTCACTACACTCTACGAAACTCAGTATACACCAAATTTTCTTATTCGTTTGTTTGGAGTCCAGATTTTGATTGGTTCGATTGAGTCTGTTTCGACGAGTTATTGATATCAACAAGTTATCAGATAATTAAACATCAGCAAATACAAGAAGAATGTGTGAAGGCACAAATACATAAAGCAATTAAACTACACAAGATTTCTAATCACAAACTTACCCGTCGTCTTTATTGTGCTTTCTAAAGAAAAATGCAAATTGAACGTTAAGCATTTACAGGGAATCTAACGTTGATAAATTATTACAAAACCTCGTATAAGGTAATCGTCGTCCTACAACCTAAGTACAATGTGATTCTGTTCTTCTAGAGGTCGGACTATAAGCAATACAATGCATACAAATACAGTATTGTGGCATTGGTGATCATCAAAATTCAAAATGGCCGCCTTCATTGCGCAACTCGCTTGAATAATTAAACGTGAAAGAAAAAAAAAAAGAAAAATTTGTTCTTTCTTACCTCAATACTTAGTTATGAAGCCTTTAGACCTTGATACTCTCTGGATACGCCGAAGGGTGGATTTGTACAGGCTCTGAATATAGTCTACTGGGATATTTGTCCACACTAAGTCTTATTTAATAGCCATCTCCAATTCTTTTTTTTTTTTCTTTTTTTTTTTTTGAGGTGATGATATTGTTGCCATTTTTTTTTAGTTCTCGTTTGAGTTTAAGCCAAACATTTTCTATTACATTTATATCACTGATGTAATTGTTGTTCTTAATGGTGTTTCCAATCTACGTGAAATTTCTCTCTGGTTTAATCCCGATAGATAGAGAGAAACAACTTCTTTCACACCACTGCTTAATTCTTTATAAGTAGTAGCCATATTGTTTACAATGACAATAAAATACAGACGAGCAATCTCATGACGTGTAATTAGTCACGTGATAGCCACATGGACACTATTGAAAATAGCACCAAGTTCACTGACATCGATGTCTTTCATTTTTTTTAGAGGATGGCGATAAAACATGCTGAAATGAAAAGTAGTTGTCATGCACGCGACATTGGACGATCACTAATAGCACAATACTGTATATCAATTTCACTTACTTTTTGTTTTATTTCGTTTATAGAAAGGTCTATTTTTCTATTTAGAGACATTTTTGAATTTTTGTTGGTAGACATGCGAGATTTTGAGATTTTTCAATCAAGCCCGACGTCTGTGAAGAAACCGACAGGGAAGGAGTATACACGTGTACATGTACGTGTCCTATTACTTTTCTATCTGCAAGCGAGGAATTTGAGTATTGAGATACATAGTGCCTACTTACAAAAGTGCATATAGAACATATATTTTGTGTCGAGTATAACCATGATATATTGTAAGTTTGATATACATATATATAGTTGCAGCATTTACCTCTCTTCGTCCATTCTGAAAATTGTGACTTGTCAATTTCAGAATATTTAAAATATCTATTATTCAAATTTACGAATCATTCTTGTTGAAAATATCACATATGTGTACATTACTTTACCTGTAGCTCTCAAAAAACGTTGTGCGTTTCCTCCCCATGGCTGATCTCCCATCATTCTTGCCCTCTGATCCAAGAGCTACAACAGAAAAGTAGAATACAGTTAAACCTGTGTAAACTAACACTTGAATAATGAAAAGATGACGATAACGAACAGTGATCAATCTCATAACTCCGGTAAAGAATACAAAATCAAGACTAGATTAAACACGGACCTCTGGACACACCTGAGGTGGAATCGGGTGCCGAGGGGAAATTCTAGGTCAGATTGTTCTCTCATAACACTGTATGGTACATGAGGTTCCATGTATAATGTATACAAATAAACACCATATACAAGGTACACGTGAAAAGAGCAGAGTGATACTGGTCATCTATTTTAGATATGAAACTACACAATATGATAAGTATATCGGAGTCAGCCGTTGACAGTAATTCACAAAAGCAAGCATCCCGTGTCCACCGGTTACAACCACCGTGAGCCCTATATTGATCAGGCAAACGGGGCAATACTTAAACAATAAAATGCTTTCTTAACCCGAGTTATGAAAAATTTTACTGCAATGATAGCTACCTTCATCACCCGATGAAACACCAAAGAAAGACGTTGTTTATATTTACATTGTTTTGTAGTTTTTTGAAATAATAAACAAGTATGAAGTACTAAATTATAGTAAAATACCATATCGTAAATCTATGTAAGCTAATTTAACGGAACAGCCAATGCACCTTTTGACCTTGACGACCTTCCATAATTGATGTTTTGGAATGTTGACGTCATCAATGGTAAAGAAATAGTTCATAAAATATTTTGACAGCACAAACAGCAAGTCATCTGATGACGATTCAGAGCAGGGCTTCTTTTATTCGTTATCATTTTATTTCTTTATTTTTATTATTTTATTTATGCATCCATACTGTTAAACAAATTCCTTATTCTTATTTTTCTTAATGTAGATCATAAAAGTAGTTCCTGCTATGCAGATATTCTTACGCGAATTGGGTGTTGCTAAAAAACCAGATCAAACTAGTTTGCAACTTACATGCATTCATTGTCCCAGATGAAAGCAATGTCAATTCAATAGAAATATAAGTGAAAAGACCCAGTGAATGTAAATATATTTTATTGTCACCAGATTTTTACTCTCATTTATTTTTATCGCATTCATTACTCTGTGCAGTCTGACAACCTGTAATGAATCTTTACGTCCAAAGCGTGCCTGATTTGTGATGCTTCATTGTACCTCTATCATTTCAATATTTTCCCTCCAAAGTTTTAAACCACGCAACTGCCTTCAAAATCGTGTAAATGTAATAGAAATGTAATATAGAGGGTAAATTAAATAATCTTGTATTTTAAAATCCAAGTGCATGTATGCGAAAAACATTAAACATGTCCTTCCAATTATCTAAAAAGAAAACATTGCATAACATCTCGGAATGTATATTATCAGATTTAAATATAGATAGGGATTTTAGAAGATGTTACTTGTTTTCTTGATTAGATAATCCTTTAAAAGCTGGAATGTTTCTTAAAACATTTACAGAGAATGTGTTTTGCATTCTACCATCTTTTCCCTTTGCAGAAATCAAAAATGTAAGCAAAGATGAAATGTTGACCTTCTATTCCAAGTGTTGCTTTCCTGAGTGTGCTTTCATATTCATCCGAGGCAAAAAGATTTGAAAATGATTCGAAGTCGATGTCCGAATTCTCTGGTATTTTTGCCGACTTGTACATGGCACTCATCAAAGCTTGCATATCAGAAGAGGAAATGGATTGATCTGATAGATCTAGCATAGACCTGTTGAATAAATGTGATATAGAGTTGAAGAGAGGATGCAATTAAAAAGTTAAGGTAAAGTTGATTGCTTATTTATTGTTAACATTTTCCACTTATACCGAGAAGTCACCAGTTGTAGGTGAAGTACCACAAATTTAGATCTATGCTTTGCGCTCAGCGGTAACGTGCCAGCACCTGCCGCGACACGAGTCCTTCGTTTTTAAGCTCATATCCGAAAGACCAGTGACTCTCACTTTTAAATGCTTAACGTTTTGCAAAGATGCAATCATTACCTATGTTAACGTTTAGGTTTGACGCAGTCATGGTGCGAGAGGGGCTCGAACTCCTCTACTTGCGTTTACGAAGCAAACGCTATGCCACTGAGCGTGAAGATAATTAACAGTGATGAATCTTACAATTCTTATAAGAATACAAATTAAGATAAGAGCACACACCGGCCCCAGGACATACCAGAGGTGGGATCAGGTACCTAGGAAGAGTAAGCATTCCCTATTGAGTCATACCAACCATGAACCCTATGTTTTGATCTGGTAAACGTAGCAATGAAAAGGTGAAGATAACAAAGCGATCAATCTCATAATTCCTATAAAGAATAGAGAATTAAAAGTATGGCAAACATGCCAGAAGTGGGATCAGGTGCGCAAGAGGAGTGTGCATCTTCTGTCGACCGGTTACACCCCACCACGAGCCTTATATCTTGATCAGGTTAATCCGTAGTTAAAATAAGTATGTAAAGAACGGCCGAACAATTGTTATGAAACGCGTCAGACAGCATTTAACCTAATGACAGAATGCATTTGTAAACTAGATCGTTATATCGACCATAAAATTTGCAAAATATTGCCCTTAAACGAGATTGCTCATACCCTTTAATATGTTTTGAGCTGTTCGACTTTCTGTGAAAATAGCAATACGGAAACTTACTGAATCATGCGGGCGAAGTCTCTGCTTGAAAGTTTTCCTTGCTTTTTTATGTCATACATATTGAAAATCAGCCTTGCTTTATCTTCAGCGTCTCCTAGATAAAATATTGAAAATTATTGAACTTGTTAAATATACATTACAATTTAAAATTTGATAAGTAGAGACACATTTATTATTAGTTTATTTGGTTACTAGGAATGATGCGGCTTGACATTGGAATCAAAACAAGTGACATTGCCACGATAGAAAGCTTTTGAAGCAACCTGTAGTTTGTTTGTTTTTTCCTTTTTGTTTTACTTAGCGGGTTAAAAGACATTACATGATTCGAAAGAGTATCACAAATATCCAAAATAGAATTTATCAGAAAAGCTTTCTGGTAACCTTAATTTTAGTTATTTATCTACACAATACTTTTCTATCGCAAGAAATATGGTTCATTTGTGGATTATAAATAACTTCGGTTTTTGTATCTCATAGAAAAGTAATCCTCTAGCATCCTGGATTTTAAAGAACGGTTCGCAATGGAAGTAGTGGTTCTGAGTGAAAGAGAAAATGAATTTTAGTGGTAATGATAACGGCCCATACAAATTGCCTATGAATTTTAGTAATGATAACGGCTCATACAAAATGCCTATGAATTTTAGTGATAATGATAACGGTCCATACAAATTGCCTATGAATTTTAGTGATAATGATAACGGTCCATACAAATTGCTATGAATTTTAGTGATAATGATAACGGCTCATACAAATTGCCTATGAAATTTAGCGATAATGATAACGGCCCATACAAACTGCCTATGAATTTTAGTGATAATGATAACGGCCTATATACCCATTCCTTCTCCCGAGTGGCCTAACTGGCATTGCAATTACCATGTTTTATTTTTTAATTCCTTGTTCATTTATCTATGTTCTTTCGATATAATGTATTCTTTAAATCCTAATTATATTCCGTTTTCTTTGTTTTATATGAGTGCATTCAGTGTGTGTATATTTTTTCTTGTGTTTAAGAAAGAACGCAACACCTGATGACAGGACGACAAACATATCTAAGAACTCCTGGAAGCCTACAAATCCACTGTTGTCCTTATCTACCATCATAAACATGTTCCTAACAAAAACAGAGTTCGGTTTTAATCCAAGGGCGTCAGCGAATTCTGTTCTGGTCAGCTGAATTTTGCCGATTCTGTTAAGATCTTCCCCGCTAATGCCTTCTACCTGCAGTTGTCCTGGCCTTTTATTAAATGCCTATAATAAAATTACATAATTATATTAAAACAGCACCTCTCTTAGCATTGAAAGGGAAATCACTAAATTATTCAACGACACGATCAATGATAATATTGTAAAAAAAAATTTAAAAAATATTAAAAATTTTTAACTACCCATTCCTTCCTCTGGACAAAGAAATTGAGTAAATATGGGGAAAATAAGTATATAAAAATATATGGAGAAGAAAAAAATTATTTGTTTATGGAAATCTCTCTCTATCTCTCTCTGTCAAATTTGTAATCATTTGATGAAATTGACAACACCGCGACCACGACCGCCATTAAAAAGTGGTACTGGAATCGCACAAGAATTCCAAATATTTATTCGCATTACACAAATAAGCACCTAACCATAGCTAAATATTCCGTACAGCGCTACCTATAACAGTAACACGTATTTTGTCCCCCGTTTTCCAGCTATACTTTCTAATGGGCTATAAATATATGTACAACGAGGGTTGATATATTTTGTCGCCGATGGCAATATACACAGCGATACAAAAAATATGCCTAGTCTTGGTACATATCGTCGCCAGCAACAATATGTGCCGACGGACGACAGTGTGAAGGTCACTAGATGACGTCTTAATACCAGTGAATACTTTTGGAAGGGACGTCAAGAGTAAACAAACAAATTATATCCGTTGCCAAGTACCTGCTATTGCAATATATTGTATGGGGTCTTTTACCTGAAGGCAAATGACTCTAAAGAACTTGTCGAGATATTTCTGTCTTTCTTCCTTTGTACTAGCATTATCGTAAATGCGCTTTTCGTCAAAATCCGAGTGAAGTTCTCGTTCTATCTGAAGGTCAACCAGAAAATTGTCCAAATTTCTCCGAAATTTTTCTCTTTCCTCCATATCTAGAAACTTAAGAACCTGGATAAGAAGAAAAAAAATGAAAATTTAATGTTTCATTATTGATTGAACCCGTAGGGAACATATCTCATTCTTATCATTTAGTAAAAAAAAATCAAGCCATATTTCAAAGTATTTATTCACCAAGTCTATTTCCCCTTGTACGCGGACTGATATCACGTTCTGAAGTCCATCTGTTGATAGCCGGAAATGCAACTTCTGTTTTATCATTCTTAAATCCAACATCCGCAGCGGCTTTCTTCGCATATCCTCAACATGTATCTTTTTTCGATTTCGATCAAATTTGATTTTCACGTTGCGTTCGTCGGAGTTAGGTCCAACCCATTCAACAGCTAAAATATGAGGTTAAAGGTCAAATTATCTTTTGTGTCTATTTAACATTGTAGTCTAATTACAAGGTAAGTGTATTTTTTTTTGTTTTCTTGCGTTTATTTCTTCTTCTGATTTACCAAATACAAGTTTGTTTAAGCGTCTGTAACGAAGAATTTTGACAAGGGTTGAAAATTGACCGTGGGGGAGGGGGGGGGGGGGGGGTGTCTCAATATTGAATATTGAGACCAAAAGTGTTGAATTACACCATAGTCTTTGAAAATTCAGCTGCGTCATGGAATTTTGATCATTAAACCGGTTCTAAATTCAACAACATAAAAACACATTACTGAATTGATATTTACAACTATGATTTATTCAATTACAAATTTACAGTTAATTCATATTTATTCTTTATATTAACATTTTCAATTTTAAATTAACAGTCTGTACAAAACATAAACCATTTTAAAAACAAAGGTCTCAAATTACTCGAAGAACCCTTAAAATAATCGAGTAATTTATTTATAGTGATCTTTTCGCGTGTAATCACAATGTTTTGAGTGACATATATATATATATATATATATATATATATATATATATATTAAAAATATGTCGAAATTAGAATATTAATATACAAGGTTACACGATATACTATTTAGTTCAGAAATGCGTTTGTTTACATTTGCTATAGGATAACGGCATCCCTGTTTTATATATACATTGTAATTCGTAACTTTTTGATATCTGGGAAATGATAGAAGTTTGAGGCATGATAAATGTACATATCATGCATACTCTCGGTCATATACAATGCTAGGAACTATTTTAAAATATCCATCTTGGAAACGGGACTTTTCTTTAACAACTGAAAGTGATCTCTCTTGAACTTTCAGCTGTCTATTTCATCAAACAGTCAAACAACGAACTCCGTGACACTTGCTTTTTTTAAGTGGAGGATCATACGTTGGGAGTTAAGGATGGCGGACCCACCCTTTTGGAATTTCAGAGTTTAAAATCTATAGTAAATGAAATAATAACCTCTAACGTAACATTGGTCCTTAGTAATTTTTTGTCCATGCAGGGAATCGGCTGGTGCTTCAGTAGTGTTCAACACACCCCTAACTCCACCCCCAAATAAGTTTAAAAGTTTATGATTTGGTTTTGTTTCTTTTTTGTTTGTTTCGTGTGTTTTGTTCATTTTTTGTTCTTTTTTTGGGGGGGGGGGTTGAATTTTATTTTTATTGTAATTGAGCTTCATATCTATCATTATTATACAAATATTTATAAATACTAAAAATACTCTAAAACGCTACACAGTGAAATATAAATAGGATAAACGTAAGACACTAGAACATGTTTAAAATCATAAAATGACATGCACGCAATTATTTAGAAAAAATGCTGTGAAGATAAAAATGTAATGCCATAAGATTGTCATGGACAACCGTGGCCTCAAACATGAAAATAAGATAATTGTGTACTGATGAACAATATTGGGATGATCTTAAATCAAGTTTTATCTTTCTCGAAAAATGAAAATTTTGGAACTGAAAATTCCCTAAGTAGATACAGATGAATCGCGTAGAACTACTTCCAGTTGAAAGACAGTTCAAAACTCTGTAGTTGGAGTCAGTATTCAAAAGGGTTCATTTTCAAAGTGTTGAGTCATCAAAGATCGGAGAAAAAATGTTGAAAAATGACCCCGGGTATAGATTTCACGACTTCTGGTCTCAGATTTCAACGGAGAAAAACCATCCCCGGTTCAATATTCAGCGTTGAAAAATGAAACCCGGATCAATTTTCAACCCGTGTCAATGTTCTTCGTTACATCAGAAAGAAGGTGGGTGAACATGACGAGCAAAATCCTATTCATCGAAATATATACTATAAACATATTTTCTGTCATGTTTTTTTTTCTTGTGATAAACAAATATTTGACATCTTTCTTGTTTGACAATATATATAAAATTGGTGAAAAAACAGAATACATTAGCTATTGAAATACTATAAATATAAGAGATATTAGTGGTGTCGAACCCATTACCCATAAGTTCGAGCCTTCCTCGTGCCATGGCCGCGTCAAACCTAAGACCTAAACACAGGTAGTCATTGCTCCTTCGCCAAACGCTCGGCATTTAGAAGTGAGAGTCACGGGTTTGTCGAATACGACCTTAAAAACGGAGGTCCCGTGTCACGGCAGGCGTTGGCACGTTAAAGAACCCTTACTGCTACAGCCCTGAGTACTAAACATAGGTTTAAATTTGTGCTTCTTCGCGTACAGCTGGTGACGTCTCAATATGAGTGAAAAATTCTCGACGGGACGTAAAACAAACAAACAATCAATCAACCACCTTTACACCCATCTGTTTAATCCACTTGACCAGCTTTCTTATAACTACAATAGTGATTTGAAATTCATACTATTTCGTTTTCGATGTGAGGAACTTGAAATATTTTTACTATCATTTTGTATCCGAGTTTTACATTTTTCATCTAGAATGGGTCATTGCTCCATCATGTTGAAGACTAAAAAATGTACGTTTTTACTTTTTCTATAAGTATCTGTTTATAAACAAAAAATGGAATGTTGGCCCACACCCGTTGAAATTTTATAATCTCAAATATAAAATGGTCAAATTTGACAATCTTGAATATGATATCATTTCACATTCTAATATTTTAAATGATTTATTTGTTCGCGTGTTTCATTTACAACCCATGGTAAATTTACATACTTTAAAACTATTTGGTGAATTTTAACTCTCTCTCTCTCTCTCTCTCTCCCTCTCTCTCTCTCTCTCTCTCTCTCTCTCTCTCTCTCTCTCTCTCTCTCTCTCTCTCTCTCTCTCTCTCTCTTCGTATCTCATATTTACCCGCTCGTAGGCATTTCTTTTCTCGTCTTGTTCATCCATCTTTTTTTTTTTTTTTTTTTTACTTTTGACTAAAGATACTATTCAAACTAAAAAGGGGCCATATGTCACATTGTTTGTTCAATTAAGTAGTTGTTTTTCAGATCCGGGAGCTATATTGTAAACAAAACATGAATGGCCCTAACCTATGTTTTTATGCAGCAGTTCTTTATTATTTCTTCATGGGAATATGCCACTTCAATAAACAAACTTAAATTTAATACATCTAAACTTCCTTGTGCTTAAAATTGCTAATTTCGTATTGAGAAAAAAAGACTAAAATGTGAAACATTTACTCCAAATAGATGTACAGAGTACAAACATCTGACGTTGATGAAAAATGCATTTAACAAAATTAGTGATGTGTTGTGCGTATCAAACGAAAATCGTGTTTGCTTGAAACAAAAACCGTTTATAATCTTTACCACGATCATGATACATATATTTAGAAATTAAATTGGCGAATGGTGAATTTATAAGCAAAACTGAAACAATACGTGAATACCTGTGTATACATTTGGATCATCGTTCGGACGGTGGGGAACCCGTCTCTGTCGACCACGTTGCATTTTCTTCGCTCTGATTTTGGCCATGCACACCATTATACCAACGGCCCCTGAATCAGTCAAAAGCATCAAGTACCACAGAGAAAATAATCCAAAACACTTTTCCTTTGAATTGTTATAATTATATTTAATACATTTTATTAATGATTATTTTAATCAATCTTTTTAATCATTTTAATGAACAGTGTTTGTTAAGAAAAAGTAGTAAACATGAACAGACTGGAGCGAACTGGAGACTAATAGTTTTGGAGATACACACAAATTTCAGTGCCGATTTTCAAGTAACATTTGTTTTGTTTTTTTCAAAAGATCAGACATTATTTCCCGCCACTAACCTGGAACACACAGACCTAGTCCTACAAACGTTAAAACAAAGGCCGCTCCGCTCCCTGAGAAATAGTCGTAGTGTTTTAGAGACGTGCAGTTTTCTATCTGGAGGATTTGATCTAACATTTGATTGGAATCTGCTTTCAGTTGGCCAGGCTGTTCACAAGGATCACCCTCTCCTAGAGAACCAAACATAATAGCTATGAATTCTTGCTGATTTGAGGTATTCGGAGAACACACCCTATACCATCACAGCTTTTCAAACGTAGATACTTTGATGCAAAAGTAAAGATCAGTAATGTATTCTTTATCCTTTTAAAAGTTATCACCCGTCTCGTTATCAATGGATTTAGATGGTAGGAAGTCAAACTATATATAAGTTATTTATAAATTTATAAATTGGAGGTAGATGTTAAACGTGAATTTATTAAGTGGGTTTATATGTTAGGGAATCGATTTAGAAACCATATGTAGATGTTAGGGTGACAATTTATAAATTGGATTTAAATGCTAAGGCGCCAAGCTATAAATCGTTTTTTGTTTTTCACAGCGTTTTAAATTGTTAAATGGAGTCGTATAAAAAAGCATAATAGTTTGAGATCATACGGCTGTAAAAATCATGGAATAGAACACAAAGATAATGCTAGTATGTTTTACAGTGTGACTTTTGAGACAAGCGAAGATCCTCGACTTCTTGCGGTACAACTTACTCGTTTAACGCGGGAAATATCACGCGGTCGTTGCAAACAGTGCATTGTGATGACATATTAGCTGCGATTTTTTTTTTCTTCTTTCTTTCAAATCAAATAAACTGTCAACAACAACAAACCGTACGAAGGTCTGAAAAAGCTTGTCTGGAATTTATAAACGTTTGTGGTCTTTTCCAAATCTCCAGAGTTCTTTATGAAGTATACCACAGTGACGGCGACATTTTTCCAGAAGCATTGCAAGTAATTACTCATCTTTTTTTCATGTAATGAAGAGTAAATTACATGATTCAAATGACTAGCTCGTCGGGTCGCGAAGCTTTGCTTGCTAATATGTTTTACGATGTGATGTTGAGATGAGCAAAGAACATCTTGTAACAGGATCCACATAAGTTCGTGACCCTATATTTTGACTAATGAAATGCACCGAAAAATAATTTCCGCACACCACCACGAGCCTCGGACAAATATCGGACACCCGCCATTGTTTTGTATAGTAAACACAGGGTGTATGGACCGATTATATGTCATTAATACAGCATGTACAGATCTTTTTGTATGAGGAATGATTAAACATTTCCCTTTTGAATCTGTAAATCAGACAGCAAGTTTCCAGACTAACTTAACGGAACTAAATTCATACCATATCCATCGACTCAAGACAAACTTGCAAAAGCGTATGTCGTGGACTGCCTTGTGTCACAGGCTTCAAAATCAGATAAATTGTCAAAGAATCACGAAAAGATACGTATATGTAGATTGAGGTAAGGTGTTTTGTTGTTTATTGATGTACGTAGACTTTTATAGTTCATGCAATTGCATCGTTTAACAAATTAGGAAAGGGGGCACTTGCTGATACAAAATAGCCTATCCACTTTTCATACAATATGTTTAGCAAAGGGAGGAGGGGGCAGAGAGAGTGTATATTAGTATATTATAGCTTAAAATATGTTCGTTATGTAGTATGACTCCAAGTTGTGAACTAATGATACTCTGAATATGTTGCATCTTAACTTTGTTAAAGTATATTTTTTTCGGAAATTTTGAGAGAAAGAGAGAAGGTACATTCACACCATAAGATGTAATGAAATTATTCAATTAATCATTGAATTTCAAAGATCATATGTATATTGAAGGCACTTGTATAAGCATACTAAATTTATTTAAATATCAATGTGTATGAAAATACTGTACGGCATGATAAATTAAGCATAAATTCCTTTAATGGATTGTTATAAAATTTTGTTTCGTCTTTCATTTTGAAGTTTCAAACCAGTCGTCACATGCATTGCTATAGTACCTACCTGCTCAAATATCATCAGCTCAGCCTAACGGTAGGTCTAACATTTCGTTGTATTTTTGGCGGTTTTTATTTTTGGTTGTTTTTTTTGGGGGGGGGGGGTTGTTTTTGGTTTTTGTTTTTTTCTTTGGGGGGGGGGGGTTGTTTGTTTGTTTGGTTGGTTTTTTTTTTTTTGGTTAGTGGAATGAAATAATCTGAAATCATATCGACAGTTATGAATTATAAAAATCGACCCCTCTCCTTCACACAGGATGAAACCGCGAGGCTTTTGAAGTAATCTAACAAAGATTCGACCGGGATTATCTCGAAAGTGTTTGCTGTCGCCGTCATTGTTGACTTTTTTTGTCCGAGTCTCCGTTGTTGGTATTACGTAACCATGGTGGGCGGATGTGGATCAGTGTATTAATCGATTAATCCGCCTATTCATTTAAAGAGGCACTACAGCTCATTTTCCACATTTTAATCGAATGTTTTTTAAAACACATATCGATCAAATAATAACAATCATAACAATACTGACTATTTCTAACATTGGGAATGTATTAATTTGCTCTCATCTGCTCTTTAAAGATCATCCGGAATCCAATGGTTTCTTCAACCTGACTCGGATGTTTTACATCACGTGATTCAGTATGACAAAATACGTGTTGAGTAAAAACTTATTTAAAAACCCCTTAATGGGGTCCATACTCACATCTCGAGTATGGGATTATTTCCTGCTTTTATAAATCATTATTATAACAGAAAACCTTTCATGTCCCTATAACCAAATACTATTTATTTTTAAGCATGTCACATGTTTAGATACAAATAGCACCTACTTTTAAAGGCCTGCGTGTGTGTCTCGTAGCTAGAGGGTCATAGTGATATCCACATATAAAATCTAGTTTGCGTATGAGCTTTATCTCGCTCTGGTTGAACCCTTTTCTCGCATAATCTGTCAAAATTCTGGATTTAGCCATTGTACACTTCCTCTCATTGGATTGTTTACTATCTAGAACGTTCGCTTCGTAACCGGAAGGTCGTGAGTTCGAGCCCTGCTAGTGTCATGACGGCGTCAAACCTGAGACGCAAAAATAGGTAGTGATTGCTCCTTCGCCAAACGTTCGGCAGTTAGAAGTGAAAATCACGGGTCTTTCGAATATGACCTTAACAACGGAGGTCCCGTGTCACGGTAGGCGTTGGCACGTTAAAGAACCCTCATCGCTACAGCCCTGAGCGCTAAGCATAGGTCTAAATTTGTGATACTTCACCTACAGTTGGTGACGTCTCAATATGAGTGAAAAATTCTCGACGGTACATAAAACAATCAAACAACCAATCAAACAAACCCTCCGTGCGCATGTGTGCGAAGACCGAAAGAGGAAATCTCAATGTTGTTAAAAAAGGGCCTTCAAAATCTATTAATATTTGCATTTAAACGAGAATTTTCAACTTTAGAGATGTGTTTATTTTTGCAAAGTTTATACATTGAACTATCAACAAAATCAGAGAAAGCTATGGGAAAATTGTCATTTTACGATTTTTGAGTAAAACGAGCTGTAGTGTCTCTTTAATACGGGAAATATAACGCCAGTCGATGTAAGCAATGTACTGTGACGTCACATTAGCTGCGATTTTTTATTTTCAACAACAAAACATACGATGGTATGAGAAAGCTTTTCTGTTTAAACACGTTAGTAGTACTTTCCAAACTATTTATTGGTTTCATCTACGGGGTTGTCAATGAAGTATACCGTAGTGACGGCGATATTTATACGGAAGCATCACGTGTAACACTCATTTCTTCAGCTGATGAAGAGCAAATCACGTGACTCGACTCACATGCGTAATCATTGGAGCTAGCTCCTCGTCGCTTCGCTTGAAAAATATTAATAAACAATACTCACTGTGAATAAATACGTCTTTTTGAATATCGTTATCTGTAACATGCGTCACATTTAGAATAATGGACTGGAGAGTCACGTTCATAATGTCCTGTATTTCATCATCATTGAAGTATCTTTAAATAAAATAGAAAGGTATCTATTGTTTGTTAATGTGTTCCATAATGTTAGTACTTTTCTCTATGAAAAAGGTGAAGTTAAGGAACAGTGACCATATCTAGGTTTACTTCATTCAAAATTATTAGTCAAGACTATATGTGATAAACGCTTTATTTGCCCGTGAAAATCGACATTCGTGATTTTGTTTCAAAATGAATGTATTTGTACATGAACCCCGATGCCGTTCAGTTTTAATCAATTTTTAATCAGATAACATGGCACAGACCCTGCATTATAACATCACAAACATTACGTTCTACCGCTGTATCTATAATTTAAAAAAAAAGAAAAAAAGAAAAAGAAACAATGAAATGTCTAATTTTTAATGTGTTTTTAATTTTCTAGAAAATATCTAACGGAGGTTTGGCGAAATTAGATTTATTATTCGAGTACACATATAGAACTCTAACCATACACATATATAACAGACAAAAAAAATCCAAACCTGCACTGTGTTTTCTGAGAAAAGTTAAAAAAAGAACATTAACTGAATTGATTAAAATGGAGAAAATGCGTACTTTAGATGCTATGTGCCCCAAATATTATATATCAGAGACAAATATGAAAGCAACTTGACGCATGTGTCAAAGGTATCAGGCCGCACAAGATATGAAGAAATCATTTTTTGTATATTATAGCTATTAGATCGGACCATACTGACGATATGCAATTTTACGCAGAAGATAAAATACTTTACACGGCATATAAGCTTGGGGTTTTTACTGGTCTAGACTCGACTCCCCTTATCACCTCAATATCACTTAAATTTATTACTGGTTGTGTGAATCTGCAAAAATAGACTTGAATCCACAAAACACCGTATACCCTTTTTATATTTCATGAGCAAATAGTGATAGAAATGAAATAAATTGAACCCGAAACAAATACATTATAAATTGACAATTATAATGTTTATTAAATTTTATATACGCTTCCTTTATCTGTCTAGATATGACACAAATCAAACTTTAAAATTAACATTAACTTCAGTCCCTGTTTATATAGTTACATTACAGTAATTTTTGGATGAAATCATTAAAAATATATTTACGTTAATCCCGCAGAAACTGTTTACATTTTAAAACCCATATCAGGACAGACCTGCGCGGTCTGTAATTATGTTACACTCTATTGTACTTGCATTTTATTTTCTCATGAAATAAAAGAAGATTTAGCCGTCCTGTACAGCTTTGAAGTTTTTAGTTTTACCTGGACCCAGAATGCTGTTACCAAACAGTCATTCACAGAATTTCCTAAAAACATATTCATCATAACTCAGACATACGGAAATGAATTATTGGTGATTTTGTAATATTTACCCATTTCCTTTGTTTTCAAACCAAAACCGATCACCATGACGTATACGCATAAATTGATCTAAGAGAATGCTTCTGAACAGCGGACCTGGCCCATCGTCTGTCGTCTCCAACAGTCCACCAACGAACAAATCTAAATTTGCTGGTCTGGATGCATTGTTGTAAAGAATTCTTAAGCTTTCGACTGCCTGATTAGGAAAAGAAATTAAAACAAATTCTGACATGTGTGAGAATGAAAAGGTGACGATAACAGTGATCAATCTCATAACTCCTATAAGGAATACAAAATTAAGAGTAGGGCAAACACGGACCCCTAGATATACTAGAGATGGGATCAGGTGCCAAGGAGGAGTAAGCATCCTCTATCGACCGGTCACATCCGTTTTAAGCCCTATATCGTGATCAGGTAAACGGAGTAATTCGAAGTTGAAATTAATGTGTAAAATACGGCTTAACAATTAGTATGACACACGTCAGACAGCATTCGACATGTTGACAGCATTTGAAAGGTTGTATTGGCAAACTAGATATAGATACATCCACATCTCTATTGATGATAAATGCTTTAGAATTTGAAAATGAACTGTTACTGGGCGTATATCGGGGTTAGTTGTCAGGTTGTGCCAATCCACAGCATCCAAACCATAGGCTTTTCTAACAGAGTTGTAGTCTGTAAGGCCATGCTCACGACCTCGCTGAATATTTATAGCAATGAGGTCACGCCGAGAAAACTCCAAAGGACCAAAAAGATGCTCTACAAGTTTGAAAGTAAATGTAGACAGTATCTAAGCGATTTTTTTTTTTTTTAAAGAAAATACTGTTAATTATTTCATTTACATCGAAAATATGGCCCGTCAAAAGACGACTCGCTATTTAAAAGGACAACACACAGTGAATTCTTGATTGTTTTTTAAGTTGCATTATATATTTTACCTCTGAGATCGGGAACTACAATGTGGTCCTCTTTTTCTGCCAATGTTGACGACAGGCCTCGAATGATATCATCCATCTTGTTGTCTACGGGTTCCTGTAATATTTAGTGTTATAGAACATTTTTATTAAGCTCTCCCTTACACTGAAGGTGACAAATAACAAGTGTAAAGCTCACACAATACCGTTTTACTGAGCTCCAGTTCTATATTACTAACCCTGCTGTTCCAGTATGCATTACAGAGTCTAATTGCATGGACTCTGTGTGGTTGGTTGGGGATTCCTAAGGTTACATTCCTCCAGTTGCAACTATTTACAGTCTTCGGTCCTCTGTAAAATATAAATTAAATTTCAGTACATGTAACAACTCGACCTTTTTTTGACAAATGGGGATGACTTCAGTTTCTCTATCGTCAACTCCCCACACCTTTGTAATAGTGATGATAATAATAATAATTATACATTAATAATAAAAATAGTAATAATTTATCTCAAGGTGACCTGATTAATACTCGCACCATTTTCCCCCAACCTTCCATTCGATACATGTAATTATTATAGTTAGTATATGTAATTAAGATTAAGAATAAACACTTAAAACAGTCTCGAAAGCATGAACACAAGATTAAGTAACAACCTTCAGTCTATATCACTTAATATGATTGAATATCGGTAATAAACAATCACAAAATCTAATATTTCAGATTGCGATTAAAATACATATATAATTTATATACGAGAAGAAAAAAAGCACGTTAAATAGTGTACGATAACTGATGATAGCGTAGCAATATAGATGTGCCATTATCACCTGTGTATAGTGCTTATATCTCTCAACTGATTCGATATGCACGAGCATGTTTTGTGTATACTAAATTTTTAAATCGAGGTAGGCAACTTACAAATAAGTTAATGTTACGGGGTTTTCAACAGTTTCGTTGAATTGAATGTAGGAGTTTCAACAGTCTCCTTTGAAGTCAGCATTTCGCAAATCATAGAGTCGCTATATAACGATCTTTACAAATACAACCGGGTATTAAGTTCGGTGCTGTGTGACGTGTTTCAAACCAATTGCTAGACCGTTCATTACACACTGGCTACATTTTGACTACAGATTACTACTTTTGCCTCATAAAGATATAAAGCCAACGACGGGTGTGATCGGTCAACAGAGGATGTTAACTATTTTTAGGCATATGATCCCACTCCTGGTATGTCCAAGGTCTTACTCTTACATTGTAATTTGCATTCTTAATAGAAATAATGAGATTGATCGCTGTTCGTTATCGTCACTTTTTCATTCACCTATCAAAGAATTTTGGTTTGCTCTATCTCTCTCACTTACACTTAACCACGTGATATATATCAAAAAGATTAGTTTACCCTGCAAAATCTGATTTTTAGTGAGAAAGTTAACCTCAAGCATTTCAATTGTAAGTTATGTTTCATGCAATGAATTATTATACAATCGAAACATCAATCATAGAAACAGGATAGAATCCCCAGATGAAATATACTAGTAAGTGTTTTGTCAATTACACTGAAGTTTTCAAATCCCGAACATTTATTCAAAACCACAAAGTATACTGTGTAGTAGTTCTTGATAAACCTCTTTCTTTCCTAATAAGTATTATCATGCTTCCTGTCAGATCATCTTAATATATTCAATACCTTGCTATTTTTGCTTACTGTGCGGTTATTTATAATGTGTACTATCACAATTTCTTTTGTGCAAGTTTACTTTTTTGTCTTCAAACTTTTCACATTTTTTACTATAAATAGAATAACAATCTAATCAGAAATGCAACCAAACTATGCCAAAAATCATACATTAACTTATCTATCCATATCCGCATCACTCCAACATTGGAAGTGCATTCAGAGTGATCGCCTTTTCTCCAACTCTTTTACATTTTGAAAAAAAAATTTAAAAAATCTGGACCGTCTTCATAATAATAACAATTGTGCTATGATTTGCATGTACTATGCCGAAATAATATTTAAGGTTTGACCCATAGTGAACTCGCCTCCGGCTCATACATCATGGGTCAGACCCCGACTACTATTTCGGCATAACTTTGTATGCAAATCTTAACACTATTATATAAACATGACCGTCATTTTTACTGCGTGAGCCCCTCTAACATACCTTATCCAAAGGCCTGGTGTCACCAGTGTGTGGCCAAAACGCATTGCAGCTGTTTGGAACTCCTGGGAAATTCCCGGATGTATTTCAGAGTCATAACCATTGAATGCGCAAAATTGTCCAGAACAATCTATTTCAAAAATATACACATTCATCAATTATACTTCGTTTGTTCCGTAAGAAATACTTATTAACATCTTCAATGTGTTGTATTGGAAACATTGTAGCATGAATGCAAATAGTTTGTTGATACTTCGAACATCTAATATTTCAGTTTGGAAGGAGCGTATTTTATTCCGGATCCATTTTTATAAATTTTGAGCTGATTGGAGAGATGAATGTAGAGCTTTAAGATATAAATCAACTAAGCGTTCAAGAGATATTTCAATCAGTATTGGATTCATGGTAGAATATCCTTTTAAATACTGCATACAGGAGGAAATATTCGCCACCATTTTTTCGTCCTCGTTTTCAGTATGGAAATTTTAGGAGGAATAACACACCAGAGAAATTCGAAATGGATGAAATGTTGAGGATTTGTCCAGTAATATTTGGAATTGAAAACGTTTACTTTATTTACACACAAATGCAATTTTAGTAATCTGAAAAGATTGAAACCCCCGCTGGGCTCAAGCCCGCGTCTTACAGATCAGCAGGCGACACGTTAACCGACTGAGCTACCTAGCTAAGTAATTAGATTTAAAAGGAATATAAAAATCATTTCTGATATCTATATTTCCATTAATGTTTCTTGAAAAAGAAAGTCAGTCATTGTTACGATATAGTATAACTCTTTAAGATTGGACGAATTCTGTCGAATTCAGAGTTATCTCTCTTTTGACCCAAGTTTTAACAGGCGAACCTATTTGCAAGTGTAGAAGACGGAAAGAAAGAAAAAAAATTCAGATCGCCCGATCAAACATCTGCATGATTTAAAAAAGACATAAACCTTACTTTCACTAGGATCACGTGAATAGCTGGGAATCTCAAAAAATTCAGTTGCATCATTATTAATATGTAACCATCTTGGTAACCAGTCGTACATCACGATTTTCTGAAAAACAAATTTAATATCAAAATGAAAAATAGTGAATAAATAGTGAGAAAATTAATCAAATTGTCGACAGTGTGTGTGTGTGTGTTTACATATCTGTATGCAGTGGATAGCCAACTATCCGTTCAGTTCTAAATCTTAAATATCTAATATACATGCTTATTTGTTGTGTTTTTTTTATTATTCTACTCCCCATTCGAGAATTTTTAACATACTGAGACATCACCAGCAGCTTTAGTTGAAGTGTCACAAATTTTAAACTATGAATGGCGCTCAAGGTTGTAGCAGTTTGGGTTTTCTTTATCGTGTCAAAGCCTTTACTTTCACTTCTAATACCGGTACTGCTGAAGGAGCGGTCACTACCTATGTTAAACGTCTTAGGTAAGAGACGGTGTCGGGATCGAACCTGGAAACTTCCGGTTGCGAAGCAAGCGCCGTAATCATTAGATTGTCGGTTTCATATACACGTAATTTCTAAATATTGTACTACATTACTTAACATGGAAAGAGTTTGATTCAAAGCTTAATACCAGACTTTCTTACTGACTGAAATTCTGTAACTATATAATGACCTGGTGGTGTGCGATGACTCGTCTCCTTGCCTCCTCAAACAGTCGCTCGTCGTTCCAGGATGGGTTCTCATTTTTAAGCTTCTTAGCAACAGCATTGTGCCAGCGAAACCAAATTACCCCGAAAGTTAGCAAAAATGGATTCTCAAATCCTCGGGGGTTTCCGAGTCCTACAAATACCCCCAAAAATTTAAATACATTCTCCAATCTTTTCTGTAGAACTGAAAACATGATTAATACTCTAAATGCAAAGTTCGTCGTCAAGAATGTTTTACATCAGGCACAATCTGTTCGTCAATGATTAATACTTCAACTTGTTATCATCGATAACAGGAATCATTAACCGTGGGTTAATTTATACCATTTCATCCAAAGTACTACAAAACATTTACTAAATGATATACATGTAATATTACACAATGATATACATGTAATATTACACAATTGTGGACTTTTTGGCTGGGAGACATCACAAATTACGTTATCACCCAAGGGCGAAAAATTAGACTAAATTATGTCATGAAATGTAGAATTTCGTTATGAAAAGAAAAATTACCTATACACATGAAATATAATTGACAAATAATTTATTATCATAGCATATCTGTATCACAAAAATTTAGAGTTGTACTTCTAATAAAAAAAATAATAGTTTAAAAGTACTGTTATTATTTGACACAATGAGAACTTTCTTTGAACCACTTAGGAAGAATTCGTCCAGTATTTGTACCATTCATGTTGAATATCAATCTGATTAGAGCCGATCCTATGATCCGCTCACTTAGATCGCTACAATATTGTAGCGATCTACGTGAGCGGATGTTAGGATCTGATTTCAATCAGATTGGTTGAATATAGTAAGTTCCTAAATTCCACTACATAGATAGCACTTTCGAGTTTTACATAACAAATACATGTAACGTACTGAAGAACCTGCTGACTGGTTTCAGGAAATGGTCAGCGGGTGGCGGCGGGTTTGCAAAGGGAAGTCTGATGTCATTGTTGGCGGGAAACTGGAGTCTGACGTCATCATACGTATTAGGATCTCTGACTTTCAGATATCCACGTTTGAATTCTCGTATGGCGTCTGTCCATGCTTTTCCAGGCCCATAAAATAACGTACCATCGATGAAGGGTGTGATTTCATTTAGCTATAAAAATGATATTTTACATTTGATATGTAAAGAGGCATACATAATAAACTTTAAAGCAGTACAAGCTGTAACTGACGATATTTGTCAATTAAACATCATATACCAATTCACATATATCGGTTTGACTTATAAAATCCCAAAAAATCTGAAGAAAAATTCAGCAAAATAAACAAGGGAATTTTGTTTGAGAAATTGAAAGCATACCCACAATGAACGTTTCGTATAAACCACCGTTGCATTGTACACACAGATGGGAGAACGATGATTGCCGAACATAATAGGGTTGCATTGAGACCGAGATCATACAAAGATACAAAGGGCTCGAACTCACGACCTTCCGGTGACAAAGCGAACATTCTATAAATCATATGAGTGATGTTATACCTGTTGCCTAGGGTTGCCTGCAGTCTGACCTGTCCTTTGATTGAATCTTGACCTTTGCAAGGGCATCTGAAGGTTGTCTAAGTTATTGGGATTGAATCTGTGGTTTTTAGGAACAGGGATGTTAAAAAACTCTCTAGGACATCCTGGCCTTTGGACGTCCAGGATTTCTTCAACAACTTGTTGTCCTGTGTATTACAAATAGATTGCATTTGAACTAATGAAAAAAGTTTGTAAGATTCTAAAGCACTCAGTGGTGTGAAAAAAATTGCGTTAATACTGACATGCAATACTCCTTTATAATATAATAATAAAGTTTAATTACTATTTCCATTTTGTTGAGGACTATGTATTCAGACCAACGACTGAGAATACATTTCATTCATTGTGAGGCGTGGATTTTGTCAAAAAAATGACCATTTCAGGGTGAAATGAAACACAAAAGGTGACCTCAAGCTTTCGATTACTGCGTGGTCGTAGGTATATTTAATTTGTAAAGGTTTAGTACGTTACAATGTTCATTAAACTCACAAAGGATCGTAGTTTACATTAAATTGCCAACGATTTAAAAGCAACTGAGAAGCATTTTACATAAGTATAGGACGTGTTATATCACAATCCTTTTCACACCTGCATATTGAATAGAACGTTTTAGCCGAAGTGAATGTAAATATTGAAAAATAACCACTCTTTATCATTTACATTTTTTGTACAGTGATTTATTACATATTTACAGTAGATCTTCCTAGCATTGTAACAGGGAATATTTGTTAGGTCAAACTGAAAACGATATCTAAACGTTCTTAAATATTATTTTATTACTTGTATTTTCTTTTATGTTGAAATTTATTCCACAGTTAGTGAAAAACTGACTACATGGAAAAATGACTCTGTATAAAATCAGTTAACTAGTTACCAACCCTTTCCAACTGCTATAAATATTTAGTATATTTTGGTACTTCCTGGTGTATAGTGTTAAAGTGAAGGCGATGGCATAAAATGTACATGCTAAATTACTTATCACACTCTTTAAATAATTACTGGGATACCGCTAGTTTGCATATTAAAAAGTTGTATACTTGACTAATTTCTTCAATTCTGCCTTAAAGTTGAAGAAACAAGCTGAGTATATACTCAATTGGCTTTGTGATATTTTTATTATACTACTACTTGTGTAGATTTTTCTATATTCATTTTTAGAGTATATATATATATATATATATATATATATATATATATATATATATATAAGAGACTGGTGTTCCAATGAAGATGTTACTTGTACTTATAATACACCCGTCCTTACCCAGGTGGGGTTTTTTATCAGAAAGCCGCCATTGGGTGATTTTATGATTCACTAAATATATTAATTGGCGAAGATTTATGACATATTTCCATGTATAGATATGTTCATGCTTGAATGTAATGACCTATTCTTAAGAACTAGTTTTAAATTATAAAACTGAAACTGAAACTAGTTTATTTGATTAAAACGCCTAAATTTACATACAGGTATTCACTGGCGTTGTACAATAAAATAGTAAAAGAGATGATATGCATAAAAGGTAATAGTAGAGGCATAAGATAGATAAGTAAATAAAACACACAAGTACATACATTCTACAAAACTGAATCAATGTCTAGTACGATACTAAAATTTTTTTTTAATTGTATATAAACGTTTCTAAATAAATGAGTTTTCAATTTCGCCTTAAAACTGTTCAGTGATTTCGACTGTTTTATCTCTAGAGGTAGATCGTTCCAAAGTCGAGGACCAACGGTTCCGAAGGTTCTGTCACTGAACGTCTTGTATCTATTAAAAGGAACGTTGTAGCAGCCGTAAGAATATTGAGCGGAGCGTAACTTTTGAATTGACACTTGTTTCGTTAAAAGTTCGGTTAAATATGATGGTGCTTCGCCAACAGAACAGTTATACATAAAAGTCAACAATTTGAATATGTATTCTGGATTTGATGGGTAACCAATGTAAGTCATACAGAGCTTCCCTAGAACTATCAAATTTCTTACGGTTCAATACAAGTTTCGCGCTCATGTTTTGAATACGTTGCATCTTCCCATATAAAATCACATTGCAGTAATCCAAATGAGAAATAACTAATGATAAAACCAAAATTTCTGTTGCCTCTTTTGTCAAATATTTAATTATTACCGAAGAATACCAGCATGGCGGTTCTGTTTCTTTGTGACGATTTTCCACTTTCCCCACTATGTGCCCTGTCACTGATGTGGAACGGGTTGGGACGATCCTGCCCCGCAGGCTCATACACGCCATCTTGATAGTCGGGTGGAGACTTTCGTATCAAGATATCGTCTACAAAAGTAACAAAGAATGTGATTTTATACATTCTTACAATGAAACACGAAATACATTTAAAAAATGATAATAATAACATTATTTACACATGATTTGCTATTTACAATGATAACTAGCATTTTAAGTGTATTACAGGCATTACAAGACATATACCGATAGGATATTTCAGTCAAAAGTAGGTCAAGCTTAATGAAGCTCAAACTTGATCTGTAACTATCCAAGACAAAGCCATGTATGAAATATATGTTGAATATCTTCATCCAATGCGGAGAAACGCCCGGAAAACTTCAAGCAGACAGACGGACGGACGGACGGACAGACCGAGGGTAAACTAATAATCCCTTCCAGCAAAACCGGGACTAAAAATACGTTTTACTTTTACTCTTTCCAGTTTTGTCGCATTAACGAATTCGGATCTCGAATGTTAAATTACACAAATACTAGTAATTTAAATAAAAAAGGGATATGTTGGTCAAAATACTTAGGGACCACATTCTGTAATTTGACATCAAAATAATAATAATAATAATAATAATATATTAAAAATGCATTTATATAGCGCCTTATCTAAATATAATCTATCGCGCTTTACACTATAGTAAAATGCAAATCAAAATTATACAGAATACATAAAATACATCACTATATTTAAGCTTACCAACTGCTCCCCAATCTGGATGATTCAAATTATTAAAGAAACCATCTTGTGGAATTGGCTCAAACTCTTCCTCGTGCTGGGGGTGTCCAGGACCTGAGACAAAAAATAGACTTATTTCAGATCTGCTGTTGTTAAATCTAAAGGTTTTTCTATAAGTATGTAAGAGTAGGGGGACCCCACCCCCATCCAACACAAACATTTTATGAAAATTTGCTATGCGTCACTCACCCCCGAGATCAGTTTAAAATGTGTCAATGAATGTGTTTCCTATTGAAATTACTCACACTACGGGCCTGTTTTGATACCAGTGATTAGCAAGAACTGTTTTCTGTCCACCACTAAATCTACTGTTAACTATAATTCTTTAAAAATCATCTATATTGACTTGTTTAGACAATTTGTCATAAACAAACGTTCAACTGAATTTAATGATGCATGATGCATTTTAAGAGGCAAGATGGCAGAAGGAATATGTTTATACTTTTGTTGGACCTGTAACAGAAACATTTGTTTTGATAACAACTTATCAGGTATTGGATTAAATGGTGAACTGAAACGGGTGTTAGCTGCCACTTGTCTCTACGGTAAAGTAAAAATAAGCCATTAATAACTTCTAGAAGAATCGGTCCTATATTTCAAATAAAATCCTTATTATATTAGAAATACTCTACACTCCCCATATGTTGACATGAAATGGCCCTTTTCTCTATATATCATTATTGACTGGTCGAACATTAAAAAAGAACAGAAATCCGGGAAAAAAGTCACTCCACGGAAAACGTCTTTTCTTTGTTTTCAGATATGTTGAATACAATTTAAAAAGATAATAATATCAATAAAATTAGAACTGGTGCCGAGGAGAGTCTGAATTCACTGCATTTTGTGTCACCTGAAACAAATCATTTTCAATTTCAAAAAGTGGATATTCTCATATTGAGCAATATGTCCAACGTAAAAAAAAAACAAACAAAAACACACCAGAAAAAAAAAAACAACAATGAAAAAAAAACAACAAACAAGATATTAACATCCAACTGTAAATCAAAATAACGTTTGACGTTTAATTTATCTTTCACAAATAAGGCGGACACAGCCACGTCTGAGGGACAATCCCTAGCAGTTCTCAATGATTGAAACTGCAACCAGCAATTGCTGATCAACTGCATCAGCAAGAAAGCAGAGGAAGATGTTCAGAGACAGATAAAGAAGTGAAAATCAAATCATTTGAAAAGAAGCAGGTGGAAAACAAACAGATATAAAAGATATAAAAGCTGCAGAAAGTTTGGTCAAGGAATGTAGCGAAAGACTGAATTATATATATATATATATATATATATATATATATATATATATATATATATGATTGCAATCTTTGTGCTTTACATAAACTATTTCAAATGCAGTATGCATCTTGTATGATCCTAAAAATAAAATTTTCATCAAATATCCATTCTCAATGACCGTGTAGGGAGTGACAGCGTGACGTGCATATCCCACTGTCATTGAAAGCAACTGCAAGTTTTAATGACTTGTATTCATGGTCAAGTGTTCTAATGAACTCGTCGTACGGATGACGCTACTAAATTTAGTTCCGCAGGTCATGAATTCAACCCCAGACTGAGCAGAAATGTATTTCTTATTTGACTTCATCATTGTCACATTGATAGATATGTATTCATTTATATTTCAAATGTAAAAGGAGTAAAATAGGAAGATATAATCCTATGAATTGTAAATTAATCAATTTACACCATTTTTCTATAAATGGTGCCCTATTAAATACCTATTTATTTACCCAAAACAAATTGAACAAAGAAGAGTTTAAATCAAATTATTTGCACCTTTCTTAAACCGTACCTACAGACCTGGACACGCTTTACTAAACAAACACGAAAGACATATTGTGCAGAGGTATATATTATTAACAGTCCATGATTTGTGATACGCCCAATTTCAATAGATAAGAAAGTGAATGCGCATTCTTCTCCTCCATATATGTAAATAACATGCAAGGGAAATCCCCACTTTCAAATCCAGGAAGAGTTAAATTTCCATCATTAATCAGTACTGTCGGTCTACATGAAATACTCCGAAAATTGTTTTATCATTATATATATATATATATATATATATATATATATATATATATATATATATATATATATCTTGTGTGATATACATGTATTAATTCATGAATATATATTTCTATTTTGTTAGGCACGTCCTTTCATTTGATGACGTGAAATAAGTCTTGACAGGTTTCATAAATGTCTGTTTATATAGGAGTATCTGGTCTGAAAGTATGTAAACACATCTGCCTTAATACCGAGTAACGACTCTCTCTTGAAAAGAATATGCTGATCACAAACTCCAAATATTCCACGTATCGGATTTTCGCGTAGATTTAACAATACAACCGGCAAACAGGAAGACTTAAACTTTACTTACCTGGATTTTCATTAAGTATTTTGTGATGGTCTACTAGAAAAGTCTATTTAAATCGTAGTGAACTTGAAGACTGTCTTTACAGCAAACTACTGCACATATAAGTTATTTTCAAAGTCTACGACAAGATTCAAAGAGAGAGAGAGAGAGAGAGAGAGAGAGAGAGAGAGAGAGAGAGAGAGAGAGCTTGTATGCCACTCTCATTGATGCGAAAATACAATGTTATTAATATCAGCTTTTTCATATAGACCACACAGCCTTTCTTCACGTATAGGATATATGCATGTATATGTCATATGCATGTGCCTGTAATTTTGATACAGATATATTTGGGTATTGATAAGAATTTTGAGTTCAGTAATTTTTTATTGTATAGTTGTATGTTTGGATACTTGGGGGAGTCGAGCGCAGGTGTAAATGAAACTCTTTCTGTTCGCAAGAGAGTTTGTATATCTTTACTGTGTTCTGTGGGTGAACATACCTTGGAGAAGTTATTAGAAGATATATCCAATCTTTCATTACGAGTATATATCGTTCTGTTGGTTACGTCCACAACTAGGAAGTTTAATTGTGTGTTGATAATACAGGTACTAGCTCGTTAAATCACTTTGATACAACCCAATGATCTAAACAGCTATGTACAGTGAAAAAGAAATACATGCAATAGTAATTGACACGCATTAAATTGATAAATATTGAAACACGTTTCGAAGATACCATGGTCTATTGGTATATATCCAAATTCTGATTAAATATCAAATGATTAAATGTCAAATTATGTTGTTCCAATGAATAACCATTGTTTGTACAGTCAGCCTACCAAGCGTTAACTCCTTTGTTCAGAACACTCATAAACCCAATATTACTCGTTATTAAAAACAACAACATATTTTTAAGTTGTAAATGATGAAAAGGCTTAAAATTTATCTAAAGTTGTATTCAGATTTTCTGTTAATCTGCCCCTCCCCTAGTTCACAATTCATCTTCAACAAAATAATTACAGTACGAGAATGTAAATGAAGAAACAAAATCAGAATTCAGAGAAAGTCTGCTGTGAATAACGAATTACTAAAGAATAACTCACCGAGAAGTATTATAAGAATACCAAAAAACAAAAGTAGCCGTTTATATGAAACGTCCACAGTCATCGTACAGTAGCTTCTAAACAGCTCCAAATCACTTTCCGATTTCGTGAATATTTTTTTTTGGACAAGGAAGTAGAAAAACGTCACGTGACTTCGGAGATGGAAAAATCTTTGTTATTTTGAAATTTAAATCAGGAGCACTGTGATAATAAAGGTTTAAAAGGAATCCAGCCGTGGTGACGAATTAAAACTCAACAAAAGATAAGACAATATGTCAGTGTTAATTCTTTTCAATCGTCAGCTGCAACAGTCCTCTAATCATGAATGTCCAAATATTTGTCTGTCATAATTAGATAACCCACAAAAAATACATACACAGAGAGAGAGAAGGAAGAGTTTGTCAAAAGATATTAAAAAGGATTTTTTTTCTTCTCTCATTAAATCTACGATAACAGTGATGTAGAGAAAAACTCTATTGGCACCGTAGAATGGGCCTTTTGGCAGTGTTCTACAACTCTTGCAAAATACTCATCCAAGTTCTTGAGAATTCTGATAACCTGCTTAAGAGATTTTACGATTTGTGCCTGGAAATGATAACTGTAAGGAAGATCATCACCACGGGTAATAAGAGGGAAAAAGAAACTCCGTATGCTGTTTATGCAAAAACAAGGACCCGGAAGAGAAGAAAATTCTTCTGGAATAAATAACCAATAAAGAAGTTTAAATATAGAACCTACTAAAACAAGAAAATATGTGTATACGTAAAACATTTACATCGCCATTCTTCCACCACAGCATACAACATCACACACATCAGGTATAGAAAGATAAAGATCCCACCCTGCTTAAAGGCCATAAGCGCCTAGTATCTAGACCTAAATTTTGCAGCTCTTAGTACGGTGTCCATATGAGAGAAAAAAAATTTCGAGCGGGGCGTTAAGCAACATACAACTAACCTACAACTAAAGAATGTGACTCTAACCCTGCATGGTGAAAAAGAAACTACACTTAATTCTTTAAACTTCAGTATATATGGACGTTAAATGGAATTGTCGGGATAATGATACGTTTGTAGTGACGGGGTAATGGCATGCTTGTACAGTAGTCATCTACAACTATACATTGCCGCCCAGTGACTCTGGACTTACTGACCAGCCAAGTAACAGGTATCATATATCAGCCTTTTACGTACGAAGATGTAAATTCTCCAGTGAATGAAGTCTGTCTGGCATGACACTGTCCCCTGCCTTAGACATAATGGCCTTTCAAGTACTGGGGATTATTCGCACGCTAATATAAATGTGTGTCAGCTTACGAAGTGTTAAGTTTATAAAATAAAGCGTTCTCAAGTGATGCATTTCACAAAATAGAATTTGTATGTCCGATAGTGACCTTGACCTTGGGTCTATTGATATAGATAATTTGCACATTGTTGTGTGTCATTGATTACAACCGTTCTACCGACCTCTGTGCAAAGTACATGCATGTTCCTCCTTCCACCCTAATCGTTACCCACGAAAATGGGGACGTAGAAATAAACAGATTACAAATGTACACCCGTGAGCATCAGGTAAAGGAAATACATTAACAGAGCATCAATCATATGAAAATGTAAAGGAAAAGGCTAAGAATGGCGTTAATGGATTAGGGAAACTCGCAGAGAATCGGCGAAAGGATAAAGACCGGTAAAATTGAGGAGAAGAAAAAAAAGCACAAGAAACACATTCGGTAGTATAATTCAAATGCCAATTACTCACTGATTAGATATCATGCACCAAAATCAATCCGTCAATATATCAATGTAATACAACAATATATGTGTAGGTCTACCAATCAGACATATATTCATCTATGAAAGAAAATTTTTGAACCTCAAAAAGTAGTGAACGGTATTGAAAGGCGACACTTCTGAATGTTAAACGTTTTGCGAAGGAGCAGTCACTGCCAATGCCGGACAAGGACAAGAACAAGTGCGACTCGGAGTCACGACCACCCTGTCACGAGTGAATGCTCTAACCACTGAGCCACTACAACCGGTACGTCCATGTTTATATTCTCCACCTATCATATCTGCTTCATATTTAGATATGTTATTTCAACATTGATTGATTGATAGTTTCGAGTTTTACGCTGTGTTGGCAATATTTTAGCCCAGGAGGCCAGGACCCATTTTCAAAAATCTTCTCTAGAACTGCAGATTTGTAAGAAAAACTAAATACATAGTAATGTAGAGCAGGAAGGCTGCTACCAAAATTGTAAATTTCAGGTTCTGACTCCAGGGTGGGGACAAACTTGGTATATGGTATTTTTGGTTAAAACATTTTTAAAAACATCTTTAATTCTATTGACACCAAATTAAAAATGAATGAATATTTAGATAGAGCAGGTAGTCCTTTAACAAAATTGTAAATTTCACGATCTCGGGGGTAGGAGATCTGGTATGAAGGTGGGGCCAATATGGTCAGTGATTAAATGTGTTAATAAGTGAACATTTTTAGCTTCTTCTTGATAACTACTATTCCAATTCTTTTGCGATTTGGAATGAAGCTTCTTTGGGGGATGAGGCGGACATAAATTGCAAATTTTAGACTCCTCACCCCCCCCCCCCCCATCCCTTCCTGGGACGGGGCCAAAACTGCCATAAAGCGACCAATTTTCAAAAAAAAAAAATTTCTTTAGAACTGCACATTTGTAAGAAAAACCAAATTCACATTTCAATTCTTTTCAGATTTGGTATAAGGCATATTTTGGACAAGGCGGACAGAAGTTAAAAATTTCAGGAATTCTACCCCCCCCCCCCCCCCAGGGGGGGGGGGGCTTAGGGTGGGGACAAAACTGGCAAATGTGACCAAGTTTCAAAAATCTTCTTTAGAACTGAACATTTGTGATTAAAAAAAAACTAAATGCATAGTAATGTAGAGTAGGAAGGCCTCTACCAAAATTTTGAATTTCATGATTTCCGGGGTAGAGGTTCTGAATCCAGGGAGGACCAATCTTGGTTTTTAGTTTTCAAGTGTAAAACATTTAGAACACATCTTCTTTAATACTACTGATACCAAATTGACATAAGCGGATATTTAGAATCCGCAGTTGGCCTTTTACCAAAATTGTAAATTTCGTGATCCCAGCGGTAGGGCTTTTGGTATAAGAGTGGGACCAAATTATCAGAGATTAAGTATGTTAATAATTGAACAATTTTAATTTCAAGATAGCTATCATTCCAATTCCTCCGAAATTTTGCATGAAGTAGCTTTGGAACAGGGAAGACACAAATTGTAAATTTCAGGACTCCTAATCCCCTGGGGCTCTAGGGGCGGGGCAAAAACTGTTGGATAATGTGCAAATTTATGATTAGCTTCCTCAAGACTTCATGGTTTAGGCCAAAACTGCAAAAAAGCGAAAATTTCAAAAATCTCTCCTCCCACACATGTAGGAGAAAATCCAAATACATGGTTGTTATGTCCATGAAGTCCTTTACCAAAATTGTAAAATTCATTGCACCTTGCAGGTCAAGGAAATATGGGTCAATTTAAATGCTCCAAACTTCATTGTTTCTTCCATTGTAATGAATAATAATCACAATTGAATGGGAATTGTGTGCATATTTAGAAAGATCATAAAACTGTGGACAAAATTCCAGAATGAGGCTTAAATGTAGTAAGAGACTTTCCAACAGAGGTCTGTACTATGGATTATGATACTCAGGTCTGTGGTCATGTTGGGACAAACGGGACATCTTCAGCGTCTCCATGGTGTCAAATTATATGTTACGGTTTCTGCCGCATCAAACCATACGTAGACAAAGGAAAACTGATTTATATGCAAGGTAGACATATTGAACAGAGATAAAGTATGTGTACGTCTATATAGGTGAACGTCAAGACGCGATACAGCATAATACATTCAATACTGCACACGCAGACTGCCTCTTGCCAATGAATTTACAAAACTGATATATCAGATATTCGAAATAAAATCATATACATGCAAGATCAACTTTTGATATCAACGTGTCCTGTTAAAGATACATGTGTATTATCTGCCAATTGAATTTGAGGAAGTCAAATCTGAAAGAGATCATGTGTTTACACTTTAACTACCAATATTTACACAACAAGCGTCAATATATACCTACCATAATGATATCTTGATTTTGTTTGCAGTAATGATAATGAACATGCACATTTTTAAAACGTGTTATATTTTTTTGGCTTGTGATATTTGTGTTTTGGTGCAGAATCAGATGTCATGCGTTTGAGAAAATGGTTGCAGGCAGTGGATTTACCGATATAAACAGATTTTTGATGTTGTTATATAGTCATTTGATGTTGCTTTATAGTCATTTGATGTTGTTATATAGTCATTTGATGTTGTTATGTAGTCATTTGATGTTGTTATATAGTCATGTGATGTTGTTATATAGTCATTTGATGTTGTTATATAGTCATTTGATGTTGTTATATAGTCATTTGATGTTCCTTTATAGTCATTTGATGTTGTTATATAGTCATTTGATGTTGTTATATAGTCATTTGATGTTGTTATGTAGTCATTTGATGTTGTTATATAGTCATTTGATGTTGTTATATAGTCATTTGATGTTGTTATGTAGTCATTTGATGTTGTTTTATAGTCATTTGATGTTGTTATATAATTATTTGATGTTATATAGTCATGTGATGTTGTTATGTAGTCATTTGATGTTGTTTTATAGTCATTTGATGTTGTTATATAATTATTTGATGTTATATAGTCATTTGATGTTGTTATGTAGTCATTTGATGTTGTTATTTTGTCATTTGATGTTGTTATATAGTCATTTGATGTTGTTATATAGTCATTTGATGTTGTTATATAGTCATTTGATGTTGTTATGTAGTCATTTGATGTTGTTTTATAGTCATTTGATGTTGTTATATAATTATTTGATGTTATATAGTCATTTGATGTTGTTATATAGTCATTTGATGTTCTTATGTAGTCATTTGATGTTGTTATATAGTCATTTGATGTTGTTTTATAGTCATTTGATGTTGTTTGGAACGATTTCTTATCATTTACATGTAATTCATCTCTATTTAACTACCTTGAAATAATAGTTTGTTGATGACAGTGGGAGGAAATAAACTTCATTCGTGTCAAATTTGCAGATTGTAATTTATGTCCTTATGTGTGATAAATTATTGCTGTTAAGAAATGAATGACAGAACAGTTATAAATCTGAAAAATCATAAGGAATACAAAATTAAAAATAACACAAACACAGACCCCTGGACATACCAGCTGTAGGATCAGGTACCTAGGAGGAGTAAGGATCCCCTTCTGACTGGTCACATCCGCTGTGAGCCCTATATCTTGATCAGGAAAACGTAGTAATCCATAGTTAAATTCAGTGTGTAAAGAATAGTCTAATGTATATGTATGTTGCTTGGTGCATTTAGATCAGAGATTGACGTGTTTTCATTGTGAGGACGATTGTATTTAAAACTATAGAGTGAGAGCCACTTTTAGATAAGAGGTTTCATTAGCTTCCTTATCTAGCTACTGCATTGTGTCGTTCAGATAAGAAGCAAATTATCTCTTTGAAAAGTTGCCACCATATATAAAACTTCCTTGTATGAAAACATCTTTCAAAATCAGTAAGTAAACAGGACCATTTTTGATCTTACTCAATCCAAAGATATAACGAATATGTGTATCATAAAGAATTAAAAAGCACATACAACACCTTGGATGATAAGAAGTGAATAAGTCGAGACAATTTATTAGCGTTACCCTTACCCTTGTAACTCTGGCAATATACGTAACAATATCATTCAGCCGTAGGTCAAAGCTTCGAGTTCAACCGTTTGAGAAAAACACCCCAATCTAAAATGTCAAATTTAGCAGTGTTTCAAAAGGCGGATGTCGCCAATTGAATGGAGTAGAAAGAGATAACGTTTGAGAAGACAACATTCTCAGTTAAAATCTAAAACCAATATCAAATTAATGCTAAATATTATTTAAATTAATACTCAATATTAATACTAAAGCGGGATTGATATAAATGTAATGGTCAATGTAAAACTCAAGCAGTACGTATTTTAAGAACGGGTTTGAAATGATAATTTATTGGTCTCGTTATAAAGCGAAAAATCTAAATTAATCATGCAATAATAGAGACTGCGACTTTTATGCATTTTCAAGTCACCTTAGAGTAAAGAACTATATACACACTAACACACCTACTGTTTTATACTGCCTTCTAAGTAACTTTGATAAAATACAACACGGATTACAGTCAGCTGTCCCTGTTTACAAGAGGTGGTGACGATAAGATAAAGTGAGCATACATATGTATGTATACGTATGTGTGAGTACTAGTATGTGTGCTTGGTTAAAACAACAAACAAATACAAGTATATGAGGCCAGCATTTTTATATTATTTGTTTTACGGGAACGCCAACCCACATCTTGGTAAAATTAAAATTAAAATAAAAGTACCCGTTCGTTATTTTTTTTTTATTTCATACGCCGACCGTTCCATGTTCAGTGAGAAAAAGAAATAAAACACCATTCTGGTTCCCGTCCTCACCACTCGTTTATGGTAGACGTTAGAAGTAATCCGGTAGACCGACCACGTCACGCCTCATAAATATGCATGTATTTCCGAGTTATTTATAAACGCTTTCCAAGTTATTTATAAACGCCTTCCGGGTTATTTATATACGTCTTCCGAACAGTAGTTTGTTATAAACGGAATGACTTACTTTACATAATGAAATGTATGTACATGTATATTTGTTTTTGTGCAACCAACATATTTGTTTTTATGCAACCAACAAAGTAAAACTCATTTCCCCCCAAAAGTTCAAGCTACAAATTAGCGCCGTGCATAGAAAGGGGTGGGGGGGGGGTATATTATTCTCTGTGAGGATATTAAGTGTTTGATTAAATAATAATATTCATTTATGAACAGGCAATAGTGGTCCGTGTTGTTTAAAAAAACATGGATAGGCACGATAATAAATTGATTCTAAAATGGTATAAATCATTTAGTAATTAATCTTGTAATGTACATATATAACGTTAACCGTTTTAAATCCGAAAAAAAAATCACCAACCCTACATTAATTAATTGTATTTGCGTAAACCGAAAGCCAGTATGGCGCATTTTCCAATGTTTTACCATGTTTACCACTGTTTACAGGCATGATATATAGTATAAGAAAAAGAACAACTGGTTTATGAGTAATTTTCAGACAATTTCCTAAGTATATCAATTTTGACATCTTACAATTGTGTCATGAAGAGAGTTTGACGTAAAGACTGCGAAGGAATACAGGTAACGTTATATTGCTGCATCATATATAGTCAGGTACCTTTTAATTATCCCGGAAATCCAAAACAAATATTCCACATGACCGAGTGGAATAATGACAGGAACTCCATTCGTCGTGTTATTGTGTTATTGTTATTTGTGCATGACATCAAAATAACTTTAATATTTTTTCAAGATATGCTTTTATTTACGATTAATATACTTGGCTTATCCAAACAGGTTGTCATAGCACCGTATCTGTCACATAGATTGTGCTATATTACATAGGTCAGTTTAACATATCTCAATGCCAGATCCCAATAGGAAAGTTCACATATATGTTGTGTCATTTTACAATACTCACATATATGTCACTATACAACAACATATAACAATTTACAATTTCTGAGGTCTAGCTCTTACACCTATAATATATATTAGAACATAGGTCAGTCTAGTAGATTCCAAGGTCAGTCTGCCAGATACAATTACAAAAGGTCACATATATGTCACTATACAACTACATGTAACAATTTACAACTTCTATACGAGTTCTCTTACACCTATTATATAAATTAGAACTGGTCAGTCTAGCAGATTCCAAGGTCAGTCTGCCAGATCCCATTACAAATGGTCACATATATGTCACTATAGAACAACATTCAATTATTCACAACTTCTATATGAGGTCTCTTACACCTATTATATAAATTAGAACTGGTCAGTCTAGCAGATTCCAAGGTCAGTCTGTCAGATCCCATTACAAAAGGTCACATATATGTCACCATATAACAACATATGACAATTTACAACTTCTATATGAGGTCTCTTACATCTTTTATATATATTAGAACATAGGTCAGTCTAGCAGATTCTACACCTATTATATAAATTAGAACATTGGTCAGTCTAGCAGATTTCAAGGTCAGTCTGCCAGATCCCATTACAAAAGGTCACATATATGTCACCATATAACAACATTCAATTATTCACAACTTCTATATGAGGTCTCTTACACCTATTATATAAATTAGAACATTGGTCAGTCTAGCAGATTCCAAGGTCAGTCTGCCAGATCCCATTACAAAAGGTCACATATATGTCACCATATAACAACATATGACAATTTACAACTTCTATATGGGGTCTCTTACAACTTTAATATATATTAGAACATAGGTCAGTCTAGCAGATTCCAAGGTCAGTCTGTCAGATCCCAATATGAACGATAACATATATGTCACTATATGACAATTTACAACTTCTATATGTGGTCTCTTACACCTATTATATAAATTAGAACATTGGTCAGTCTAGCAGTTTCCAAGGTCAGTCTGTCCGATCCCATTACAAAAGGTCACATATATGTCACCATATAACAACATATGACAATTCACAACTTCTATATGAGGTCTCTTACACCTATAATATATATTAGAACATAGGTCAGTCTAGCAGATTCCAAGGTCAGTCTGTCAGATCCCAATATGAACGATAACATATATGTCACTATATGACAATTTACAACTTCTATATGTGGTCTCTTACACCTATTATATAAATTAGAACATTGGTCAGTCTAGCAGTTTCCAAGGTCAGTCTGTCCGATCCCATTACAAAAGGTCACATATATGTCACCATATAACAACATATGACAATTCACAACTTCTATATGAGGTCTCTTACACCTATAATATATAATATAACATACGTCAGTCTAGCAGATTCTAAGGTCAGTCTGTCAGATCCCAATATGAACGATAACATATTATGTCACTATATAACACTGATACTTCATGATATCAATTTACAATTCCTGTACGTTTTGTTTGTCACCTGTAATATAATTATTATATAGGTCAGTTTATTTTTGTATTTATTGATGAAGTGTTACACTTTCAGTCTTTTCATTATACCATACAGAATGTAATTCATATTTTACAATATTTCAGGTATCAAAATCTATGAAATATGACAAAGAGAATTTTAAAACATATTCAAGAACTTTGACTGCTGAAAACTTTTATTTAATATGTGACTGATGTCAATATCATAATAAAGTATAAAACTTAGTGAACATCATTGAATACTGATTGAATACAATACTGATACTGCATGATAACAATTTACATTTTCTGCTCTTTGTCTGTCACCTATAATATAATTATCATATGGGTCAGTCTAGCAGATTCCAAGGTTAATCTGCCATATTTATTGATGAAGTGTTACATTCACAGTCTCTATAATTTAACCTTTAATTATCATTTATTATCTACTAGTTGATTACTAGTATGTAATATATAGTAATGATTATATTCAAACATTCAAACATTACAAAGGACTATTGCCTAATATTAACAGTTAATGTCATCCTTCATCATGTGGCATGTTTTCCTAGCTGGTGGTCCCTTAAAAGTTATCTTCGTTTTAAAGATTTCTTCTCCCTGATGGAATCTTTTGTCTAATTTAAAAAAGAAAAGGTTGGTAAATTCACATCAATATTCTTTATAACAGTGCTGCAAAAATCTTACACAAATTAGCAAAAAACAACTAACCTTTTTTACAGAAATCTTTTCGGAAGATGTTCTATCATTTTCCCCCTTAAAAGAAGATACACAAGGTTAGTAATCATACAAAAGCATATGTCATGTTGATGTGAAGAATATTAGAACCATTTTAACAAGAGCTTGGACTTTGGGTAGTTGTGTCAAACAGCAATGTTGTCTATATTACTGTTGGTCACTCAGCCATGGCTCTTTGAAATGAACATTTTTAATTTGTTTAACTTGTTTTTGATTCAAGAAATTAATACATCCTTTTGAAAGTCCAAGGTTCTATTTCAGGTTAAATTAGTCAATTATAACATCAATTTGCTTTACGTTATTTCACATACCCAAAACTTAATAGAACACATCCTGCAAATAAAGCTATCTTTGCACATGTTTTCCTCCCCAACACAGTGGGGTTTTTTATGGAACTCTCTGTTGCATTTTTCACAATGAATCTAGATAAATGAAAAGCATAAAGATAAGCAGTATTTATTACATGGTTGTTTCAACATAGAACATGTACATGTATTACATGTACATAAATAAATGAAACAAAAGTTATTTTTAAATGAAATCAAAATGTAATTTGAACTACTTTAGTATATATGCCATTTTGTGATTAAAAGAGTTTGTGTAAATAAGGCAAACTGCATATTTACATGTATATTTATACATAAAGGTTACAAAAAATGAACTAAGTATTTTTAGAAATAAATCAATTTAATATGTGTACTAATATCTCACCTCCCTTACATCTCTCCTTGTCACAAATCCACATGTAGGACAATGTTCCGTTAGGTACACTAAAATATTAAAAAGCATGTAAGAATTAGATTACAATGTTGAATATGCCAAGAAATATTGCGTATCTCTATTGAAAAAAAACAAACATACACACCTTCAAACATCATTAAATTTGTGGCAATTTGGATTCTCATATTGTCCAGGTCCATTTTTGTGATGTTTGTGATGGACTGCCCATTGAAATGCCTTTCGGCAAACTGTTAATCAATTCAGAATATTAATTGCTTTTTATACCTTCATCATTTAATTATCAAATATACCTTTCAACTGATTTAGGGTCTAAAATTTGCTCAATTAAATCCAGAATTACTTTTTAGAATTTGAGAAAAATAGACATACCAAAAGGCAATAGACTCCACAATTGAAAGAATCAGTTTGCTTTGAATGCTCTTTTGTTTCCACTTTCCACTGCATGGTGTCTGGCTCATTGAAAGCAATCATTCTGGCACCCATGTATGAACTGAAATATATATAGATATATTTATATGTGTAACTTTATCTTATCAAGATAAATTGTTTAAAGCTAATCTTAAAAAGTTACTGTGTTTAACATACATTACATTTTAACCTTTTTTAATTCACTGAATATTTTCTCCTTTACTTTATGAAATTCCATTATTGTTACTAATCCCTTCATATACTAGTTAAAAGGTTTCTTAAACAATCTGTTTGAAATGGCTCTTCCATCATGTACCATATGAACCAAAAATACAATATTATTCAGTTTTGTCAAATTTATATAAATATAAACAATAAAATGTGTTTCTTTTAAATTTTTTGACAACATAGAAAAATTGGTTGCAATCATTGCAAAAGACACCCATACATAACAAGCTTTTGTTGATTTTGTTTATATGTATTTTTATGCATTGTTATTCCTGGATTAACAAACACAGATGCACTTTGTTGATTCCAACAACTAAAAAGTAGTTTCTAGAATAAGGTAAGCATACAAATATTGATATCTTTGCATTCTGAGATTTACATACCACCAGTTTCTTTGAACTTCCCTTATTTGGATCCTCCTCTCAGTCAAGGGATTGTAGAAATAAATCAATCCCTTCTTTGGTTCAACTATCTATGAACAAGGAGGAAAACACACAATATAACATCAAAATGCACGTTTAACTCGCCATGATCCCCAGATGAAGGGTGAACGAGAAGAAAAAAAAGAAACAAATAAATAAGCAAGCAAACAAAAAACATTACATACCACCAATGTCCAATGCTGATGTTTAATAACAGCTCCCACAATGGCTTCACATTCAAATACTTTTAACTAAAATTAAAAGAAGAACTAAAAAGATTAAGAATTTGTAGGCTGGATAATATCAGGAAAATATTAAAGTTGTTAATTTATAGGATTATTTATAAATAAGATTAAGTCTTATCATTCATACTTGAAGCACTGGATAAAAATTAACATCATTTTATAAGCAATTACAGGTTATTTAGACAGCAATATTTAGAAATTTCACATTTGAAGAGGTCCGTGTTTAAAGCACTCTTAACATAATGATGTACATTGTTTATAGATTTCTTGTGATAGATCTGCACCTTTTTCATGTACATGTACTTACAAGTTTAAAACACTATATGGCAAATATAATTTTAAATCTACAGATACATCTAATTGATAATGAATAATGAAATATTTAGTAAAGCTACCTTCTTTCTACATTTTTCCACTGAATAAGTGCCACTCATAATACCAGTCATTGTTTGTGATGGGTACATAGTTATATGGTTACCCTTTTCAATTTCAGCTTGAACTATAAATGCAATATATGCATCAATAACCTGTAAAGATAAATAATGCAATGAATTCTTTGAAGTCCATACAACAAACCTAACTTAATATACTACAGTTAGCTGCAGGTCTGTAGCTCCCGGTCTGAAAAAAATTTGAATGAACAACCTGGGAGCTACAGAGCCTCCCATAGTAAATAACTGCAATTTACGGTGCACAAACAATTGATTAAGGTGGAAGGCACAGTAGCTCCCAGGTCTTCCATCTGAATTCTTAAAACTGTGAGCTACAGACCTGCAACTAATTTTCAATGCGAAAAATACTATGATTTTTGGTTACTTTGTAATTCTAAATCAACTAATTTTAAAATAAGCACCTTGGTTTAAAAAAAGATTTTACTTATTTAAACACTTTAACAAATGCAAGTTTAAAAATTTCACATGCTATATTAATGTACTTTTCTTTTTAAATTCTGATCAAAGAAATGAATTTTTAAGCATTTTGATATTTTGTATATTACCTGATCAGTTAACCAGTTCCTACTAGCCAGTGACTTAAAATCATCATCTGTCACATTGTAGTTTGACACTCTTGCTATTATATAATTGGAACTCTCCCTAAGGCTCCATAGCTTCTTAACTGCATCTAGAGCTGTAAAGTCATATTGCAATTATATCATTAATCACTTTTCTTATGACTTAAGTTGATGACTAAAATATATTAATTTTCAATAATGTAAGTATTGTATATTTCCCATAGTGAAAGGTGGTAATCATGAACACATAAAAAGGTACACAATGCTATACCATACGTACAGGAAGAAAGTGAGCAAGTCCGAAAAATTTTAACATACCCTGATTGCGATCCATCTGTGTCAGTGGTTGATTCAAATCAGCCTCTCCCTCAAAGTGCACCTTTTTGCGAATACATTTTGTACTCTTGTCTTTCATCTTCAATATACTTCTTGGATGTTGAGAGTCTGTAAAAATATTGTCCAACAATTCAAACACCTATCTTTCAATTGAACATATAAGAGCCTTAAAATGAGAGGTCAGGGTCACAAGTGGTTAATGTACATGTATCAACTTGTTAATATATATAATCCTTAAAACATTCCACAATTTGACCATGAAGTTCATATTTTTTAAAAAAAATTTATTATCATACCAATAATTCTTTTTCCATCAGGATTCAATGACTGAATAGAATTTAGTGCTTCAATACAAGCTGCCATGGAATTTCTTGCCTCTTCATCCTCCTTCTCAATATTTCGATGCAACTGAAACTTTCCTTTTTTCACTGGAAATGAAATATTCATGAAGTTGAAAAGTTTATCTTTATCATAAATGAATAGAGATGAAGTATTAAAATCCCTATATCATATATAAATGCTGCATGACTGCAAACTGCACATGACATATTTTTTTTACCTAATCAGTGACAATAAACACATGAAAATACTCTAGGAAATATCCAAAATTGAAGAGCCATTAGAGCCATTATTCATATTCAAAATATACATACCAAGTGTCCATAGAAGCAGTAATGCAAACCGAAAAGTGTGCTGTTCCTCCAGGCCAGGACACAGTTTTTTGGCATCATTAATGATTGCTTCAATAATAGCATCATAGTCACTGTTATCACTGTCTTCAGATGGGAAAAGCTGCTCTAATAAAGCGAGACCCGTACGAGCAACTTTATCTGTGGAAATACTGCTTGATAACCTGGCATTATCAATCAATTTATCAACCTCATTTTGTGACATCTTTTTCACCATCTCTACAATGTATCATACACCCTTTTTAATTTTGTATTCTCAAAATTTAATATAAAAAATGAATTTTTAAATTTCAAAAATTTAAATCTTCTTTACTAAAAGAACCTTTGGTGAGTCTGGTTGACTTATCCTCCAAATGAATTTAAATTTTTTTCTTCTATTCATACACTACATAGGTTAAAAGTATCCTACTTATTTTTAGCTTTACAAGCTTTAGCAGTTTATTGATGAACATTATCAGAAAAGAAACAAAAAGTAAGGTACCTGCAATATCTTCCTGTATTGTATTGGGAACTGCTTCATGTCCCTCTATGATGACTCTTTCACTACATATGGGTTCTTTCTTTTGTAACTTCAGTGGAAGCCTTTTCTTTCCTCTTTTTGACTTCTTTTTTCTTTCTTTCATATTCTCTTTCATATTCTCTTCCATTTTGATTTTTTTACTTTCCACGTCTTTTTGTGTTACTGGTCGTTTTACAGCCTTCTTTTTCTTTATATGTTCAGCTTCTGTACAGAGTCCACTGTCTCTGTACAGACTACTGTTAAAGGCACTCAAAGCTTCCTTAAGGTTGGAATCCAGTACTATAAAAGCATCTTCACTCTGGCAGAGATAAGTGGCATTCTGCAAAAGTGAAAGTTTTTCTCTACATTGAACTGCCAATGCTTTTAGAGACTTTGGACCTCTCTTAGCTGAAGGAAGGTCAATGAGTTGTGAGGCATCATCTCCATCGGAATCACCAAAGTGGCAGACTGACCTTGGAATCTGTTAGACTGACCTTTGTTCTAATATATATTATAGGTGTAAGTGACCTCATATAGAAGTTGTAAGTTGGTATATGTTGTTGTATAGTGACATATATGTGACCTTTTGTAATGGGATCTGACAGACTGACCTTGGAATCTGCTAGACTGACCTATGTTATATTATATATTATTAGTGTAAGTGACCTCATACAGAAATTGTAAATTGTTATATGTTGTTGTATAGTGACATACATGTGTCCTTGCTTGTTGAGATCTGGCAAACTGACCTTGGAATCTTCTAGACTGACCTATGTTATATTATATATTATAGGTGTTAGATACCTCAGGCAAAATAGCGAATTGTAATCAATATTGTAAAATGACAGAATATGTGACCTTTCGTATTGGAATCTGGTAGACTGACCTTGGAATCTGCTAGACTGACCTAAGTTATATTATATATTATAGGTGTAAGGGACCTCATATAGAAGTTGTAAATTGTTATATGTAGTTGTATAGTGACATGTGTGACCTTTTGTAATGGGATCTGACAGACTGACCTTGGAATCTGCTAGACTGACCTAAGTTATATTATATATTATAGGTGTAAGGGACCTCATATAGAAGTTGTAAATTGTTATATGTAGTTGTATAGTGACATGTGTGACCTTTCATATTGGGATCTGACAGACTGACCTTGGAATCTGCTAGACTGACCTTTGTTCTTATATATATTATAGGTGTAAGGGACCTCATATAGAAGTTGTAAATTGGTATATGTTGTTGTATAGTGACATTTATGTGAACTTTCATATTGGGATCTGGCAGACTGACCTTGGAATCTGCTAGACTGACCTATGTTATATTATATATTATTAGTGTAAGTGACCTCATACAGAAATTGTAAATTGTTATATGTTGTTGTATAGTGACATACATGTGTCCTTTCTTATTGAGATCTGGCAGACTGACCTTGGAATCTGCTAGACTGACCTATGTTATATCATATATTATAGGTGTCAGATACCTCAGGCAAAATAGCGAATTGTAATCAGTATTGTAAAATGACAGAATATGTGACCTTTCATATTGGAATCTGGTAGACTGACCTTGGAATCTGCTAGACTGACTTATGTCATATCATATATTAAAGGTGTAAGGGACCTCATATAGAAATTATAAATTGTTATATGTAGTTGTATAGTGACATGTGTGACCTTTTGTAATGGGATCTGACAGACTGACCTTGGAATCTGCTAGACTGACCTATGTTGTTACAAATCATTTAGTGTAGTGTAGCATCTATTTTAAATACATGTATTAAAATAGCTATTTACATGTACATTTACCTTAAGGCAAGAGTCCCTCCCTTCTTTGAGCTCATTCTTTTTCTTTTTGTGTTTGTCTTTTCCGAATATGCAGTGTCTTTCACACCTAGCCAAAATGATGAAGGGTGTTCCGTCATAAGGAACAATACAAGGATCTCCAACATCATTAAATCGTACTCGAGACTTCTCATTAATAACTGCAAAGAAAAATATGTCAGTTTTCCCATAGATCGTATTTACGAAGTACAACTGAATCATTGGGTATTGCTTGATCATATGCAAAATTTATTGTTTTTAAAAAATGATATTTTACATCAATTAATAATTGATGTAAGATAATATTTAAAACAATCAATACAGGGGGTTTCCTAATGTTTTTAAACTGGGTCCAGGGTCCATATAATGGGAAAATTGATGTTCAAACTGTTGATATTGGGGAAAATAATAAATTTTCTAAAAGTACTATTAGTTTCATAATTATGTAAGTATGTAATGATTTATTATTTAAATGACGCATCCCTGAATTATTACAAAAAATATGAAATTGCATATAAAATATTGGCCTCAGAGACTTTTGAGACACTGTGGATGTATACATGTGATGTACATCATATCTTTTCCACATTTAAAACCCATTACATGTAGCATGCGCGGATCTAGAGGGGGGGTCGGGGGGGGGGGGTCCCGACCCCCCCCCCCCCCTGGAAAATGAAAATTTATTAAATTTACATAGTAAAATTATCGCGAAAATATGCCTCGGACCCCCCCTGGCAAACACAATTATCCTTCGGACCCCCCCTGGAAAAATTTTCTGGATCCGCGCATGTGTAGTATGAAAATAAGGGGGGGGGGGGGTGATAAGTAGTAAGTTGTATATTAAGTAACAATGATGTGTGGTATTAAGTTAAGTACTGTAATTCTGGTAATTAAATACCTCAATCAAATAAGTCAGATAATCTTTTGATGCAGGATTTGCATGCTGTGTCCTACCTAGGCTAATTGATAGGTGGGTAGGGAGGGGTATTTCAATGATCATCACAATATACAAGTATATATACATCTTACTAGGTTATACATATAATTTACATTACTGTAGATGGGGTCTGAATTAGGACAGTATAAATGCAGATTATTTTTAAATAAAAGAGAGAGAGAGAGAGAGAGAGAGAGAGAGAGAGAGAGAGAGCGTCTATAGTTTTATAAATACAATATAGCCTTGTCTTCCAACAGTCTGATTTTAAGTTAATACTATAATATATTTTTCATTGACCATAATATTCCTTCAATAACTCAAAACTCAATAGATAATGAAAAATGCTATTTATAATATGGGCATACAGGAGTACGTATAGGTAACGTTACCGATTTCTGGCCTTCCAAAGTTAGCTTCCTTCTTCCCCGAAACAAATGTTATGGATGAGTCAACTTCGTATGCTTTTCTGATTTTTTCTGCATCCTCAAAAGTACCCACCCACCCACACAATCCGTCCTCTGTCACGGGTGTCCATAACGTTTTCCACATGATCGCACCATGTGCAATGTCACCCGCGCTGGCCTATTTTTACTTTCTCATCAATGATCGGTATTTTCCGTAACCTTATGAATATTAAGCAGTTATGACGCGGTCGGTCTACCGGATTACTTCTAACGTCTACCCTCGTTTATCACTCCTTTGGCATGATCAATTAATGACAGGGACGAGAACCAGACTAATGAGGGTATTCATAAAAGGAAGCATGTCATTGGTTGATTCCACGGATATCATCCAATCAGAGACATCAACGCATATGACGATAACTAGCACGGAAATTAAATGTCAGCTTCAGCTTAGGACACGAGACATTTGATTATTCAAAATAGTTACTAATGATCATAATGTTAAAACTTTAAAGTATCGAAAAAGTTAGTCTCCCTTTCACTGTCAATGACATGATTAACGGGATGGACGATTCTGTGGTCAGGTTAGGGTCCCGTTGAATTTGACAGCAGTGTTAAGTAATCTCAGCTGGATTCAACTCGGTTGGCTATTTGCACTAGTAGAGACGTCACTTAAAATATCCAGCCGAACCGAATTTCAACTGAAATAAGATAACTAAATATTTCATTGACATACTTTACAGATTTTTCCAATATAAACAAGCCACTTATTAGCAGTTGTAGGACAGTGATTTGAATAAAGAGGTCCCTAAGCTTAAAGATATACTGACTAGAAATTAGAGGGAGGTGGGAAATAAAATTGTCCCCCTCTATTTATTGGTTTTATTTTTATTTTTTGGACCGAGTGCTTGAATTGATAACGTTTAATTTTATCTTTATTTCGACCCCTTGAACCAATTTAAAAATACACCCCGTAAAACAAATAAAAAAGATAGTCTAGATAAAATGAAGTACAAAGTAATAGTCCATTTTCGACCTACCCTATTCCTATGTGTATTCACTATGTGTATAGAACGGCTAAACTATAGGCATGAAACACGTTAGACAGCATCCGACCCAATTAGTCCAGGCAATTTATGGTTTGACCTAGGACAAATTGCAAATGTTTTTGAATATGCTTTTTCTTTTCTAAATGTTGTTCAAAGAAACATATTAAAAATATAGAAAAAATATTTAGTGGAACACTACTAAATTCAGTGTTACATTTTGGAGGTATATTTTATGGCGAAATGGTGAGAACCACATTTATAGTAGGTACATCAAATATTTTTGTATATTAATGTTACCGAGCAGTAAGGCTGATGATGGTTTTCGTAGTTTATTTAGACATTTAAAGGCATTGACCTATAATACAATAATACAAAGAAATGTATAAGTTCTAGAGAAATAGTATAACATTAGAATCACAATTACAAAAAAGTCACCTACAGTTAACAATTGACGAAGCGTTATACTTTATCAAAAAAATGTACATGAATTCTGTAAACAATTTAAATTAAGATCTTACAGAAACAAATTATCATTTCAAGTTTGACTGTAAAAATACAATAAAGTATATACCTCACAATCAAAATTATAACTGATATCAACTTTTATATGGTAATGAAACATAATTTAAATATAGAATTTACATACCATAAGATGAAGAAACCCCGGATCAGTATAACTCTTCCACAACGTATTACTGCTCTGATTTAACTATAAAACCCGGTAACTTTATACTAAAAGTGAAACTCTCTTATTGGACAAAGAAAACTGAAGTGACCAATGAAATGAAAGGACCAATAAGAAAACAGAATAAGACTTTACTCAGCAAATTCAATCCGAATATTGGTCAACTTTAGTAAATGAAAATTGGAATTCAATTTAATTGGTGAAAAAATAAAATAAATACATATAGAAAATAGATATTCGTACTATCACATAAAGTACTTACATTGTCACTACAATACTTTCAAGCACTCATGGTAGTGATTTGTAACAATGAAAACTACAAGTTCAAAACATTTTTTCTCAAATATGCTGAATCAGAACGGGTTTGCTAGATACCTAACCGGAGGTTTATGTTGCGATTGATTGATAGAGAGCCCTGCTCGTGCCGGTGTAACGACGAAAAGTGACCCCCGTAGAATAATGACCGGGGGTCAAATTTCTACGTAGAAAAATGACCCCCCAGTCATTATTTTACGGCAAGTAGGGTCATTTTTCGACTGTAGAAAACCCTTCCAGACCGTTTATTCTACGACACCACACACGTTGAAAAATGACCCCCATAGAAATGTGACCCCCTACTTTTTCACTATATTATACAATAATATCTTATGAAATGAGATGTAATACTCAATATTCGTTCATCCCAGGGTTGGATAGGGTCGATGAAGATAACTGTGTCTCCTGTTTTTTGGAGTTTTTTTTAAATATCCTTAAATGTCGTGGAAGCAAATTTAACACCACTTCTTATATGGGCCCCATAAAATATGATTTAATAATTCCTATTTCTTTGTGATTGGCTGAGATTCACCAGTGTAGAAAAATGTTACTTCTATATTTATCTGCACATGACTTTCAATGTGTACGGGGTTGGGGAGGAGGAGGTGCGAGCTAATAATTTTTTTAGCTGTCATTTTCCCCTGATAACGCCCCCCCCCCCCCCCAATCTATCCCATGAAAGAGCCTGGCATTCGTGTACTCAATGGGACAAGGGGACATTCAATCTCATTCGTCTGCAAGTCTGTCTGTTTAAATTTGTCAAAAAAACTTTAACCTTTGTCGTAACCTTTGAATGAGATAGGGCTTTCGTATTTCACATGTATATTACCTGCTACAAGATCTTACCAAATATACTATGATTTTTAAAAAAGAAAGAGATATGACTATCATTTTATATATGTATAATCCTTTCTAAAACTACGTTTTCTGACCCTGTGACCTAGACCTTGAAGGTTGACCTACTTTTCAAAAATGGTATATATTTCTGTATATTTCTAGATTGGGAAAAGATAGGGGTTTCGTATTTGCATTCCTGAAACAAGACGTTCTCGAGCATGCTAAGGTTTTTTACCCCTTGACCTTCATGTTTGACCTAATCTGCCAAAAAATCGCTGGAAATTACTTTTGAATGACATAATTATATGATAGGGTGTTTATATTTGACACAACATGCCATAAATAATGGTCTCCCATCCACTGACACCGGAAGCGGAGATCACAATTCTTTGATTTCATTTCAAAGCAACTAAAGTACATTAAAGAATTCCAAATTGATATATATTTTTATATATTTATTTATTACAACTACAACTATAAAAAGAGCACAGAAACTTGCCACTAACTTTAATGTATTTTCAACGTTTACTAAGGGGTATCATATTTCGATTTTTTTGCAACAAACTTGTCTTCCAAATCCTCCCATTCACACAATAAATTGAACACATTTGGATCTATTTCCTCGCTTAATTTTTCTAAACCTTTTACTTGATGGGGAAAATCTTTGAACTTCAATACGTATACGTCTTCTGGTCTTTCTAATTCTCTGACAATATTGGAGTCGCTTTCATTGTTTACCAGTGCAGCTTCAAGCATTCTTTTTTAAATATACTGGTGGTATTTCTTTGGCACGAAGTTTTTGATGTAGATGTAAGGTGTTCTGCTGTAAATATCCTCTTTTACATCCAATACAGGTTCGTATTGGTTTCCAATATTCATAATAAAAATGCATTTCGAATTGGATTCGTTTTTTCCCTCGTGAAGGGGAGGGTACGGCAGCCAGACGTAATTGTCGTTGTTTTTGTCATTCATCCCCTGCTTGCAGTAAACAAAGATCGTTGTATTGCAAATTGTAGCGAATGTACGGATTTCTGTATCAGTACCCCAGGAACCTTCATGTTCCATCGCGAACGTTTCAAATATTTTGTATCATCTTCCATGGTTTGCAATAGATGTTTATTCTCCTTCATAAAGCCAACAACTTTATTTCGTACATCATTGTGATATGATTCCACGAAAAGCGATATTTCCGTATATTCTTTCGAGTCCATGGTGTGAAGCAAAATGACGAACAGAATTGTTGCCTTTGAAACTTCAAAGAACCGCAAAATGACGAACAGAATTGTTGTTTTTGAAACTTCAAAGAACCCCGCCTATTTGATGGCATCATTTTATCCTAAACAAAGTGATTGATGTTTTAAGCCTATAATATTTTTCCCATGGGAGCAAAGTTTTGAAATCAGAATGTGTTGTCACAATCACTAACAAAGGCAGCTGGTAAACGATCAAAAATAGCCAAAATAAATAAAACGCTAGAATTTGAAAGGAATTTGTGAATTGAAAATATGAAGTTTAATTGCTTTAGTCTGAGCCCCAAATCGGGTGAGCTCATATTTACATTGATATAAGAAATCTCGGATTAGCAATAATAATTTTATGTACATGCATTAGGTATCCCTTGCCCCCCCCCCCCCCCCCCCCCCCCCCCCCCCCCCCAAGAAAATGTTTCATCCGATTGAATCTGTTATTCAAAAACAAGTAATGTTTTATATTTGTGCACACCCAACATCAAATGTTGTAATATTGCTAATCATACTCGGGAAAAAAATTATGTATATTAGACTGGGAAGATTTTTTATGCTGCAGACATTCGGTTTTTCTATTGGTAAAAAATATTATATATAAATGAAAAGGAAAAAGGCAATATAACTGTGTATAGACTTCTGTAATTTTTTTGGAATATGAAATACTTCTTTTATATGCATCAAATCTTTTGATATAAAATGTCTCAATTTGTTTGTGCTTTGGTGATACTAGCAAACGACAAAAGACATAATCAGGTATAAAAAAGAGGGATCTCAGGGGAAAAAAAAGACAAAAAATCATTATCTGTCCAAATACTGGAACTTCCTAGTGATCAACCTTGAAGCAATAAAAATAGAACGTGTATTAGCAGAGGATGGGGGACATCTAAAAGAAAATTTACTCTAATAAAATACTATACTCAGAAAAGTTAATCACAGTTTGTGCCCCTGATGTTGAAGATATTTATGAGATATAATTTTTTTCAACAATTGCCCGTTTTTCATGCAAATTTGGTGGTTCAGAAACATAAACTTTTCTTGTAATTTGTGACGAAAAAAAAAGAGACTTTTTGGGGGATATTTTGCACATAATTTACCCAAAGTAAAATCAAAGAGGATAACAATTATTGAAACTGAACATTTCTTTTTATGGATGATCTTGATTTTTTTAAAATAATAACAAGTATGGAAATATATTTTATAAATTAAATTTGATAAAACAAATCTAAGAACGTGGTATTCTTGCTCTATAGTCATGGAACTGTTATTCGCTTTCCTTTAATTGGGATAAATCATCTTGTTTTATTGATTTTAGGTATAGAGGGTAGAACGCATGAAATAAACACTTCATATCAGAAGACTGCGTGATTTTACCCCTATTTATTTTCCGACAAGAATATTCTTACCAAAACCAGCCTTTTCCATCAAAAAATGACATAGGGTCATTATTCTACGGGGACATTTTTCTACCATCCACACGGAGAAAAATGACCCCAAAGCCATATTTTCTACGAAAAAAGGGGTCATTTCTCTATGTAGAATATTGACAAGGGGGTAAAATTTCTACGTAGAAAAATGAACCCCGGTCAATATTCTACGGGGGTCATTTTTCGTCGTTACACCGGCCGCGTCAAACCTAAGACGTTTAAAATAGGTAGTGATTGCTCCTTCGCCAAGAGCACGGCATTCTGAAGTGAGAATGACGGGTCTTTCGGATATGACCTTAAAAACGGAGGTCCCGTGTCACAGTAGGTGTGGCACGTAAAAGAACCCCCACTGCTAAAAGCCGTATTTTGTGCGAAATGAATTGGTACGAACTACCTAACAATCTAAGCGTTATCACCTTTTTATTCATCAATCTTTTAATATCTAGAGAGTTATCACCTTTTTATTCACCAATCTTTTAATATCTAGACCCGGGTATTTAAATTAGACTGATCACTTACACCGTCCTTAGTGTCTTTTATAGATGTAACTCTTTGCCTTGATTAAAGCCATACTAATAATCTGGTAGGTTCAATGGCAAATCTGTTAGGCCATGCATGGATTTTCTGGGCACCTATTGATGTTTTAGTTTATTTTTCTTTTCAAATTGCTGAGTGTGGACAATTGTATATTCTGTGAAAAGCCACGTTCTGATTGTCAGGCAACAGTAACCTTGAGTGCCAAAGGTTGCAATGGAAATGAGACAGCCAATGAAGAACGTGGTGGTAACATCCACGTTTTTCCAAGCCAAGTTTTGCATGTAAACTGTTGACGGGAGTATGTCAACCCTAATGCCATAAAGAGAGACCTGAAAAGGAAACGCTCTGTTGGTCCTTCTGAGACAGAATCACCCCAATATGCCGTTCGATCATCTGAAACAGCCTTTAATTATAACGAAAATTGCCTTTTCTGTAGTTGCCCAGACATTTATGAGGGCCGAAAAGTTAGTTCCAGTGAGAACTCTTGGTTTCCAGGAAAATATTCTGAAAGCCTGTGGTGAATTCAGTGGCAATTGGGTTGAGCGAGTCAGAGCACGTGTACTCTATGTGAAGGACCTTCCTGCAGCAGATGCTGTTTATCACAAGAATTGCAACATCAACTTCAGGACTGGCAAGGACATACCACAGATTATGTTCGCCCAGAGTCACGCAGCATCAAAATGTAAGCGATTGAGTGGCAGGCCAAAGGATTTGGTTAGAGAAGAGGCATTCCAGAGTGTAGCAGACTATCTGGAGGAGAATGACGATGAGCAGATAACAGTTACTGACTTTATAGGGAAAATGGCAGAATACACTCAAGACGAGTCTCTTGATCCACAGAGTTTCATGAAGAAACACTTTGGAGAGCGCATTGTCATTTTAGAGTTGAATGGAAATCCAAATGTGGTCACCTTCCGTACCACTCTAGCCAGAATTGTTAAGGACTTCCACTGTCAACAACACAAGAGTACCTTGAATGAAAAAGACCAAATCATTGAAACAGCTGCCAAACTAATAAAGAATGACATCAAGGATGTTCAAATATCCAAAGACACCTACCCAGCTTATGACAATATGTCATCCTCTGATAGAGCGCTAGAGTTTCTGCCAGGATCGCTGTTGAAGTTTCTCCGGGTGCTCTTCCCAGGAAAGGATGTTGCTGTAAAGCTTGCTTTTATAGGCCAGGCAATCATGCAAGCAACACGCCCAAGAGTGCTTCAGTCCCCCCTTCAAATTGGGTTGGGTATCCAATTGCACCACCATTTCCAGTCCAAGTTCCTGATATAATCTCTCCATGAACATGGGTTTTGTTGTTCATATTCAGAGGTTAAAAGGTTTGAAAGGAATGCTTCAGTAATGCATGGTACAGAAATACCTAACTTTACTTCAGATAACTTTCTGCAATATGCTGCATATAATGTGGATCACAATGTGCGAAGCATTGACGCCAAGGATATCTTTCATGGTTTGGGGATCATAGCAGCTATTACACCTGCAACAAATGTGACCCGACCTATCATCAGAAGAGCAGATGTGACTTCACAAGAAATTGCCTCTGTGGGGCGCATAAATATACACAGATTCACATCAGGGAACGATAGTCTGTATTCTATGTGCTATCAGCCACTCCAGTCGCCATGTGTAAAGGAACCATACACAGACTTTTATCTACTGTGGAAGGTTTCACTGTTGTTCAAGGTGTCCCGACCACTCTGGTCTGGATTCATGCAGATGGTCAATAAAGGTGACAACTCAGGGAAACCATCAGTGATGTTCTTACCCATGATAGACCTGGATCCAAATACATGACATGCATATATTCAACACTCAAATTTGTTTCAAACCATGCAGCCAAGTACAACTGCACTGCAGTTGTAACTTTTGACCAGCCTCATCGGTGGAAGGCAACTTTGATTTTAGATAGTGCACTTGCAGACAGTGAACTTCACTCTGTGTTTGTGCGCCTGGGAGGATTCCATATCCAAATGAGGTTTTTGGGGTCTATTGGTTACTTAATGGGAGGATCTGGGCTACAGGAGCTTCTAGGAGTAGTCTATGCAGACAATACTTTAGGGCATATGCTCTCTGGCAAAGCAGCATCTCGAGCTGTGAGAGGACATCTCCTCACAGATTCAGCACTTATCACTATGTTGACTGCAAACGCACTTGTCATTGATGTTCCACAAACAGACCCAGAACAAGACATATTAAAGCAATACTCAGAGGAAGATGAGTTTCATGATATACCAGCAAATAGTAGTCATCTGACAGAAGAGAGCTCCCTCATGCCAGGAGAAGTAGACAATCTGCAAGAGCTAGCCAATCTCATAGGAAAACTCTTAGCTGGAGGGTCTCAGATCTTGATGCTCAAAGCATTGACACACTGACAGAAATTGGTGAAAGGATCCAGCAAGAGAAACATAATCTTCAGAAACTACAGACTGCAACGTTGTGGTTTCAGTATATGGAAATGGTTGACATGCGTCGACGATTTCTAAAGGCTGGGAGATTGGACTTTCCATCTCCATAGTTTGCATGATATGCTTCCTTATTTTGCAGCCTCTGGAAGAGTGTCCACATTTACCTGCAGAAGATAGCTAAACTGCAAGAACAAAATCAAGAAGTGTACAAACACTTCAGTGAGGGATTGCATGTAGTTCGACGGTCAGACAGACCCTGGGCAGGGTTGTCAACAGATCTTGTCATTGAACAGTGTCTGATGCGCAGTGTCAAAACAACTGGTGGCTTTACAGAAACCCAGCGTCTTGTGTGGGTTCTTTCCACACCAGCATGTGCTGAGATTAACAGTGCTATGCAGGAATTGACAGGGGTCACATACACTACAAGTGAGCAGCGCAAAGAGGCCACTTCAGCACGACTAGCAAGGGATACCAATGACACCCAACAACTACTGCAATACTTGTCACAACGAAATCCCTTTAGCATAGATCCTTCTTTAAGGAACATTGCAACGGGAGTTACAGCACATGCAAATGTAAATGCACATGATGCCAAAACAGTAGGCGACAAGATTCTGGTCTCAATGAAAGGACAGACGGTCACAGACTACACCTTCAAAAGATGTCTTCAGGCAGTAACAATGAATGCTAAGGCATCTGTCAAGATGAGGAGGTACATGTAAATCCTCAGTTGCTCTTGCAGCGCCTTGTTACCGCTGGTGTGAGATGTAATGATCTATCTAAAGTGTTCATGTATGATCTCTGTACATATCCACCAGCACTCTTTGACTCCAAATATGTCATGAGGCCAGCACATAAAGCTACTCTGGCAAATGCTTTGTGGTCCCCACAACTGGAAAGTGCTGTTGGTCCACAAGATCAGGCCCAGTTTGTCCTTGATGGTGGAGCACTGCTACATCGTATCTCATGGTCCATAGGGATGACTTGGGATGAACTTTGTTCACTGTACATGTAATATGTTGTAAGCAGATATGGAAAGTGTTTGACGGATACAGAAATGCTCCAAGCGCAAAAGACTGCACACATCTCAGACGAAGTGGTGGTGGTGCAGCGATTACAGTACACTTCAATGGTGACATGACTCTCAAGATGAAAAAATGATGAGTTCCTTTGCAACAAGGAGAACAAGCAACGGTTCATTCACTTGCTTACAGGCAAACTGGAACAAAGTGGGTGTGAGGTGCATCTGGCACGTGGAGATGCAGATGTCCTCATTGTCAAGACAGCTGTTGCTTGTGCAGATACACATAAAAACGTTTTGATTGGAGATGATCTCCTTGTGTTGCTTTGTTTTCGTGCAAAAGATACACAGAACAATATCTTTTTCAGACCTGAGCCAAGGAAACACTCCCAAAGATCATCAAGATGCTGGAACATCAAAGCAACCCGCGCACAACTTGGTGACATTGTCTGTAACAATATTCTTTTCATCCATGCTATCCTGGGGTGTGACACCAAAATCAGTCGCATTGACCAAGATCAGAAAGGAGTTGCACTTTCTTGAACAAGGACAGGTGTTCATGAGAGGTACCTCATCAAAAGAGGAAGTAATCAAGGCAGGAGAGCAGGCACTTGTATGCCTGTACAATGGCCAGGTTAGAGAGGATGTTAACAAGCTGAGGCTGCGCAGATTTTATGACAAGACAATGTCAAGCACAGCAACTGTTCAACCACATACACTTCCACCAACAGCCAGTGCAACAAAATACCACAGCCTTCGTGTTTACCACCAAATTCAGACATGGAAGGATGAAAGGCCTGATATAATAGCTGAGCGTGGGGCTAGAAAATCAGCCATGGCAAAATGATGCCCATCTTGACAGACCTTCTCCCAGCACCGCAAGCTCTGCGTGAGTTCATCAGATGCTAGTACAAATCAGGATGCCATAAAATGCGCTGCATCTGTCGCAAGAATGGAATGGCCTGTTCAATGGCTTGTACAGAGGGATATGTTCTAACACACCTATGTTGGCAACAGGGTCAGACTCTGATGATGATCCTGTGACAGAATAAACTGACTACGTGCCAGTTACACTTGTCTTACAGATCAACCAAAAATATTGGTGGCCACTAAACATTTAAGTGAAAATCCGAGTGAGCTTTCAAATATGGTTTTTATGCACTTTTTAACCTCTTTTTTTTACCTCAAAACCTGTCATAACTTTAACTTAATTGATATCAATGTAATCTGGACTTCTAGAAATTTAACATGAGGGGTCATTTGCCTTTATATGTTACACAGATCAAAAGATATGCTTTCTCTTTATTGCTGTAGTGATTGTAAACTTCACGGTTTCCGTCATTGACATGGTTGTATTTGGCTGCAAATTTGGGTGTCTTCCACTAAATATATTTATCTATATTTTTAGAATGTCATTGCCACATCTTTTAGGAACAAAATAAAACAGAAATGAAAACATTTGCAATCTGTCCTACCTTCGACCAATTTTGACCATAGAATGCCTGGACTAAATGTCAGATTGTATTGGTAAAGTAGATCATTATCACGACCATAGAAATTGCAAACTGATGACTTTAAACGAGAGTGTTGTAACCCCTGCAACACCAACATCATTCTTACTTCTCCTAGGCATTTGACTCCCGCCGTACGTCATATACCATGATTTGATTGAAATACAGGATAATTTTGATGCAAAGCATCAATCAGCCGCGAACATACTTTAAATATTCTAAATATATGGATTTATTTCCTTTTATTTCCATTTATTTAGAAATGGAAACAAAATTAAGAAAGAATTTAATTTGAATACTTACGTGCACTATTAAAAAAATGATAATAGTTTTTGTAAGAGCGCTTGGGAGTTTGTCATCTTAATTATCTGAAGATATCATCAATTCAATTGTTGCTGTCATCGATAGAATTAATGCTCGCATCAATCAGTTATAGCTCTCATCAATTCAATGAATGCTCGCTTCAATTCAATTGTTGCTCTCATTAATTGAATTGATGAGAGCATCAGTGTGATTAGATATTGTTCGCATCAATTAAATTGGTGAGAGCGATAATTGATTTAATGCTCGAATTAATGAAAGCAATAATAGATTTGATGCGCGCTTCAATTCAATTATTGCTCTTATCAATTGATGAAAGCATCAATGTGGTTGAAATATTGCTTGCAAAAATGAATTTAAAACTCGATATAAATGATTTGATGATCTTTATAATTTAATTGAAGATATCTTTAATTAATTTACAATGTTTTTGTATAAGGAATTAATGTGCTCATCAATTCTTTTATAGAGAGCAACAATTCAATTAAAGAGAACATTAATTCAACTGTAGATATCTCTAATTGTATAGTCACCTTAACTGAAAGAATTATTGTGTGTATAAATGAATTAATTGTATAAATAATTCAATTGATTGATTGTTGTTTTCCGGTATACTCAACAATTTTTCAGTTATCTGTGGCGTCCAGTTTTGAATTATTATTCTCTTCAATTGAATTATATCGCGCATCAATTCCATTATTTTAATCATTAATTCATTTAAAGAGAGCAACAATTCAATTATAGCGCGCAACAAATCAGCAGAGTAATCAATACTGTGCGCAATAATTCAGAATTGAAGATATCATTAATTTTTTGAAGAGATCTTTAAATGTGTGCATCAAAAGAATATGGATGATGTCTTCAAACACCGGCTGCTCCGACAAGGACTGCTCTGACATTCGGTGAAGGCTTTAGTCCAAATATCCAGCCAAGCCGAATCTCAGTCGACGGTGAAAGAAACACGATATGGACTTGCATGTGTCATTAAAGAAATTTATAAATGAATTACATGTTTGTCATGATTTTGTACATTCATATACAATTTTTCAGTATATTCATCCAAAGTAATTTTAATGGGTTTAAATTAGGGACGATCGAACGTCCGAGTATCGAATACTAAAATCGATACTCGGTTACTCAGATGTTGATTTTTTAAATATACAAACATATATATTTATTAAGAACATCAGTATTATAATTAAAATATGAATTGACAAAGTATATATAGTAATTATCGTCACCTACACCAGGAAATGACCGTTATCGTCCGTGCCTGTGTAACTACCGTACCCAACTTCATACCTGCGTTAATGGTTTCTTTCAGTGAACATCGCGTATGGCATATTATTTAGTTAGTATATGGTAGCAGAATGGGACAGACGATACAATACCCCCCCCCCCCTTCAAAAGTGTGGAAATATTTTAAAAGAACTGAAGTTTAAAAAAAAACCGGTAAATGTCAGCTGTGTAAAGTAAACTTGGCGTATACGGGTAGAACAACAGACATTTGTCACTGGCTCGAGAGAGTCTAAACTCGACGCAGTTCCTCTGAAACCCACTTCCGTTCCTGCTAGTACTAAGGAATCCACGGAAGAATGTTTGCCATTAAAAACCAAATCTCAACGCATGCTCGATTTCCTGATCGAAGGGTCCACCGACAAACGCGAGGAATCTGTTCAAAGTATCAGCATACTTGCGTGAATATGCCCATAGACAATCAAAATCCGATCAGCTGATGGAAAGAAAACTCCAGGAAATATCCTCGAGTCTCTTCTGGCTCCCGGCAACGTCCGTTCCCTCAGTGAGGATATTCTCTTCCGCTCTCTCCGCTCTCTCCGTAACAGATTGTTTCTCTGTAGCGTTAATCAAATCATCATTTTAAATAATAGTCTGTAATCATTTGTAATTTTGTGTGTTTTAATGTCCTTTTTGTTTATTTGATAAATAAATTAAAACAAAATAGTCTAACTTAGTGCACATATCATATGGCAGAAGAAAGACATATCAATTAATTAAGACAGTTTCCAATATATTCTTATATAAATTGCTTCTGTTCTTGCTAATAGGGGTTATTATTATATTTTGGATTAGAAGTTCATTTTTAATCTTATGCAGGGGATCTCGTTCTAACATTGTCTCCTCCTGTATTCTACACTTCATAAAAACTTACAAAGGATGTAAAGTTGCTTTTTAGATCTGTTAAAGGCTGAAAATACATTACAATAGAAAGTGGGGAGTTTTAGCATTTTGAAAAAGCATGAGTCTTTATATTCAGACGTTTTTAAAACATCAAAAATAGAGATATTATATTGCTTCAATATCTCATTAAGTGTTCTATGTGTTACGCTGTCTACATTTAGTATTCCCTTATCCATGATGCTTCATCACCATAAAATTTACTCAACTACATCGATATTGTTAAAACTCTGTTACGTTTGTTATACTAACTATAGTTGGAAATGGGTATTTACAGTGGTTAATAAAAGATAAAAAAGTCGTTAATTGATTTTATCCGCCCGGATAATATATATATATATATATATATATATATATATATATATATATATATATGTTCGTGTGTGTGTGTGTGTGTGTGTGTGTGTGTGTGTGTGTGAAATAAGATACATTTTTTAAAATGTAACGCCAAAGGGCGTTATAGTAGATTTGATCACGTCCCATCTTCACATCATATCCCAATACCACTCAGAAAATGATGTCTTATTTCTTATATTTTTATTTCTGTTTCGATTTGTGTTTTTAACATTAAGCTTCCATACTTTTGTAGGCAGACGATCGTACAACACAAAATATAGTTCGTTAAAGTTTGATTGAATAAATAATAATAAATATCTAGGAGAATATAGAATATAAATATTTATGTTAGAAAAATTAGAAAAGATGAAACAAGTGTAAAATAAAGATAACTAAGAGCGTCAAGTTAACTCAATTGAAAACAAGAACCGCGGACTAACTACACTCGGTCAATCGGTGATGGAGAAACGATGGCGGTCTCCTACCTTATTGAGATTTGTAAACGCAATTGCTCAACATAGTTTTCGACAGAAATTCAGAGGATCTAAGAGAGATGACGAAGGGTAATTGGACTAAGTTGATGTTAAGTTCTACGTTAGGTTTTTGGAATGGAACAATGGCATGTTCATCGTTAGGACTCGTGGTTGTTGCATTATACCGCCGACAGATTTGACGAAGTGCAGGTACGTTGTAATTTTTTGTTTTTTGGTGTTTTTTTTTTACTTTCAGGGTGTGTAAGAGAAAAGAAACACATACTGAAAGAGACTTTTCGTTCAATGGAGAAATTTCTGTTGTAGGATTTATATAAAGACTCGCAGCGGTGCCCTGACTTGAACAATATGTTTCGAGCTCGAAACCAGCCTTGGTCATGGCGGTGATGGCTATTGTGCGGAAACAACAGGTTACCATCGTCATAAAGTGAATCTAATATTAGATTGCCATAATGTAAATATCAAAGACATCGTATGAATTCGCCATACTTCAGAAGTTGCAGTTTAAGTTGCAAACGGAGTATTAAAAGATATAACAACTGAACGGTATGGTGAATGTTTCTGTTTTATTCATTAATGAAATTCTTGTCTGTTTACAAAATAAATTCTCTGTAAATATTCTGATAGGTTTTATTTATTTTGTTTCCGTTATCATATCAAGACAGGTGAAGGTACCAGATACAATTGACTCAAATACTTTTCAGGCGTTGATTGTATTCATACGCAAGGGAAAAAAAGTCTAATCACGTGACTGACTGACTTCATGTGATGGAAAATTGAATGTCAATTTTGTTAGTGTCATATAAGTCAAATGTTATTGAATGAAATTATATATATATATATATATATATATATATATATATATATATATATAATTGATCCGGGTTGTTAGAATAGATCCTCAGTACCCCTTGCTTGTCGTAAGAGGCGACTAAATGGGGCGGTCCTTCGGATGAGACCGCAAAAACCGAGGCTCCGTGTCACAGCAGGTGTTGCACGTTAAAGATCCCTCCCTGCTCAAAGACCATAAGCGCCGAGCATAGGCCTAAATTTGCAGCCCTTCACCGGCAATGGTGACGTCTCCATATGAGTGAAAAATTCTCGAGCGGGACGTTAAACAATATACAATCAATCAATCTTTTTATAACGGGGGCCTCCGTGGCCGAGTGGTTGGAGCATCGGGCTCAAAATCACAAAGCCTCTCACCTCTGTCGGCGCGGGTTCAAATCTCGGCCGCGGCGTTATGTGAGCAAGTTTGCCAGGTCGGTGGTCTCTTCCCAGGTACATTGTATGTGGGTTCTCTCCTCCACCAACAAAATCTGGACGCCACCAGATAACTGAAAAATTGTTGAGTGTGGCGGAAAGCAATAAATAATCAATCATCATTTTATAACTGTCTGAAGATGCATTAAAGCCGATAGCGCATACAGTGGTATTTTGTGTTTCTTGACTTCTAAGGGCATCCAAGAGTGAATTTGTGACCATTATAAAAAAAAAAGTCTATAGTTCAGATTTCTTTTAAACTATGCAGTTTAATAATAATAAAAAAATGAAAGTCCAGTAATTTTGCAAAAAAAATGGAATAACGAAGAATTTTGTGTTACCTGTCACTTACTACCTTAAATGAGTTTTTTTTTTTTTTCCTTTTTGCCTTTTTCACATATGCACTCATGACATATATTATCATATCTTTCATGATTAAATCATTTATAACTAGTTTTCATAGTGAGCAATACGAACCGTTATGAATATTGTACGAACTAACTAAAGTACTGAAATCGACAAATATATTGTTCAAATTAACCAACACGAACAAATTCCAGTAGTCGTTGAGTAGGAGCGTCGTGTCGGCATATAACTATAAGCAACAATTTTGTACACAGAGGAAAGTTGACAACAAGAATGGCTGATCCAAGAATTAAACAGATTAAAATCAAAACAGGTGTCGTTAAAAGGTAACAACTTGTTACGTCACGATTGATGTTTTATTTAATTCGTTTAGAAATTCGGCTATTAACACAAACAAATCTGTTGCAGTGGACAATGCAGCTTGGAAGTGCAGTTCTGCTCATTTATTAATGATGTTGGATAATGTTGCTTTTGAATATACGTTTTCATAAGCCGAAAATGGAAATAAACACCGAAGTGCATTGAGTAAAATATGTACAGAAATACTGATGATACACTACCATTACACTTGAACATTACAAAGTTCTACCGAGTCCTGCGTAGACTAGCTCTGTAAACCAACTCAGGGTAGATATTTATAACTAGTTTTCACTTGAGTGTTAAAAAATGAGGAGAGATAAAAGGATGTGAATCCCTGAAAAGTTGTTTGGATATAGTGTACCTGTCCCTAGAATTGGTGTTGGCAGAAAAGATTGGAAAGAGATGATTCCCAACCAATTTCAAATCGTATAATAAATAGTACCAGGTATTTAAACTGTGAGGTAGATTCAAAACTTGGTGTTTCTTTGCACAATATGGTATATATGATATTAGAAACTCTCAGAATCAAATTAAAATTGAATAAAAAATTATTTATTTTAAGAGAATGAGATCAGTTTATGCCTTTTTATAATCCAAGAAGTGGGTTTTAAAGCATAAACTGATCCAAACCAGGTTATACTCATATAAAATGGCCCAGCATTAATTAATTCCTTATGTATTCAAGTAATCATGGAGTATATACTGAATGTAATCATTCTGCTTGTGTTCATGCTGATGTTATACTTTAATGGAGTGAAGTAGTTTTTCAGTTTTATATTTAACAATACCATTTTAGAATACAAATATTTTATCTTATTGATGTGTTAAAAGAACACTGTTAGAGCCATTTTTATGCCCCCCCCCCCCTTATTGAAAAATTGGGGGAGGGAGCATGTTGTTTTTGTTCTCTGTGTCTTTCTGTCCAAAACTTAGTAATAGGGATCTCAACTTTCATATCTAAAATTCCTTGTGACAAAGACCTTTCTTTTGGTACATAAGTTTTTGACCTTGTTTTTTTCTTTTTGCTACTTGTTTCATTAACAGGTCTTAGATTTTTTTTTTAAGCAAAGAATGATTTATTTGGATGTTAAAGTTGTATGATCTAAATTTCAACAAATTTTAACCTTGTAAGAACACTGTTAAATTATCACACATACGAATTTATGAGGCTGTAAGACATGTCATAAATTATTTCTACAGGGCCTGGTTTTTCAAAAGGTGGTTAATTTTAACATGGTGTTATCTTGGTGTTAACTACTGTGTTAAAGTTAACCAGCTTTTGAAAAATTGGGTCCAGTTTAAATTTCAACCAGAATTATTTGGTTTTAAGTCGGTGTTTACCAACAACGTCACACAGCCATTTTTAATGCAAATTCAGTGACAGTCACATGTCCGGTTCAGACTCCAGGCCAGAGGTAGTCATATTTGTTTAAAGCTGTGTGTTTTACTACAGTAACACCATAAGTTCAGGAGGAATAAAGATACCAAATGCCTTTAAGTAATTCATTATTTTATGCTTTTTTCAAACCAAAATTTATGCAATTGCTTCCAAGTTGTATTCATAATGTCGAGATTCCCCTATGCAAATGGGTCTGTTTATAGACACCTAACAGACTTAACAAGCAGCAAATGTATTTATGTATTCCCACTATATTTAATTTTTAAATAATCTCGGTTTTCTTTTACATGCAGATGTTTTCAGGTATATAATTAAGGGAAAATAGTAAACTTGTAAATGATACACAGTAGCAAAAGTCATTTTCTTGGGGGGGGGGGGGGGGGGGGATTCACATTTAGTATGTATTTCCACTTAATTTTGAATCCTTTTTGTATATACATGTATTTATTTTTAAATGTTACATGTATTATTGAGTACCAAATGCCAATTGTTATAAAGATATTGATTTTAATCTTATAGATTGACAAAAGAAAAGGTTTCGTATGAGAAGGAAGCTGTGTTAACTGAAGAGAAGGTGGAAAAGATGAAATCAGAGAATAAAGATGAATATGAAATCAAGAAGATGGTAGGTATCTCTTACAAGGTCAAAATCTTGAAGTTTTATTTTATGTCAAACATATGATAATTTTTGCAGTCAGAGTAATAAATATAACATTTCACTGTTCTGATAGAATTCTCTGTAAATCTTTTTTACTGATAGATTCTCTGTAAATCTTAGTACTGATAGATTCTCTGTAAATCTTAGTACTGATAGAATGTTTTAGAATTGTCTGCAAATCTTAGTACTATTAGAATACTCTGTAAATCTTAGTACTGATAGATTCTCTGTAAATCTTATTAGTACTGATAGAATGTTTTAGAATTGTCTGCAAATCTTAGTACTATTAGAATACTCTGTAAATCTTAGTACTGATAGATTCTCTGTAAATCTTATTAGTACTGATAGAATGTTTTAGAATTGTCTGCAAATCTTAGTACTGTTAGAATACTCAGTAAATCTTAGTACTGATAGATTCTCTGTAAATCTTATTAGTACTGATAGAATGTTTTAGAATTGTCTGCAAATCTTAGTACTATTAGAATATTCTGTAAATCTTAGTACTGATAGATTCTCTGTAAATCTTAGTACTGATAGAATGTTTTAGAATTGTCTGCAAATCTTAGTACTGTTAGAATACTCAGTAAATCTTAGTACTGATAGATTCTCTGTAAATCATCATACTGAAATAATTCAGAAATTCTACATACTTTGGAACATTGCTTCAGTAATAAAGAATTAGTTACCATGTTGATGCAATTGTTGGAAAATAAACCTTTAGGTCGCAATATTTTGTTTGAGAAAAAAAAAGAGATTGGTTTTATTAAAACTATGAAGGAGTATCCTTCAACCAGCTGCAATTTCTCATGTTTTTCTGGCAAGCTCGAAAATGATGTTTCCTACCATTGTGTAGTTCACACGTTGGTGATCGTTAACATGTTTTTAGACTTACAATGGGAAGATCTCATCATTTCTAGCAATAATGTATTGAAAAACACAAAAAATTTTGGTTTTGTAATATTTTGATTTCATTTAAAAATGGAGCTTATTTTAGTAATGTACTTTAGAACATTGAGGTTGTTTTTCCACTTGGGGGGAAAGGTCCAGGAATGTGCAGTTGTCTTAATCAATTCCCATACATACTACATAATTTCTGAATCGCATTTTATTACGTGTAAGTTAGAGTGCAAGTTTCACTCTGTTGGTCCAAAAGACGAAATGGACCAATAATAGGGATCAAGGTTTGTAGGAGAATAAGATAGGGAAATTTATTCCAAAATATTTGTTTAAAAGGAGGGTACTACTATTTGAAAAATATGTTAACTTGCAATTTTCCACATATGTGGTGTTCAAGACATGCACTACATTTCTGAGATTTTCTCAAAAAGTAATTTTTTCATCTTGATATGTAGAGATCTTGTATGATTTCTAAAATTATAGGTTTAAATTTCATATTGTAGTAATATTACTAGACTTTGTATATTGACCTGGGTAGCTCAGTGGTTAGATCACCTAACTAGTCTAGTAATGCAAGTGTTCGGAGTTTGATATCCAAAGATATTTCTCTTCTTTGCTACAGTAATGTTCATTTAGTAATACATGAGCTGTAACAAGTAAAGCAGACATGGTAATATAGCCCAATATATTTTTTTGTTGAAAAGAGATAGAGTGCAAGTGAATTGTATATGAAATATGTCAAAAAATTATGTTAATATTGATTGTATGCTGTTTAACGTCCCACTTGAGAATTTTTCACTCATATGGGGACGTCACCATAACCTGTGAAAGGCTGCTAAATTTAGGTCTATGGTTGGCGCTTACGGCCATTGAACAGGGAGGGATCTTTATCATGCCACACCTACTGTGACCTTGGTTTTTGCCATCTCATCCGAAGGACCATCCCATATAGTTGCCTCTTACAACAAGCAAGGGGTACTGAGGACCTATTCTAACCCGGATCCCCACGGGACTGTTAATATTGAGAAACGTTGTGCATCCTTTAAGCTCATCCAGTCCTGGGCTTTGGTATTTGATAGTAGGGCTGTTTAATTATATTGAGAAATTTACTGAAACTGGGCATGGTCAGAAAACAAAGAAGAATTTTAGGAGAAAAATTATTTAGGCCACTTATAGCAAGACTTATAAAAGTTGAGAATCTAGCATATAGTTTTACATTACTGTGAAATAAAGCCACTGGCTGACTATTAAGCTTCTTCGAAAGCTAATCTTCACTGTGTTATGCCACAGTGAGGGTTCAAAGAGTATGATCATGAACAAGTTAATTACGGTGAACAAATTAATTCAGGTGAACATGTTAATTCTGATGGATATAGGTGATCATGGATCTCTTATTTTTCACAGACTGAAGTTCTTCAAGAATCAAAGATGATGATACCAGATACTCTTAAAAGGCTTAATGCAGCTTATGCTGATCTAGAAAATTTACTGGTTTGTATGATTTTATTACACAGAAATATTACCAACAGAAGTATACTATTTTCTTGAAATTGATGTTCACAATAAAGTGCCAGGGGCATGATTCAAAAGGTGTAAATAGAGGAAAATGTTATATAATTTATTCTTGTTTCAGAATAAGGAAGAGGACCTGAATGAGGCTGAGGAATATAAAGCTGGTAAAGCAGTCCTAGAAGAAGCAAAGGCAGTGATGCCATAATAACTCACTTTTAACACCTGTTATGTGATCATAAACTGTGCTATAAAATGATCATGGTCAAGGCTTAGGATACATTTAATCTCAAAAATTTGTCAAACTTCAAGAAAATGAGATATCCAGATTTTCATATTCATTGGTACATTAAATATATACAACAATGATAAGTAAAGAGAAAAAAAAAATCCTCATTCAGTGAAATGTAAGATGGTTTGTATGATGCTGATTGTTGTCTGGTGTCCATGTTTTGCTTGTTTAAATCCACAGATACAAAGCAATGATTTAGTGTGTTTCACTTTTAATTATTTTTCATAGACTTTCTTAGTCTGATGTTCTTACTTTTTTTTTTTATATTTTATATTGTAAAATAAAACTAAAGAACATATTGAATCTTCGTTTTGTTTTTTTCAGTCAAACTTGATAACTTCACTGTGTGGGACTGTGATAACACAAATGTATCAAATCTTAATTCCAGTAGACCATATTGTGAATAATCAGAAAATGACTGCATTTTGACATGCATCAGACCTACAAAATAATCATAATTATAATCAGAGGCAATTTAATCATTAATGACAAAACTAGTTGCTTGTAATTTGAGTGAATCAGTTGCAGCTAAGGATTTAACAATAACCATGATAATTTTCTTACAACTTTCATTTAAAAAAAACAAAAATATATTGATTCTTGAACATTCTGAATGTTTTCAATCCCCTTTAATATATGTATATATATATAGAGAGAGAGAGAGAGATATTAAAAAAAAACAAGCTATACTACTGACAAAGTATTCTCCAACCTATATTTTTATTTTACATGAAATTTTGTAAATTGTTACTGCTTGTAAATCTGCAATAATCTTCATACTATACTTTCTGAATGGGTAGGTGGCTTCCTATTTCTTTGACATTGTGATAGCATTGCCAAGTTACTCATTCCCAACCAGTGAAACAGGAGGGGACTACATAGTTTCTCTCTTCACCTGTCTGTCTCTCCCAAGTTCATGCACCCGTAATTGAAGATTCGGGGGCCATATAGTTTTTTGGTCTGCCTGTGTGCAAAACTTTAAGGAGCAATAATGCCCCAGAGAAATCTAATATGGATGAAAAATGTAGGATATGTACAACATTGTGAAATTGAGGAAATTTCAAAGTTACCTTAGTGGGTAAAACAAATATACAGTTAAAATAAAAATTGATCTGTAAACTTGAAACACCTGTAGACTGAATTGGATGAAATACAGCTCAGCAGTCAACTTGTCACATGTAACCTACTGAGCTACCCAGCTAGGCAATTCAGTTTAAAAGAAGGAAATATACATGTATTGCTGACATTTATTTTTTTTCAAAAGAAAGTCGGCCATTATGACAAATGTATACCTTCTTAACCTGATCAGTGCTAAGGGTTTCACTTGTGTATTTGACATACATATTCTTTGTAACAAGACTTTTATAATTGTTCCAAAAGTTTTGACTTTGGAGTTTGACTTACTTTAAAAAACTTTAAGCTAACCTCTCACTTTTGAATGTTTAGTTTTTTCATGTAGGCTCTCACTTTTGGTGTTTAGTGATATTGCTTTCATATTTCACATATGTATACATTGTTACAATACCTTCTGAAGTTCTGTTTGCTTGTTGCAAGAGGCAACTAAATGGGGCAGTCATTCATATGAGACCATAATACCACATGTCACAGAAGTCAGTGGCAAGATGAAAATCCCTCCCTACTCAAAGACATAGGCGCTGAGTATAGGCCTAAATGTTGCAGCCCTTCACAGGCAATGGTAACATCTCCACGAGTGAAAAATTTTCTAGTGGGACATTCAACAATATACAACCAACCTTTGAAGTTTATGGGACTTGGTGCTGAATATAGTATTCTTGACTTTTCCTCACGTTCTCAAAGTAGATGCTGTCTGACATGTTTCATACCAATTATTAGACTGTTCTTCATATACACTGATTTCAACAATGGATTACTCTGTTTATCCAATCAAAATATAGGTCTCACTGCAGGTGTGACTGGTTGACAGGCGATGCTTACTCCTCCAAGGTGCTTTATCCCACCTCTGATGCATCCAGGGGCCCACGTTTGTGCTACTCTTAATTTTGTCTTCTTGGTGGGAATTATGAGCTTGATCACTGTTCGTTATATTCACCTTTTCATACACATAAAGTTTTAATTTTGTTATGGTTGATCAATTTTAACAAAAATTTTTCACCATGAGCTGAGTTTCGTATGTGATTTACTGATGTATGTTTACAGAGTGGACTAATGTTTACAAGATAATGGGACTCTGTGCCAAATGTAGTTTTCCAGACTTTGATCTGCAATGCCTTAACTTTGGAATCAGAAATTCAATAAATGGTAATACCATGAGTAGATGCACATTAAATAGTTGGATTATTTTAACCATTGTAAGACTTAGTCTATGGTTGAATGAATAAATTGTTATACTTTGTCTAGTTCGATCTCTGTATTTTTTCTTGTATGAGATTCCTGTAGTACACAACAAAAAAAGTTAAGGCCACCTATTTTTCATCAAACCAGTTTGGGTTTATCTACATTATGGCAAATTTTTCTTGCCAGTACTGGGTTTCCGTAAATGTTAACGCATTGTAATTCAAACATACTCTTGTTTTTACTGATTAGTATCTGTCCCTGGTATTACAAACATAGTATCTGTCCCTGGTATTACAAACATAGTATCTGTCCCTGGTATTACAAACATAGTATCTGTCCCTGGTATTACAAACATAGTATCTGTACACTCATGCAAACATACACAGTCTGCTTACATCTAAAAGGATATCCTTCAAATAAATTAGGGAGGGGGGGGGGGGATACCAGTGGGGAAATGCATTGTTTAAAACTCTCAGAATGCTTGTTGTCAACCAGTTCCATTTTTAAATTATGTATATTTTGAATCAAAGACTCTGTATAGGTAGAATATCACATTATGGTACAGTGCCATGATTCACGATTTGTTTGTCACCAAACTTGATTTATGTATGATTGATTAAATATTGTTTAACGTCCCCCTCGAGAATCTTTCACTCATATGGAGACGTCACCATTGCCGGTGAAGGGCTGCAAATTTAGGCCTATGCTCAGCGCTTATGGCTTTTGAGCAGGGAGGGATCTTTTACATGCCACACCTGCTGTGACACGGGACCTCGATTTTTGCAGTTTCATCCGAAGGACCGCCCCATTTAGTTGCCTCTTAGGACAAGCAAGGGGTACTGAGGATCTATTCTAACAACCCGGATTCCCGCTGGATTGATTTATGTATGTATGTAATATATATATATATATATAAAGAAAAAATTAGTAGAGCACATTGTATATACTCATAGGCTTTGTTGTGACATTTTTATTCTATATATGTGTGTGTGTGTAAAGGAGCAGTCAGGTTTTAATCAGATTGCAGTCATATGGTTTGACTTGTGTTACTTTTATTTAGTACATGAATTCAAAAGTGTACTTAGAGATGTATTTTTAAACATTATACCATGAAATAGAAATCACAAGTTACTCCACGCTCTGACAAATAACTAAGTTGCTGTACATAGCTCTTTTAAACAAAATTTTGGTCAGGAGAAGTATCTAGCATTATAACTTTAAATTTGAGCAGTGAATCATGTTTTAAAAAATACACTTTTTCACATATATCAGCTCATTAGACTTGATATTGAAAGAGGTTGATATCAAGGCATCCCTAGACATGAAAGACATCATATGCAGTGGCTTAGCCAGGGCCACCCCAAAGATATTTTTTTTATTCCAATACACTGCAATATATATGTTTATAATTTTGTTAGAAATCAGTCACTTTTGGATGTTTCACTTCCTATGCCACCACTATTGCTTTACCCAGGTCCCACTGAGGTCTTCATGAAGTCCCCCAGACCCCTTGCCTTTAAATTTAAACTTTTATCTGTCCCGGCCCATTCAGAAACATTGGTATCAGATGTAATACAAATACACTTGACGATGAAGAAACTCTTTTAAACCCTTATGTATTCATACCAAGGATAAAACAACTCTTGCAAGACTTTCATACAATGGATGTCCAACGACCAGAAGTTGACAAGGCTCCTGATCAGTGAGGAAATATGTACTGTAACAAATCAGTAAAATGATTCTAGAAATGAGAATATAGATGTTGTTTAATTAACTCTTTGTATGCAATAATTTTTCTGTCACTCTCAAATGGACATTTATGTATGAGTGGGTTGTCTTGAGTACATATGAGACTGTCAGTCTAATAGACTGGAAATGGACACCGTCCCATGGTACCCTCTGTATTCAGGACAACATTCTATATCGTTATAATTTTTAATTTACTTCTCATACTGCATATGTGTAATATTATGCATTTTCATTGTTATCATGATCCAATTCAGATCATTTCAATGTGGAAACTTATTTCTAATATTAACCACATCATGCATTTATAATGAATCTTATTGTTAATTGCATATGCTCTCTGAGGCCCCTAATTGGTGATTGTTAATGATGTACAATCTCAACTTCACAAAATAATCCTTTATATAATTTATTGCAGACAGTAGATTTCATAATGGGACTAATTCTTGATTTCCCTCAAAGTTATGGGTTTTTTTTTCAATACTAATGATAAAATGTCTACTATATTCAAAATCTCTCTCTCTCTCTCTCTCTCTCTCTCTCTCTCCATTAAGGTTATACTGAAACTCCTTATAGAGAGTTTATTATTTGTTGTGTAAAGAAAAAGAGATTAAGTGTGCTGTTGTTTACAAAGTTTTGAAAATGTGTGGCTATCAATCTGAGTTTATGATATGTATCACATTTCAAATATTTTTAAGGTAAAATACTGTTATTTGAAAGTCAAATTTGTCTCTGTGAAAAATTAATTGGGATGTTAATTTGCTTGTTAACATAATCAAGGGTTTGATCCTTGTTTACATAACACAGCTATATTTCTCCTATCCTTGCATTAAGAAGGTCCAAAATTTGATTGCCTACTTTAATGGAGTTATATTTTCAATGTTTACCATAAAAAAATGAAAACTCTTTTTCCCCCCATTACTAAAAAAAAAAATAATAAAATAATAAAAAAATAAGTTGAAAAAAAAACCACCTTAAGTGTAGAAATCTAGTGGTTTTTAATAATTGTTCCTTGAATTACACTATAATAACTGAATGTCATTATTTGACATTTTGTCATCCAATCCCTTATTTGTGCATGTATCTACTTTAGATAAAAGCTAGGACAGTTCACATCTTCATTATAAAGAGAATCTGGGCCGTAACTACCATGGAGGCAACTGCCTCCTCTAGATTTTCGTCAATTTTTTATTTTATTTTTGTTGTTGTTTTTTAAATCAGTAATATAAAATGCGAAGCATTCTCAAAATCAAGGAAAATGGTCCAAAATTAAGCCATTTGAAGCAATTTTTTTTTGCGGGGGACTTTGTCCCCGCATCCCCCAGTCTTTGGGGAACTCAATCGGCGGCCCCCCAAATCAACGCCTCCCTTATATTCACCCAATCATTATCAGATCGTGTGAAGTACACATGTACGTTGTTAAATTTACTGCGATATTGCAATCCTGTTTTTGGTGTATTACGTGGATAATGGATGATTCACGCGAATATGTCACCATTATTTACGTATCTTTAAAACAGTGCGAATATATATATATATATATATATATATATATATATATATGTGTGTGTGTGTGTGTGTGTGTGTGTGAAGGGTGTCATCAGTTTAAAAATAAACTGTACTCATTGTATAATTTAGAAGCGTCTATACATAGTCACATATCAGTAACGGTAATGTTGCAGACTTATATTATTGATCTGCGAATATTGAAATAACTATCAGGTCCACCAGATCGATATACAGGCTACATATATATATATATATATATATATATATATATGTCTATGTGTGTGTGTGTGTAATGTGGAGTCTTGGTTTCTATAATGCTATAAATAAAATAAAAAGAAATGAAGCACTTTATTCAATGTAGTATATCCACTAAAACGACGATAATTATAAATCTAACGCAATATGCTGACACACACACGTACTATCCAGCTTGAAGTCATGTATGCAACATTGGTTGATCGAAAAAGGGGGGGGGGGGGGTGTTCGATGCACAAGGTTGCACGTTGAATATATGTACAACAAAAAAGTATCGTTTTGTCATTTTAGGGACTGCTAACCCTTTAGAGACGAAAAAGATACATACGAACTTATAACCTATCTGGATCCACTCCTGCATAAGTAATCATGTGATCAGACAGCTAAAATACAACTGGTACAAATGTATTTGTAAGTCTGGTTAAGAAATTTCTTGCGATATGCTGAATTAATATTGAATGAAGGACTTCGTAAGACTTTCGCTACGTATGATGCTAATTTCTGAACTGTGATGTCATGCAGGTTCATTTTATTTTTAGAAATTACTGGCAATATACTAGAAACATCTAAACCAATGAATTAACAATATGGGGTCACATGATCAGAAGCTATATAATGCTTGAACATCCCGGATGTCGTCAGAACGCAACAAAGACGATCGATAAGGAAGAAAAATAACGTTAGTTACCGAAAGTACTGTAACAAAGGTAAGAAATATAAGTTCCATTTTCTTGACTATCGAACATCAATAAAAGTATTAAGATTTGTAATAGAAACAAAGGGTTTTATTTATAGAATTTCCATGTTAGAGAGTGAAAAGGCAAGAGTACATGTATATTTAGACCGCGCCATTTTGAAAGAAAATGTATTATTTTTCAATTGGATTACAAACGTAGAATACAATTAAAGAAAAATTAAAACCTATCCAAAACTAATGTAATTTATTAGGCCTACAATATTGTAAATAATCATATAAATTTTAGCTTATAGCGAATTTGTGTGATGAATGACGAAGCAGCCTAGAAATCCGCCATTATGGTGGGGAAGCATAATATGTAAATGTGGGGGGAAAAAAGTGTTAGTAATATCTTGAGACTTAAATATCGTTCCTTATTGCTATTTATTCCTTCTTCAGAATCATGCAGATCTTCGTGAAAACACTCACAGGGAAGACTATCACTCTTGAAGTAGAGCCATCGGACACGATTGAGAATGTCAAAGCCAAGATTCAGGACAAGGAAGGAATTCCCCCAGACCAGCAGAGATTGATTTTCGCAGGAAAACAACTGGAAGATGGCCGTACACTGTCCGACTACAATATTCAAAAAGAGTCTACTCTCCATCTAGTCCTGCGTCTGAGAGGAGGTATGCAAATCTTCGTCAAGACCCTCACTGGGAAAACCATCACACTTGAGGTTGAACCATCAGACACTATTGAAAATGTCAAGGCCAAGATTCAGGACAAAGAAGGAATTCCCCCAGACCAGCAGAGATTGATTTTCGCAGGAAAACAGCTGGAAGATGGCCGTACACTGTCCGACTACAATATTCAGAAAGAATCTACTCTCCATCTAGTCCTGCGTCTGAGAGGAGGTATGCAAATCTTCGTCAAGACCCTCACAGGAAAAACCATCACACTTGAGGTTGAACCATCAGACACAATTGAAAATGTCAAGGCCAAGATTCAGGACAAAGAAGGAATTCCCCCAGACCAACAGAGATTGATCTTTGCTGGAAAACAGCTGGAAGATGGCCGTACCTTGTCCGACTACAATATTCAGAAAGAATCTACTCTCCATCTAGTCCTGCGTCTGAGAGGTGGTATGCAAATTTTCGTTAAGACCCTCACTGGGAAAACCATCACACTTGAGGTTGAACCATCAGATACTATTGAAAATGTCAAGGCCAAGATTCAGGACAAAGAAGGAATTCCCCCAGACCAACAGAGATTGATCTTTGCTGGAAAACAGCTGGAAGATGGCCGTACACTGTCCGACTACAATATTCAGAAAGAATCTACTCTCCATCTAGTCCTGCGTCTGAGAGGAGGTATGCAAATCTTCGTCAAGACCCTCACAGGAAAAACCATCACCTTGGAAGTAGAACCATCAGACACAATTGAAAATGTCAAGGCCAAGATTCAGGACAAAGAAGGAATTCCCCCAGACCAACAGAGATTGATCTTTGCTGGAAAACAGCTGGAAGATGGCCGTACCTTGTCCGACTACAATATTCAGAAAGAATCTACTCTCCATCTAGTCCTGCGTCTGAGAGGTGGTATGCAAATTTTCGTTAAGACCCTCACTGGGAAAACCATCACACTTGAGGTTGAACCATCAGATACTATTGAAAATGTCAAGGCCAAGATTCAGGACAAAGAAGGAATTCCCCCAGACCAACAGAGATTGATCTTTGCTGGAAAACAGCTGGAAGATGGCCGTACACTGTCCGACTACAATATTCAGAAAGAATCTACTCTCCATCTAGTCCTGCGTCTGAGAGGAGGTATGCAAATCTTCGTCAAGACCCTCACTGGGAAAACCATCACACTTGAGGTTGAACCATCAGACACTATTGAAAATGTAAAAGCTAAAATTCAAGACAAAGAAGGAATTCCCCCAGACCAGCAGAGACTGATCTTTGCTGGAAAGCAGCTGGAAGATGGCCGTACCTTGTCCGACTACAATATTCAGAAAGAATCCACTCTCCACTTAGTGTTGCGTCTCAGAGGGGGATTTTGAACTTTGCATTATTCGAATATTGCTTTAAATTGAACTATTGTTTTAAATTTCTTAATTTAACACTGGCAATGAACAAATTTTTTCGTTTATTATTGCACAGATCTAAAATATGAAGCTTGTTATTAAAAATTTTAGCAACTTGAATGCTTTTTCTACATTTGAGTGGAAGGTGATGTGGATAAACATTGGAAGAATATTCTTGGTATAGCAACATGATATAATGTATGAACATGGTGTATTCAGGCTTGCTACTAATGCATGGTATTACAGAGTCCCAGTGTGGTCCTCTTGCAGATGGGTACTGTGCACTCCAACAGATAGGTTGGAATAAGTAAGTGTGCATGAAAAGCACAGATGAGAATAGATGAAATGAAAGCATTGTATTGGCGTTTTCCATTGCAATGAGACAAGTTCAATTGTGTGTGCATGCATTTTCTTCACTTGCGCACTTCCTTGCAGTCGAAACATTGAATGAAAGAATGGGGTTTACCACACGTTAACTGCTTTGAACAAGTTGTGAAACGGTATTTGTTCAGATCTAGTACATGAGTACAGTAGCAATTTATTCCACACTTTGATGATAAGTAATTATTAAATGATGAAAATAATTCACCAATTTAAATAATTAGGGTGTAGTTCAGACAATGAAAAAGCAAGTTCCTATAAAAATGGTCACATCAGAAATGCCAGCCAAGCTGAATATTGCCAAAATTATTGCTTGGATTTTGCTGTTTGTAGTGCTATTGATCGTATGAAATGCATGAAGCCATCAGAAATGTGCAATAATCAATACTGACAAAAGCTGAAGGTCGTGCCAATTCATAAAAAGAAAGAATTGGGGAGGAGGGGAATAATAGCTGCATGCTTTTCCAGTAATATTTGGGCCGGTGGTTTAGGGATTGTTTTCAGAAAAACCAAAATAATGAGAACAGCTAAGGAATTTCTAATCGTTGATGGAATGTTTGTTTCCAATGAAAAAAATAACCACTGTATCTTTCATTAGTTTAATGAACATTCACATGTAAACAAAATTGGCACATTGATTAATAAATAACTTTTACTCCATTTTCACAGAATTTGAAAATGTTTAACAGTTTGTGGAAAGCTTAAAATGACGCTATTGAACATTGGTCAGTTGGCTTTAAGCGAATTAAGCTATGAAGTGATACAATTTATATGTTGATTGTCTTGGGTATAATTTTGGAACAATGACTGAAAAGTTAAATAGGTAAACAATCAAACTCGGATGCTAAAAATACTTTCTGACGAAAATATTCAACTCTTGTCAAAATTCTTGATTTTTTGCAAAGTAACAGTTTTCAACAATACAGATCATGTACATGACATAAGTTAATACTAAGTATACTAAAAAGGCCTTTATTTTCTGACAATTGAAAATGGACCAAAAGGGAGTTCGGAGGTGCAGGGGTACTAAATGGAGAGAATACAATATATATATAAACGCATACAGCAATGAAAAAAAAAAAATCCGCATCATTTTAACTGATTATTGTGGTTTCACATATTATATTTCTTAAGCAAAAAATGTGGATTTGTGAAAATTAAGGTTTTCTTGTAATTTTGTAGAAATCTACACTATTCTCTACCTTCATGGGCATAAATAAAATACATTGTTGTTCACTAGAAAATATGGTCTGACTCGGCTAAAACTAGAACTGACTAAACAGGACTAATGTCTCCACAAGGCAAATTGGGTAGTGGTAAGTAGTGAATATGTCATCATGGAAGATAAATGGTTTTTAAGGCATACACTGCACAATGATAACATATCATCCCAGTGGAAATAAACAAAATCCAGAACTTCCTTGAATGTTAAAAATGCTAAACAGCAAGAGCACAAAGTCATTATTCATGCAAGATACACACAAATGTTTTCATCAAATATTTTCATTGGTTTCAAAGATGTACTGCGAGAAAATTATGTCTACAAATGGATAAACATGGTGATTCCCGTGTACCCCCTTTAAACTTCGTTTGTGGGGAGTATAAAAAACCACAACAAAACTGGTATATACATAACAAAAACTAAATCAAAGTAATACTCAAAGAAAATGTATTCAGAGCAAGAAATCAAATCCCAACAGAAATCTAATCTGTGGAATAGATGACAAAAATTTAAATAAAATCCATTTGTTCATTCTTTTATTTGTAAACTTGCAGGAAAATAACCACTTCATGCTTCATGAATTTCAACTACATGTAAATGAGTTATTAAGAAATAAATTTCATTTTTTAATATGCATGAGGTATATACTGTGATGTCATGTCAGCATACCTCATGAGGTGTGTTTGCACATCATGGAAAGTATACCAGCATGAAGTGTCGCAGTTCATATCAACCATTCAAATAGATGTGCTATATTTTATCAACATTCATGCACACATTGTTTACAATTGCAGCATATTCATGAGAAAATGCTGTTCATTACAATTTGTACATATACCAAACTTCAAAAGCAAATACACTGGAAATGTAAATATAAGATGCATTTCAAGGAAAGCCTCATATATGTATACAGAATGTCTGCCACTCCTAATGTGGCAGTTTCTAAGTTTTGTGATGAACAGAAATCATGGCATGCTGATTATTTCCAATATCTTCCTAAAGAATGCACATATGTCATCCCATATCACTGTTTGGTCTGTAACATTTTTCCTGAGCTGCTATGTCCTGAAGCATGTCCTGGAAATCATCCTCCTCCAGGCCAGACTCTAAGTACCGTGCATGTTTTCTGATGTTTAGTTTCTTGGCCTCTGTGTACAAGGTATTCAACAACTGTGCACAGTCCGGACTGGACTGCAGACTGGTCATCATAGGGATGGTGTCAACACCTGGGAAAATGCATTTACCCTTACATCATGTTTATATTTCCAGTAAAAGTTTTAGCTTTCTTAAAAGACAATAGCTTGACAACCTCACTGTATAACCCATGAGACAGTGTGCAGTGTGTATAAACTTCATAAAATGTGTGGGCAATATATATTTACATGCATCTTGAAAACCCCTCAGTCAATACAAACTGGTCCAAAGTATCATTTATTCTAGGGCTTTAACATATTAAAAAAATAAAGGGGATAAAAACATACAAAATCTCTTAGGAACCACTAGCCAGATTTTTGCCACACTGCACATAAGCATTATGAAGTAGATTTATGTCAGCTGTCAATGAGTAAATTTTTCCAAGCGAATGTATATCTAGGTCACAGGTCTGTTTGTCTATGATGTACATAATTACAATATTTAGAACAAATTGGGCCTTTTTATAGGACAAAAAATGTTTTTCCTTTGGAAAGGCTGAAGGTGTTGCTGATATTAATGTATATGCAAAAATGTGGTTGCATCAGAAATGCGAGAATTATGCTACTTTTCTGACTATTATCCATTACTATACAGCATACCTTCAAATGGCAGTCTCTCACTTGTTGATAAAAATCCATTTCTGTTAATGCCTTTTCTGAAGATGTTTGGAAATGGGGTGTTCACTTTAGTAGGACTTTTTATCACTGTTCCAGCACTACAATGCATTAAATTTTTAAGAGCAGAATTTTTAAATATGCAAGCATCCAAGTCTGGAGGAGAAAAAAAAAATGTTGTTCAATAAAGTCCACTATCATAAATGAAATTTCACCCACACAAAGTACAGTTGATGAATGTGATATATCAAAGTGAGCTGGAAGTCCCAACATTTTTTTTTATATATTCTAATCTCAATAACTCAAACCTTGGATATCTCAAAGTTTTTTAACCATACCATCGAGTTTGAGATATTGACGTTTGACTATACGTACCTTTTTTGTATTTGAAGAACAAATGTGATTGTCGTTTGTGTTACAGGGGTCTGTATATTGTGTACCTTGTGTTTGTAAAATTCAGATATACATGCACTTCTTGTAATTATTAACTAACCTATGATAGCAGGAAGTAAAGTTCTTTGCAAGATAAACTTGTAAGGTGTCATTAACTGATCGACAGGAACTGTACAGACCTCTGGGACTGAAATACAATGAAATACAATCACAAATAAAACTAATTACTTACTCCTGGGTCACAACAACAACAACCCCCCCACCCCCCCTTTACATATAACAAGATTTCTACAGGCCTTAACGGTCGCATGAGTACCATAGCCCATACAAAGAACTGTCAAGGAGTCTCACATTTGCATTCAAACCTCATTCTGGAGTCTTTTGTGCACAACTTTATGATCTTCCTAAATAAACATACAACTGGAGATTGGTTTTGTGAAAAACAAATGACCCCCCCCCCCCCCAGCTCTCAAAATTGAAAGTGCTCCAAATCAAATCTCCTCCCCTTAATGTACTGCATGGTATGGAGGAGCAAGCATGAACAAAAACATAGGCATATTGAACTTTGATAAGCCATATAGGAGAAGTATTCACAAGCTATTTTACATCCTCCACCCCACTTAGATCCACCATAACTTTTAGGAAAATAATTGCGTTCTCTGGTCCTGACAATATGCACATCTACAAATAGCAATGAAGCACTGTATTAAGTCTATCTGATAAGCCATATAGGAGGAGAAGCACTCACAAAATTTTGTGACAGACAGACAGAAATTACAGAAACACCATGTCTCCCCCTGGACCCCCCTCCCTCCCACCATACCAATGAATTATCTTTCACTGAACATCAGAAGAACAAAAGAAGACTTCTTCAGCATGTAATCATTATATACTCTATGACCACTTTGGCTTCCCCCTCCTCCTGACATCAGTACCCCTGCCCTTCCCCCTGAAATCAGTACCTTGCCCCTACTCCTGAAATCAGTACCTCTACCCCCAGTGGTCATGTTTCCATTTAATAGAAAGCTTTATCATCTTTCAAAACATGTAATCAGTTTCTACTCAGGTCCAGCAGAAGGGTAATGAAGTTTGTAATTTTGGTAGCGGGTTCCTTGTTTACACTATATGGCCAATTTAGCCACTCCTCCTCCCCAAAGTCTAAACTGACCCAATCTTTAAGGCCATGGGTATTGTTATAATCATTATGCAGAAAAATAATTGCCACAATACATAAGATTAAAGATGAAAGGCAATTTCTGCTGTAGAAGTGGATAAAAGATTTTCTAACATTTAATACATTTTCACTATAGAGCCATATTGGCCATGCCCTAAATCTGAACCCATTACCTGGGTTGGGGAAATGTATTCCACCATTTAAATACAGGTAGATCATGGCTTCATGGATATGATAACCAGGCATTCAGTCTATTTTCCACTACTGTGGAAGTAAAGAAAAGGATTTTTTCTAAGATTTAATGGATTTTAACTTTATATGGCCACAATGACCCCATCCTAGGGCCTAAATCTTTAATCCTGGTGCCATCATTTTCACAACTTGGGTAGAGGGCATGATGACTATGCATTTAGTTTTTCTGATACATATGTGGAACATTTCATAAGATTAATTCATCTCACTATATGGCCATATTGGCCCCCACTCTAAGGCATGAATCTCTGACCCATAGGTCATGGATTTCACAATTTAGGTAGAGAACTTTATGGACATTATGGGCATTATAACAACACATTTAGTTTTTTTGTTGTTTTTTTTTACACATATCTGAGAGTACAGAGGCTTTTTCTAAGAATGGCTACTTTGCACTAGTGGGTGATTTAAAAAAAAATGACTCCAAGCATTTTCTTTATCTGAAGAGAAAATAATAGCACTTCTGATGAAAGTGCACTACCCATTTCCTTTCGTATAATGTGTGTAGTAATATCCCACCAATTTCAGGAGGATATCTTCACTGCTTTAAACGTTATGTCAAAAAACATGCAAAAAATGTTTAGAGTGTAACACTTTTTTCGTGACATTTTTAAAAAAATTCCATATTGTTTAAAAGATCTACCAGAAAGAAAATAATGATATATGTTTTAATTCAAGACTTATTTTGCGAAAATCAGTATTTTGAGTCTTGAATTTTATTTGTTGCAAGTGTTTTGTTGTCAAATCATAGTCACAATCAAAGCAGAGAAAATTGTCTTACTATGTCCTAAGTGCAACAGGAGAAAAAAAAAAAAAAAAGGAAAATTGTTAAATAAGCAAAGATTTTGACAATATCATGACTGAATGAACAAGAATATTAATTCAAATATGCAAGCAAATATTTGATACATCAAAAAAGTAAAAGTATGTGCATGATAACAAAAAATCCTGAACACCCATGAACTGTATCCGACCATTTTTTCCAGCGTGCAACATTTGATGTTTTACAACTCTCCTTGCCATGTATATTGCTTATACATAAACTTTTGTTCTCTTTTTCACACTCAAATAATGGGTCAGACAGAGAAAATGCCTTCGATACTGACCCATATATCTGCTGTCCAGAGTGCAACACCTTTTCATGGATAATTTATTAGGCTTCATTTTTAAGATAAAATGACCATTATATACGTAAATCATTGTGACTTTATCGAAAACCTCAATCTCTTTTTAAGCAATTTAGGACTAAATTTGAGGCAGTTTTGCTATTGATGGGCTTATCTGATTCAAAGAAGTAAAATATGTTTATTTAAGCTTATTTTACTAATTATTTTAATATCTATGAATATAATTCACAAGAGCTTACATTTCGAAAAAAATTTATTGCATCAACTTACAGTTTTTACAAAAACTAAGGAATTTTGATACATATTTTTCATATTTTGGTGGCAAGTATTGACCACATATTAAATATGTTGCACTCCAGACACATTTTCAATAATAAATGCAGTAATACATGTACTAACTTAAGCAGTATTTTTCAGAGTCCATTGTAAGTCAATAGATAAAAGATGAAGATAACAATAAAACTGCCCTTAAGAAAGTCTGAGAGACTGGCAATATCAGGTTTGCCTATGAAACTATTGTGATTTTGGTCAATTTGTGATTTCTTAACACAGAAATAAAAAGTAAAAACGCAAAAAAAAAAAAAACAAACAAAAAAAAAAACAAAAAAAAACTTCCAATACGAATGTTTTTCAACAGAGGCAGATATTTTCCCTATTATATTTTATCAAAAAAATAATAATAATTATTTAGTATCATATATTCTTTGTCTGGAGTGCAACAAAGAAGCCCATGACTATCAGCTATCAAATCTGCATTAATATATTGATTAAATAAAAATGTGCAAAGGTGTTTGATTTTTTTATTTTCAGCTATAAAATGTATCCTTGTAGTTAAAAATGTCTTTTAATGCATTTTTAGCCCTTCTGGAAAAAAAAAATTGAAAGCTTCTTTTTTCTAACTTTTCATGCTCAATGGCTTTAAATTGTGTTTTTTGTTACATCACATATATGTAGTTCAACAAATTATGTAAAAATGTGACCTTCAAATTTTTTATCACTTTAGTAAAGCTGTCTTGGAAATAAAATCTTTATGCCTGTTCAGAAGATACTTTCAACAAGTGGAATAATTACAAAATGAATTATTCTTACCAGTGTTCAGGAAATAACAGTGATCTTAAGGTCATGGATAATAATTAGTGCACACACACATATATATATATATATATATATAGAATATGCAGATTCCAACAAAAGATGGAAAGATTCCTTATATTTCGGTCAAAAAATGTCAAATTCATATAATTTGTTGTACACAAAATCAATTCATCATATTTTCATGAAACGTATCATTCTAATCTCTATCTTGTCATATATATATTATATAAAAACTTTTTGACCCATCATTGAAAAAAATATTGACAAATTCCCCCCAAAAATCCATTTTTTAAAAACTGCATAATTGAGAAATCTTGTAATGGTTTGGATAGAAAAAATATCATTCTCCTTATTAATATCCCTAACTACAGTTATTTGAAGTTGCATAATGTTTTTTTATTTTTCTGCTGATTTACTGTTACTAAACTATTTGAAAATTTTCTTCATGTCTTTGTTTCTTTCAAATAAAACTTGGTTCTTGGTGCAATATGATCATTTATAAATCATGATTCCATGAAGTTAAAAAATTGAAAATAAAATCAAAACTAGGAGTCTTTTTTTTTAAATCACCCTAGAGAGTCAGTCATATTGACCTCACCGTAAGGCCTCAATCCCTAACCCAGGGGCCATGGTTTTCACAATTTATGTAGAAGTTTTCATGGACATCATAACTGTTCATTTAGTTTTTCTCACATATGTCTGAGGATAGAAAAGACAATTTTCTAAGTTACTATATAGCCATATTAGCCCCATCCTAGAAACTGAATCCCTGACCATAGGGCCATGAATTTCAAAATTTTGGTAAAGGGCTTCATGAACATCACAACCATGCATTTGGATTTTTCCCAAAATGTGTGGGAGAAGAGATAATTTTTTGAAAATTTTGCATTTTTTTCAGTCAAGATCTCACCCATGAGGCCCTGGGGGAGTTAAGATCATGCATTCCATTTATCTTAAGGAAGCTTCACAACAAAAATGGTAACAACTGCCCTCGTAATTTTCAAGCTGAAGTTAAAAATGTACAATTGTTAACAGACGATGGATGGCAATGGACAAAGACCAATGACAATAGGTCACCCAAGTGACTCAGGTGACTTATAAAAGGTACATCAACAGACCTTGATGGTTCTTGGCTTCACTGAGTTCAAGGTATAATCTGGATATGATTTGAATATGTATAGCCTCAAAACTCCAGAAGGAGGCTACAGTAAACTAGTTTGGAATCACAACATACCTCACATCCCCTCCCCCACCCCTTAAAAGACACATCAGCTCACCAAGTGTGTTAGTCCTAAGCCTCACAGTGTGAAAGATATGATCCAAACCTGAACTAAATAACTATAAAATTCCAAATTGACCAACCTTTGGTGCATAACCCACCTTTCCCACCCCCTCCTTGCATCAACTAAACAAGTACGGTGGTCCTAAGGCTTACAGTGTACAAGGTATGTTGATCTGGACAGGATTTGAGGATGTATAACTGAAAAATTCTTGGAGACCACAACATAAACTGACCATATGATATGGATGTTTATAAGTATGTGTAATCACAAGATTTCAGAAAGAGGCTGCAGTGAACTATTTTTGGTTCATAATACACAGACAGCTGGGAGAGTCTATACCATAATACAGCTCCTTAAAACATGGACATAAACAATTTAAAATACAATATCCCACTTGCAAACATCTTCGAAAGCCAAGGGTTTTCAGTCCACTCCGCTCCCCACACACAATCTTGGAACCAATGAAAACTTGGCCACAGTTTTCATAGCATAATCTGCCAAGGGTTTGTGGGGAGCGGTGTGGACCAAAAACCCTTGGCTTGCCAAGATGACTTACAAAGTACATTGACATAAAAAACTTGCAATACAATATCCCACTTACAAAGTACATGCAAACAAAAATGTACCTTTTCAATTGTGTTTATCTTAAATTTAAATCTGAAGTCCTTACATGTGTACAGTCTTTTACAAGTCATCATTGCACTTTTATGTGTTTTGATAATTTCATATATACAATTGCTATCTCCATTTGCTTAGAAAATCTATTTATTTCTAGACTTACCTTCTTGGCATGTTTTCTGGGATACCTCTAACTACTACAGACTGCATGTCTGGGTTTGTCTGATTAACACAATGGGGTGTAATGGACCGCCAGGGTAAGGTGCCCTCTAAGCCCTGGACCATGTCCACAAAGTTTGATTCGGTCTCCAACACCATAGGTAACGCTGTACTTACAGATCCAACCTGTATATGTATTTACATTAAATATGAAACCACAACATTTTGAAAACAACAAGCCAACATACCTTATCGGTCACCTGAATATTAGTTAAAAGCATCACTAGCTCCTACGGCAATGAAATTCTATAATAATTTTCCTGTTCTCCATATCTAAGCAAAATTCAAATATTCTGCTGCAGTATAAAATGTGTTCGTAAAAGACAAATGCTCCTGAAAGTGCCCATAATGATAAAAAACTTTACATAATACATGTTACATTAACTATTAACACAATATGGCTATTTTGGACCTGCCCTGGATTCAGAACACTGGTGTTGCAAAATTCATAATTTTAGTTCGTTCCTTTTGGCTTTTCCTTCATATGCATTTAGTTTTTATAAAGTATCAGCAAAATTAAAGACGTTTTTCAAATGTTAAAGACAATTAATCACTATGACCATTTTGGCCCTACCCTGGTCCAAAAATGTTATACCATTTACATCATTGATCACAATCAATTATAATCATCATCAATTCAAGTTTGCAGGACACAAGGTAAAGTTTCCCTATCTTTAACATCCAGTTTACACCACAGGCACTCCCTCCACAAAATACAGTGCAAACTGTCTAATCTGACACCTGTGTAATCCATTCCACTGTACATTCTGACCCTTATTTTCATTCTAAATTTCATATTTTCATAATTTATTACACTGTTTTTTTTCCAACATACCGTGTATTCTGAGAAAAAAATGTCTCTCAGTACATGTGGGATTAGAAAGGCTTCACGTATTGTATTAGACAGGCATGGACACATGCAAATAATTAATGCACATAATGGAGCCTAAACTTTAATTGGAGAGATGAAGAACGTTGAGAGATCAAAGCCACAGTAGTTACCTTTCTGCCATGACTCTGGAAACTGTCTGCAATATCACACATGTGTATTGGATTCACTGTTCTATAAGGTAAAGAGGCTGTGTCGAGTGTAGCTGCTAAAATAGCACTAGTGTGGTAGTCTATCAGCTGTAAGTATCAATGTACATATCACATACTCATCAATTCCATGCATTTCTCTTTTTATGACACTTCCTAATGGCATGTCTGCCAGTCTGTATGCAAATACATGTATAATGTATACTGTATACTCTGACATTATAAATCATTGTCTGTCAATGAGTACACAGTACCTTGTAATCAAGCTGCGGGAAGTCTGCATAATTTCCAATAGTTTTCCACAAACTATTTGCTAAGGATAGCGGGAAAAACTGGGAACTCTGTGTGAAGCTCTTGTGATAGCTTAAAGCAGAGTTAAGAATTCTGTTAGCTCTTCTCACTGGAGTCTAAAAAACAATATGTAGATATAGGTATCTTATTTGATTTATATGTATTGTAACTACCATCTCAATGTACAAACATGATGAAGACACGAGAGTCCTATGACAAATATTCACATTTTCAATGCTTTAACTTTCGGTATTTTTACCAATTGAAATGATATCAATTTCCTCATGAATGTGAACGATGTGTCTATGAATCTTCATAAATATAACACACCTATTTTAAAGGCTGGGAATTCTTTGACAGAAGTGAAAATTGAATGTAAATATAAGAAATGAATTTCATTTTTGAAAATACATGAGGGTATAAACAGTAACGTTTCATGCCTGCATACTTTTCATGATTCATGAAGTGTTAACACACTTCCTGAATATGCATGCATAAAGTTTCATAATTCATTCCTTCATGTATATTTCAAGTATGAAATTTATTTCTTAAATGTAGTGTTAAAGATTTCAGTATTTTTCAAACATTTCTGGTATCAAAGGATTAAGAATTTCAAATTAAAACACATACATCATCAGGGAGGTTGGCAGGAGTTAATCCAAAGGACATAACGCACTTTGATGAGTACTCATCTTGTAGATGTTGTAAAGTTTGGGCTGCAAGTCCACCAAAACCATCATGTGTGTCTAGCAGAACATGAAAACCCTGCAGATTGATAGAAAAAAAGTTACAGTTTAGAGGGGAAAACATGAAAACCCTGCAGATTGATAGAAAAAAGTTACAGCTTAGAGGGGAAAACATGAAAACCCTGCTGATTGATAGAAAAAAGTTACAGCTTAGAGGGGAAAACATGAAAACCCTGCAGATTGATAGGAAAAAAGTTACAGCTTAGAGGGGAAAACATGAAAACCCTGCAGATTGATAGAAAAAAAGTTACAGCTTAGAGGGGAAAACATGAAAACCCTGTAGATTGATAGAGAAAAGTTTGAGATTAAAGCCCAGCAGATTGATAGATAAAAGAAAAAAGTTAGAGATTAAAAAAAAAAACCAAATAACCCTGCAGATTGATAGAAAACAGTTAGAGATTAGAGAAAAAAAATCCATTTCATAAACTATACAGGTGACAGTGTTTACCATTTCTTTCTGCGTGTGTTAACATTTAAACATTTTCAACTTCTCATATACTAAAGGGCCAATCTTTACCAAATTTGTGGTCCCTTAACTACCCTGGTGGCTATTAAAATAGTGTAATTTTAAAAATTCTACTTCTTTAGTACAGGCCATCTGACACAAAACGTGTAGGTACTCATGATGAGGAAGGAGGCTTGTACTAACAATGGGAAATTCTTGGTGCCTAGGTCAGACAAAGCTCTGTGATCTACATGGTGCAAATGCATCATTTCTTTGAAAATCTTTTTGGCTCCTGGATTAACAATAATGATGAGAAAGTCCCCTTATAAAGGTGTGAAATTAATGATCCCTGGGTTAGAGGTATTGCTTAATTACTCATAGAGAATATACATTTTTTATTCACAAAAAATATTCCTGACTCCTGGATATCAAAGACCCAAACCAAACTGAATATGTAGAAAAATTAAAGAAATAAGCCTGTACCATTGTTGTAAAATTCATGACCTTTGGGTCAGAGGTACTGGTCTAAGGTGGGGCTCAATTATTCATGCAGTGAAAATCCTGGATATCAAACAACAAATTGTGTATATAAAGCACTTGATAAAATGCTCATTATTAAAATGAATTGATTATTTTAAAAACCTGAGAGCGGATCATAGGATCTGATTTTAATCAGACTGGTAAACATTTGATCACAATATACCTGTAAACTGTCACATTCCTCACAGAAATAATGAATTCTGTCTTCTAGTTCTATTCTGGTTTCATAATCTTCCATTGCTTTGTGACCTGCTCCATATATGTCAAATGGATGAAGAGTACTGCAAAAATGATTCAAACACATCTATATCATTTCCTCCATATACAGTCAAACCTCGTTATCTCAAACTCAAAGGGACCGAGGACAATCTTAGATATATCCAAAGATTCAATATATCGGAAGCAAAAATACTTAGAGAATAAGTGGTTGCGACTTCAAAATCACTTCGATATGTCCATGATATTTAAGATACTGGTGTTTGAGATACCCCAAAGTTCAACTGTATTACGGAATCACCTATCATTACTCTCCAAATTATAGAAAAGGAGGCTATGAACCATGATTTTCATCTGTTTTTTGTAAGTACTGTTTTTTGTATGGCAATATGAAATACATGCATCAATTTTGCTTATATATATCTAACTGAACACATTCATATCTAACCTAATCAAAATTAGATTCTTTGATCGGCTCATCTACGATTGCTACACAAAGGGATCAATAGTGAGCGGACGAAAGGATGTAATTCTAATTAGCTTGCATTCATATCATACAAAAACAGCACTGATGAGTAATTATGATTTTTCACTTGAGTCATTCATGCAACACTAACCATTGATAATAAGTGTGTGTGTGTGTGTGTGTGTGTGTGTGTGTGTGTGTGTGAGTGTTGTGTGTTTGTGTGTGTGTATGTGTGTGTGTGTTTGTGTTTGTGAGTGTGTGTGTGTGTATGTGTGTTGTGTGTGTGTTGTGTCTGTGTGTATGTGTGTGAGTGTTGTGTGTGTGTGTGTGTGTGTGTGTGTGTGTGTGTGAGTGTTGTGTGTGTGTGTTTGTGTGTGTGTGTATGTGTGTGAGTGTTGTGTGTGTGTGTGTGTGTGTGTGTGTGTGTGTGTGTGTGTGTGTGTGTGTGTGTGTGTGTGTGTGAGTGTTGTGTGTGTGTATGTGTGTGTGTGTTTGTGTTTGTGAGTGTGTGTGTGTGTATGTGTGTTGTGTGTGTGTTGTGTCTGTGTATGTGTGTGAGTGTTGTGTGTGTGTGTGTGTGTGTGTGCACGTGTCTGTGTGTATCTATGGTATACACTGTATATCAGGTTTTAATTCAATACTAGAAAATATAGCTTTCATAAATCTCCTTGCACAATTAAAAATAGTTACATTATATTCTCATGCTTGCTGTTTATTCAATTCATAAACTATCTCAATGTGTGAAAGAATATCTATCACTTATTTTGTGAATTTATATAACTACAAAATGTTCAGCAGGTACATACTTCAAATGGCTGTACTGTTCTACAATGTGGATTGTCTTTGGGTGAAGATAAACTCGAATGTAATCGGACCAAACCTTAAAATCATCTTCCAGATTGTGAAAGACTTTTCCAAATACAACCTGGGAAAAATGGCTACTCTCATCTGAAGCCAAAATAATAGGCCCATAACAGAATAAGAAACTTTAGCCACGTCATTTAGTATTCAGAGCATGAAAAATACCTCTAATTAAATAATCAACGAAACTTTATATATTCTTAAAATTTCTACAAATAATGGTACAACAAATCTCATGTCATTTATATTGTAGCTTATTTTTGTTTCACTTTATCCAACTCACATTAAACTAAGAAATAATTGAAACCTCTTTTACTGCTGGTTGATGAATCTTTCACTTCTACATCATCTATAATATCTGCTGCATCTCGATGTTTTACCTTGTCGTCGAAGATTGCTTGATCCTGGAAAAATACGAGGTGCAGATATAGGAAATGTACTACTTGGCTGCTATGTTGAAATATGTATTCTACATTACCACACAGCTATCCTCCACTTAACCATGGTATGCTCACCTGCAATCAGTGGGTCAGTGGTTTAATTTAGTGGTGGAAAATATTTAATTCAGTCAAAGCAACATTTTCCCACATTACAATGTTTGTGAATGTCAACAACGGGTAAGGACATCTCACGTTTTCCATTCAAAAGTGCCCTTAGAAATCGAAAAATTAAAGTTATTGTAATAAGGTTATTAACTTTATGGTATGAATCATTAGTTTGTTAGGCATATGGAATTTTCTTCAAAATGATAAAAAATGTTAATAAACAGACGATATTTGGGGTAAAACGATGAATTTTATAATGGAAGTCTATGGAAACAGGAAAAGTTTTTTCTAGGGTCTTTCCCCCCCGTGATCAAGATTTTCCCTTTGCATGATAACTAGAATGAACAATATACACAACATATCAAAACGGCTTTCTTGATCACGGGGGGGAACGTACTTCTATAGCCGAAAGAAATTGCAAATCAGAGGAAATTCTTTTTTTTTTTTTTTTTTTTTTTTTTTTTGTGAGTATATATAATTTATTATGATATTGGGTTAGGATTTAACATTAACCCCTTTAAATCAGAGGAAATTCGAACCAGAGTACACCTTTTCAAATAGATTTACAGTTATATCGATCTCTGGGCAATAAACCGAGGTTAAACCAATTATTACGTATGTTTATATCTTTTGGGGGATCGGGCGACATAAAATATGAGAGGATTTAGCCAATCGGCAGTGAAATTCAACGTGCCAAAGGACACAATTTTTATCTACTTTAGAAATATCGGGGATAAGACTTTCTTTTGTTACACCCTGTAGCTTTTCCCTGGCCAATCTCGAACGACATTTACAGCATAAAACACATCCTGCATATGCATTTATATTTCTATTTTGTAAATAAGAAATATGCCAAGAGTGAGACTTTTCATTTAAAATAACCTGGCTATTGTACGATTTTTTTGACTTTTTTGTGTTGTAAGAACAGAACACACACTTGTCCGACATTTTGACAGCAAGTATAGCATGACGTGAAACACGTGGTATTTCAATGACTGAAGCCGATTTAAATGTAATCAATACAGGTAAGTTGACAAGGTAAAATAGGCGTACAGTACGGTACAAAAGCTACGGCCCCATAATTTTTCATTTCATTAAAAAGTTGGAAAAAACCACACATGATGTTCGAAATTAAATTTTAGTGATATTATATAGTGATAAGCATGTTTCCTGGGTGAGCTGGTTAAAAAAAAACTTTTGGAAACAACGAATTTTACCGCTTCAGCCATTGCAAATATTGGCACCCCTACCCTCATTCTATCTGCATAATTGTTAAAATTAGTCACTGACTATGGTAAATTAAAGTCGTATCTCGTCTTAAAGATTAGATTTATTAATAAAACCTGTATTTTGTATGATTTACACGATATAACGTACCAAAATTCATACTTCAAAACAGGGCAGATAACGTATGAAAACGTGAGATGTCCTTTAATCAAGATGCAATTGCTTAGTAAACCCTCCGAGGTTACTACAGAAATCAAATTTTCCCTCAATCACTGAAGGATCTAGATAGCTATGTGACACTGGTAGATCACCATGGAATGAGATGACATCCTGAAATTTTTCATCATACAACCAACACGTAATATCCAAAAAATTGGCCTTATCATGACTTTCAGAGATCTCCGAGAGACGCAGCAAGTTTTAAATCACCCAAAGATCTACATACAGTAAAACACAGTTATAGTGATCCCAAAGGGCCAGCCAAAACAGTTTGGTTTACCCAAATTTCACTATATCCAATAAAATTATCTTTATTTTCTTTCAAAGGGGAATAAATGCTACTTTACAATAAGCATGAATTTGTTTTAAGTGTGTTCATTATAAGCATATTTACTGTATACTGTCAAATCATTAAATTTTGTGGGGAATCAATTTTCATAGATTTTGTGGATCCCCTCTCCTATAAATTTCAAACCACATCAAAATACAAAAATTGATATGATGTTTTAATGTATGAAAATCATATTCATGAAATTACATACCAATGGAACTATGAAATCTTGGCAGTCTATGAAAATTGGCCCCCCTGAATATAAATAATTCTACAGCATGTAAAGGGGCCTTAAAGGACTAGGCTCACAAAGAGTCTGTTTTGGCCTTACAGCTGACTGTAAATTTAAACTACATTAAAGAGGTATGCACCTAAGTTTTATAGCATTGTCAATTTTTTGGAGAAGTATATTTTTTAATTTCTACATTAAAGGATAATTAGAAAATTAAAAAGAAAAACTGGATCACTATTTTTGTTATTGAGCTATAGTGTTTTAAACTTGACCCTTTTGCACTTAAAATTTACCCAAGATTTATTCATTTAAACTTGATTTATTTGTTGGTGTCGATGCAAAATTAGCAGCATAAATCAATCATCACATAAAATAGATATATAATATTGTTTTCCAACAATACAAATGTTAAAAAAAAATCAATATTAGTAGACAGTACATAAATAATGACCTTCTTGCACTTGATATATGGAAAAATTCATGATACAGAATTTCAAAGATTAAAAGAACATAATTTGAGTACAGTCAGTTTCCCTCCCTGCTCAAAGGCTTTAAGTTCTGAGCATAGGAATTCTAATTTTTTAAATTTGCGATAAAGCAGGTTATCAACGACATTTTTCATGTTTAATTTCAATATTTTGCCCTTGCGGACCCGTTTGTAAGTGAAACTACGCTCATAAATCAAATCAAAGATATTCCCGGAAATATGTAGTCTATTGTTGATTTTAGAACATAGTGTACCATTAACAACATCTGGCTATGTTACAGAACCCCCATCGTTGTACAGTATCGGTCCCACAGTGAAGAAATGAACTCTCAGATTTATTGCAAATCATTGTTCATTTTTGTCACATTTGCTAGACCATACATCGCGAATGCTGGGTCGATTCCTTTTGCAGCCCTTCACCGGGAATGGTGAGATCTCCATATGAGTGAAAAATTCTCAAGTGGGACGTAAAACAATATACAATCAATCAATCAACAAACCTCCTTCTCAAGTTCTAACAAATAAGCATTCTTTTCTGTTGTGGCTGACTTGTGAAGTGTGATGTCACCATTCCTGAAAGATAAGAGGTCCATAGGTTACATTGCTCACCTGAGCAGTGAATTGTGTACTTCAGTAGTAACCTCATATTGGTTATATTTAGTTATGAATAAATTTCTATTAGCAAATAACAAGAGCAAGTTTGCATATCATATAAGCCTTGCAGTTCTTGAGAAGGAATTATCCTCATTGCTGGTATGTGAACCGTCTCATTATAGTACCCCAAAAATCATGATTTGAACAAACTTGAATCTTCATCAAAACTACTTGAATTTCCAAAGTATTATTTCTCATTCCTAGTTGTGCCACAGAAAGAATTAAAAATTTTCTATATGAATATATAGGTAGGGAAATTCATTCAAAATCTTCTCAAGAATCCCAAGATTGAAAAAATTTGTTTAATCAATAAACAGGCATCCTCATGTAATGTAGATTTAAGTTCAATATAATTGATGTTTAACTATATGAATACTGTTACTGGGAATTATTTTTACTTCAGTGTAACAGATAATTCAATATTGAGTGATTTCAAAATAAGTGGAGTACACTTTGTGCATGCAAAGTTTTTACAGGAATAAGTAATTACATAACAATGCAATTAAAATTAGATGTGAGATTTGCTTGCATACTCACTACACAAGTGTACGGGAATGGATCTAATGGTTAATTCTAATTAGACTGAATGTATGATAAACATATATGTAAATACCTATTTTTGTGGACTGGCATTGAATGACAAATTTGCCAAACTCGTGTTATAAATGATATTTACAGGTCCTCCTCTCCATTGCCCCACTCACCATTTAATGTCCTCTTGTTGATTTATTTCATACAAAATCCCTTCTTGTTTTAATGTATTCAGACTTCCTTTCAGATCCACAGCTATAAGTCTTGGTGTAAAGGTTACCTCATTCTGTAAAGACAACATGATCAAACTTCATTATATCAAAATATACAACATGAACAGGATCAGAATTTATGTGCTCAAAACAGGCATACATATACATATTACATAAAATGATAATGAGTGCTTTATGATCCAGGGTCTTTTACCTGTATGCAGTCAGGTATAATTCAGGTAAAAGCCTTACATACATAGAGTCTACTCCATTTATATTGAAATCACTCAATATTGAATTATCTGTTACACTGAAGTAAAAATAAATTCCCAGTAACATTATTTATATAGTTAAACATCAATTATATTGAACTTGAATCTACATTACAAGAGGATGCCTGCATATTGATTAAACAAATTTTTTCAATCTTGTGGTTTTTGAGAAGATTTTGAAAGAATTTCATTATCTATATATTCATATAGAAAATTTCAAACCCTTGTTGTAGCACAACTACTTTAAATCTCCAAAAAGTTTGCATTTCAATAGTTTGCAATTCAACAGTTTACAATTCTGATCAATAGTTTGCAGTTCAGTCGTTTGCAGTTCTGATCAATACTTTGCAGTTCAATCGTTTGAGTTCAAATCAATAGCTTGCAGTTCTGTAGTTTGCAGTTCAGTAGCTTGTATTTCAATAGTTTGCAGTTCAATAGTTTGATTAGAATGGAGGAAACTGTGGTACAGTTTGTATCTTGAATTTTGTGTTCTTATCTGTTTTAAAAAATTTCAAACTCCAAAAAAATTCACATGTAGTTTTTGTTCTCAACTTGCCAGAAAATTGCTGGAATACAGATATTGTGCCCTGTGTTCACTGCTGGTGCCAGTCATGTGTGTTTGCATTTTGTCTTAGCATAATTCATTATTTTTACTGATATCTTTAAGAAATAAATTCTGTTTTAGATATACAAGAAGGCATGGACTGAGACACTTTACACCAGCATACCTCAGGAACAAGTTTCTATTTTTATATTTTCATTTTACTTTCATTTCTGTCAGAATATCAGTAGCCATTAAAATAGTCATACTATATTCATGATATTTATCAAAATTCATATGCACATTACACAAATTCATGAGGAATTGGCAAAATAATCAATATGGCAAAATAATCAACATGTTGATGGTGGCCATTATTGGGAAGAAGAAGAAGAAGAAGAGGAAATGGCAATCATAACAAATGGTAAAGATATCGAAGGTAAAATTTATACAATGGAAATGTTATTTATATATTACTGCAAAAAACTGAAAACTTCATCAGAATATTATCATGGGTGTAATACTTCTGATCTGCTATATATATATATATATATATATATATATATATATATATATATATATATATATACACATACAAAGAAATTTAAAAAAAAAACAAACAAACAAACAAAGCTAAATTATAAAGCAAACACTTTCATTTAAAAATCCTCAGGCGTTACATCTAAAACTTGTTTTGAAAACATTTGAAAACAATTTTAAGATGTAACACCCTAAGATTCTTAAATGATTTTAAATGAATGAAAGTGCTTGCTTTATAACTTACTTCTTTTTTTTCTTCTAAATTTCTTTGAATATCTTATACTGAACACTCCTATTTTTATATTTTAATTTAAATTAATTAGGAGATATATATATATATATATTGAATTTTGTAAGGAAATTTGTTCTAACATATTTAAACGAAGGCTTCCAAAAAAATCTGCCTAATTTTCTACTTGAAGATTATATAGAAATTTTCAGTTCACGGAATTCTGATCCTGGAAAAAGGTATATACACAGTGTATATATGCCTCGGTATGCTCTGTATATGTATGTCTCAACAACCATAAGAAATCAATCACCTACAGCCTAGAAAAGGTAAAACTGTTTGGTTACCATAGGGATATATCAATACACAAACTTAACATAGTACCTGTTACCTCCCTTTGACTCAATAGATTATGAGCAATCATTCCCACCTTCAGTTTACCTAGTATTGAAATGTCTTACCATTATAGATTTGTATTTTTGTTTCTTTGATAAATATGCTAGATATTTGTGAAATTGATAAAATTGGAACTGAATTATCTAAAATAACAAGAGCACCATAAATGGTACATAATATGCCAGTAAGAAGGTTATATAGGGGTCAACTTTTAATCTATGAACCATAGGTTTGACTCTTTCAAAATTAAAATTTATTAATGTATCAATAAAATGTATTTTTAATTTAGTTAACTTTCAAAGAGGCAAAACTCTGCCCAGAGAAGTTGAAATGGATAAAATTGCAACACGATCTAGAGTGACCCATAAAGAGCAACATGATCTAGAGTGACCCATAAAGAGCAACATGATCTAGAGTGACCCATAAAGAAGCTACATAGCAAGGTTCAGCTTGATATGTGAAATAGAAAGGCAAATAGAAACAGAATTTCCTGAACAGATAGATGGATGAACATACAGCCATTGCTGTTCCATAAAACATTCCCTCTGAAGACGCGCATGTAAAAAGTTAAAGATAACCAACATATATGTATTACATTGGTGTCCTCCATATTTGTGTCTGTTTACTACAATAAATTGTAATGTCTGTCATTACTGCATTACCGTAAGTGTTTTTCCCTCTCGCCATAATACATCATGATCCACTTCTTTTTCTTTTTGTTGAGCAACTGATGGATTGTACAGGAAAGATGACTCCTAGGTGAATAGAAATATATCAGGTAATTAAACATTACAGAGGTTTATCAGGTAATTAAACATTGTGAACAGAAATATATCAGGTAAAACATTAGGAACAGAAATATATCAGTAAAACATTAGATAATTAAACATTTCTGAATTGTTTAATATTAGCTTAACAGAAAGAGAGTTGAATATAAAAAAAAAAACGTGGAGAATTCTGTGATTTTATTGACATGTTCATCATAACAAAACTGTTATTTAATGTAAAAAAAAATTCCAAACAGTCACCATGATAATAGAAAATTTGGAGTATCATCACAAAAACTGCGCTCTCTCTCTTTCACTCTCTCTCTCTATATATATATAACACTAGTATTCTCCATTCTCTCTCGGGGGCCTCCGTAGCCGAGTGGTTAGAGCATCGGTCTCAAAATCACAAAGCCTTTCACCTCTGTCGGCGCGTGTTCGAATCTCGGCCGTGGCGTTATGTGAGCAAGTTTGCCAGTTTACTTGCGGAAGGTTGGTGGTCTGTTCCCAGTTACATTGTATCTGGGTTCTCTCCTCCACCAACAAAAACTGGACGCCACCAGATAACTGAAAAATTGTTGAGTGTGGCGGAAAGCAATAAATAATCAATCAATCAACCATCCTCTCCCAGTTGTCTTAGGTCAGCAGTCAATCTGCAATTAAATTTATCTGTAGTGATCATTCTGATAATCTAAAAAAATATCCGAAATCTGAAATAGGCTGGGGTTCAAGATGGACACCTTAAGCCCCCATCTCCCTCAGTGGGTGACACCCCCAGACCCTGAAAAAATGTAGGTTCCTGCAGGCTCAAAATAAGCCTAAAAAGGTGTAACAAAAAGTGAAAATCAGTAAAACTTTATGTCTTAGTTTCAATCCCAGTCCTTTCCGTGGTGTGCTAAAAATATTGTACACAATACTATAGTCTAACATTAAAATTTGGTATTGTTTACAATACCTTTAATAGAAGCAAACCCGACAATTGGAATGAAAATTAAACAACTGGTCGACAAATGTTTTTTAAACACTGCAAACTGCTGGATGATTTTTGTAACTTACAAGGTAAATTTTAGTTCTTTTATTCTCAGTATGAAGCTTTTGAAGTAAATGTTGTTTAAACAATTTCAATAGTTTATGCATTCAAAATGCCTATAGCTTCCCCTGGTTTGATTATCTCCCCTATATTCTCTGATAATTTTTTCCCTTTGACATCTGGCAATAATTTTTAACATTGTCAATTCCATGACTTTTTAACAGTTTTGTTAACATTTTTATGTCTTGACCTGCAAGTTTGATGAACAGTCAAGCAATCTATGGATTGCGATCAGTTGACAGCTTTACAGCACACAAACTGATTATGACAATTCCAACATTTCAGAGATGATGACTATGGACTGAATGACCTGACTTTTTCCAACTGCACAGAAACAGAAATGGTTTGTAGTAAAACTAGAAAGCATCCAAATATCAGAAATCACTTATGAATATCAGATTTCTGCGTACAAAATAGCAGAATTCTGCAAAATAAAAAAAAGGATTATTCACTGTATCTCACTCTGATGCCTTCTTGGAATATAAAGGGTGTTAAGAAAGTTTGTTCCATGATTTACAGCATGCCTAAAATTATTTATAAACAACTCATATACAAGTTTATATGTTTTTAATAACCAGACAGTCCACCTTTGTTTTTCAATACATTTTTAATTCTATTTGGCATTGAATGAATCAAAGAAATCAAATGTTTCTGAGGTATCTCCCTCCATGCACAGTGAAGTCGGCGTCATAATTGGCACATTGTCATTGGGCGTGGATCCTTGTAGGCCTCGCTGTCCAGAATACTCCATAGATTTTCGATGCAATTTAGGTCTGGGGAATTGCCTGGCCATTCTACTTTGGTAATAAAGTTTGGTAGATTATTTTCACACCAATTCTGTGTTAGCAGGGCAGTGTGAGGGGTCACTCCACCTTGAACAAATGTGGCGTGTCCTGGATATTGAAGTAACTTTCGTTTGTCGATCCTACCACTATTTTTCTGTCGATTTATAGCAGGTTTTAGTTCTTTTTGAAGGATATTGTTCGCATTATAATCAGCATTAATAGTTTTGTCGGCTGGAACAATGTGAAGTTTGGATAATCCCTGTACTCCCATCGCACCCCATACCATGACTTTAGCGCTCGACTTGCACAGCTTACATCTGGAACCTCATCTGACTGGGACCCCCATACAACATCGTCCTGTCGGTTCGGAACATGAAACAAATATTTCGTAGATTCATCACTAAAGATGTAGTTTTCCCAGTCTTCAGCCATCAAATGCTTGTGATCACGAGCAAATTTCAATCTCTTTTGCCTCTGTGTTTTCATCAATAGTTGATTTCTCGGTCTTTTAAATGCCTTCCATTTTTTAACTTTTTGCAAATAATTAAAAACAGTTACATGACTCACATTAAAGCCTGAGTTCTTAAGTTCCTTGCTGCATTTCCTTATTGATTTTCCTCGTTTGTATTTTATGTTTTCCACTTTTCTCTTCACTACCCCCACTATCTTCGAAGGCCAGCCGGATCTCCGTTGATTGGATAGTTGTATATTCTGCTCTCGCCTTCGCCTCCACTTTGTTACCCATCGCTCACTTTTACATAGCTGCTTAGCCACATCCTTCACACTTAATCCTGCATCTAATAAAGCCAAAGCTTGAGCTCGTTCATTAATTGTATCAACACTTGTACAGGACGTCTGCTTTTTCACTGAACTCGGCATATTTATTTCATGACGTAATAGACACTTTGTTTACATCACACTATATTAACACAAGAGAGTGCACATAGGGAAGGATAACTGCTGATATAATGAAAAAAAAGTCTATAGAGTTACCAGTAAAAATTTAAAACAAAAACATGTCGTTTTTCTATTTAATTTTTCAAATTTACAAACAGAACAAACTTTCTTAACACCCTTTATAATCTTGGAACATGACTTCTTTCAGTGGTGTTAAACTGTTGTTTCAAAACAACTGAGAGATCTACCTGTTAGTTTCAGTTAAGTTAGAGTGATTCTGAAAATCCCAGAATACTCCACATGCATCATTTAATTTGTGTATTGCTTCAAGATTCAATGCTGATTGCCTGCTGACAACTTACAGGGAACGCTAATTTACATGTATTATTTAATAAGGTAATTTGGTCATTACAGATTGGTCAGTTTGTGCCATGTTTGCATTTAAAAAAAAATCATTAAAGCTGACAGGATATGTTGGTGTCTTTCCTTGTATATCCCAATATAATGAATATATGCAAGATATCCCTGTTGTGATATGTACATCATGCAAATATTTATCCATTAATTAGGGCCAAGCAGTGCACCAAAATGTTTGGTACATTGCGATTTATAAAATTTGATCCAATACACTGACTACAAATTCCGGCTTGGTTCAGAATTTACATACACCAAAAACAACAACTGCAACATCAAAGTGTTGTGCAGAACATGTGCATTTTCAAGCAGCAGAGACTTATATCACTATTTAACATTTTCACTCAGATACCAACAGAATATGGTCCGTTAGTATTTGGGTGAAATCATCATCGCAGATAATGACCTTGATTAAAAGTTTTGACAGTTAACATGAGAGAGAAGTGAATAAATAAAGGAGAGGGGTTTTCAAAGACTCTCAAATGACAAAAATTATTGAATTTTGACATATAAATGAACACAATATCATGCATTCTAGATTGATTATAAATTTGTTTAATAATGCAAAAATTATGCTGCACGTCGTTAATAGAACAAATGTTAATAGACTGTTATACGCAGTTATAAATAGATATTGAATATAAATGAAAATTAAGTATGCGGCTCATTATAAATGTTATTTTTTCACACTGCCATTTGGATACATTGACATTACATGAAGCGAATCTGGGGAAAAAATTAATCGCGCTGCTTTGAATTGAGCTAACCCTGAATCGTGCCAGGCCTACCATCTTAAATGGCATTTACCTGCAAGTTCCACCAATGTGTGCCAACAAAGTTCGAATAATGACCGATCTGTAACGTTACAATTTCTCTGGAACCCATGTTGTGCTAAATGAATAAAAAGAAAGGAAAATCAGACTATGTAGAAAACCAAGTCACATTTTCTAGTCATAATCCACATTTTTAATTAACTGGTCAATGTGAATCACAAACTATATATTATGTATTTAAAAAACGCATCAATAAGCGTTAAAAAGATTTTGATGAAAAATATATAATTAAGAAAACCCAAACTAATGCTTATTTTCCGGAAAAAAAAAGCCCACGGCAAGTGTAAAACTCGGAGTGGTGACGGAATGGAGGTAGTGTCATAAATAAGAATAACGGTATCTCACCTAATACTTTACAGAATTTCATTCGGTAAAGTGTCTCCATATCTATGGAACCATGGATACTTGGATATATAATATTTGAAATAGTTAATGATAACAATACAAAAGGCACATGGGTCTCATCAATCACCTAGACACGGGATTTCAATATATCTGCATTTGACATAACTCATACGTATATGTCTAAGCAATAAATTATTTTTTAATGAAGTCTCATAACTGCAACGACGTGTGCATACAAACTGAATAACGCGCCCAGCGCATCATGAAAATATGCTTGCATACACCGTTGTAGTCATTAAACAAGTTCTTTCAAATTAATCCTTGACATTTTCAAAACCTATTTTAATTTGTGTATTTTTTAATTCATTTTTTTTTAAATTTCTACCAAAATCTTTGGGTAAGTAACGATTAATGGAACAGCCACTGGATGGAACAACACATACATACGTCATACTGTGTTATATATATATATATATATATATATATATATATATATATATTATATGCTTGTCGTAATAGGCGGCAAATTCATGGAACGGTCCTTTGGATGAGATCTCAAAAACAGGGCGAGTCTCCCTTCTAGAGTGGGATGATATACAATATACAACCAACCAACCGTTTTTGTTTTAAACACTGACTTTGACTACGAATTACCTCATTTACCTGATCAAAATATAGGACTCACAGCGAATGTGACCGGTTGACAGGGGCTGCTTACTCTTTGTAAGTACCTAATCCGACCTCTGATACGTTTGCTCTGCTCTTGATTTTTTTTATTCTTTATAGGAGTTATGAGATTGATATCATCACTTTTCCCGGCATTAAACAGTAAAAATTCACAGCTTTTCAAATTTATCTAACTGTAAACAGCGTAGGTAAAATCACTACAAGGTTGTGAACAGGTGCCAGTTGGTCATTTCGTCACTTCGAGAAATTGAGAGTATAAATACTGAAGAAAGAATTGTTGAAAAATCCCGCATCTGGATTAATTCTTGTATTTGGTTGGTAATATTAACAACATTAGAGACAATATCATCTTCTCAAGGAATCGAATGAGGCGCACTTACTTTGTCTGAGACGGGAATGAGCAACAAAGCTTTGTTATTTATTTATTTACTTACAAACAAACACTCAAAACACTTTTCTGAAATATTTCGACCCAATCGGAACCCCTCGCCCTTTACGAAGTCTTTTTACGAAGTAAAGGGCGAGGGGTTCCGAAGGATTTCGACCATGTTACCGGTCTTCATCAGTCGTGTTTATTGATCATAGCAACGTAACACAATACTACATGCACAAAGTACTATGAGGTCAGGTCACAAAACGTATTACAAATGAAACGTAACGTCTTAGTTGATGTTGCGGGTAAAACATTTGGAAAAAGGCAAGAGTCCTCAAAATGGATTTGTGTACAATTTCAAAAATATACGTTAAATAAGGTACACAGACTGTACACAAAGAATGATTCATTTTTATAAAGGCTAAAGCCGTAAATATATATGTAAAGGTAATAATACCAGTTTAAGAGTATATATTTTTTTGTACATACATATATTATTAAAAAATTCTATGCATAACAGACATGATTATCTTAGACAGAAATGTTCCCTTTTGTTTATTCCGAGTGGCACATAAGTGTTCAATTTTTTCTTCAATAAATTTTCTCTAAAGCGGCGGTAAATATCATCTTTGTAAAGTTTTTCAATACCTTTGATAGAATAATCGTTTATACTGTGGGAATCTGAATATTTACTTATTTATTTATTTACATATTTATTTAGTTATTTATTTATTTACTTTTCCACTCCGCATATGTTGGATCCAGATGCAGACGATATATTTGAGTGTTTCTATACACTTGACTGACTCTGTACACTGATTCAGTATTTCGTTTATAAGCACATACCATTAAAACTTTCTAATGCTTTTTTTTTAATTAAAGGATTAAAAAGCAAATGTAAATATATATATGTATATAAACAATAGTAAAACAACACATGTCTATTCTTTATTTTACAGTGATCCAGTCTGAATTTTAGCTCAATAAAAACACTGTCCGGCTGCACTTGATCATTCAGAACAAAATTTCGGTACCATGCAAGACAAGATATACTTGAAAAACATTTACCTTCCTCTTCTCAATAAGGATGTGTCATAGTAGTTTGACATTGACCTTTGAACTTTAAATCATCAAGACAAGTCATTTACTCTCTAGATCTAGGTTAACCACTGTATGTAGCAGAGTTTGCTAACAATCAAGCAAAATTTAGCAGACTTCACTACGCCTACGGACCGATGCAATATATTTTCTTTCAAGAGAGGGATGGGGGGGGGGGGGGGGGATAAAAAAAAACAAAACGAAATTTAACACCAATTGTTTTATTTTTACAATTTACTACATCGTAGCAATTATCTTAAAATCAATTATACGATGTACTAAATAGTTTATACGATGTACTAAATCGTTTATACGATGTACTAAATCGTAAGATCGACTTTTTAAATCGTTTCTACGATTTACTATGCATCGTAGAAACGATTCATTTCATTTTATCTGTAAGTTAAGTTGGCGCATTTCATGAAGTAACGACATATGAAACACTTTAATCAGAGAATTATGGAAGACGGTTACTGCCAGCTGGTGAGAAAATATTTCATTATTAAAAATAAGGTAGATAAGTTTGTTTTTTTTCTGCTGGCACCAACCTGCTTCCTTAGGGAATAAATACAACAATACAGAGCATTGGGTGAGACCAAAACTGTGATTTAAACCGAGTGTTATATATGCATATACAAATATTGTAATCTGAAAAAATTGATGTAAAGATGTGTCATGATCTTTGAAACAATAATAGCTATAGCAGCAATAGCGATGTAACAGTGACAACAGCGACAGCAGCAAAAACAATGTAACAATAATAACAACAACAGCGACAGCAACAACAGCGATATAACAACAACAACAGCGACAGCAGCAATAGCGATATAACAACAACAACAGCGACAGCAGCAACAGCGATATAACAACAACAACAGTGACAGCAGCAATAGCGATATAACAACAACAACAGCGACAGCAGCAACAGTGATATAACAACAACAACAGCGACAGCAGCAACAGCGATATAACAACAACAACAGTGACAGCAGCAATAGCGATATAACAACAACAACAGTGACAGCAGCAATAGCGATATAACAACAACAACAGTGACACCAGCAATAGCGATATAACAACAACAACAGTGACAGCAGCAATAGCGATATAACAACAACAACAGTGACAGCAGCAATAGCGATATAACAACAACAACAGTGACAGCAGCAATAGCGATATAACAACAACAACAGTGACACCAGCAACAGCGATATAACAACAACAACAGTGACAGCAGCAACAGCGATATAACAACAACAACAGTGATAGCAGCAATAGCGATATAACAACAACAACAGCGACAGCAGCAACAGCGATATAACAACAACAACAGCGACAGCAGCAACAGCGATATAACAACAACAACAGCGACAGCAGCAACAGCGATATAACAACAACAACAGCGACAGCAGCAACAGTGATATAACAACAACAACAGTGACAGCAGCAACAGCGATATAACAACAACAACATTGACAGCAGCAATAGCGATATAACAACAGCAACAGTGACAGCAGCAATAGCGATATAACAACAACAACAGCGACAGCAGCAACAGCGATATAACAACAACAACAGCGACAGCAGCAACAGCGATATAACAACAACAACAGCGACAGCAGCAACAGTGATATAACAACAACAACAGTGACAGCAGCAATAGCGATATAACAACAACAACAGTGACAGCAGCAATAGCGATATAACAACAACAACAGTGACAGCAGCAACAGTGATATAACAACAACAACAGTGACAGCAGCAATAGCGATATAACAACAACAACAGCGACAGCAGCAACAGCGATATAACAACAACAGTGACAGCAGCAACAGTGATATAACAACAACAACAGTGACAGCAGCAACAGCGATATAACAACAACAACGACAGCAGCAACAGTGATATAACAACAACAACAGTGACAGCAGCAATAGCGATATAACAACAACAACAGTGACAGCAGCAATAGCGATATAACAACAACAACAGCGACAGCAGCAACAGCGATATAACAACAACAACAGTGACAGCAGCAACAGTGATATAACAACAACAACAGTGACAGCAGCAATAGCGATATAACAACAACAACAGTGACAGCAGCAACAGTGATATAACAACAACAACAGTGACAGCAGCAACAGTGATATAACAACAACAACAGTGACATCAGCAATAGCGATATAACAACAACAACAGTGACAGCAGCAATAGCGATATAACAACAACAACAGTGACAGCAGCAATAGCGATATAACAACAACAACAGTGACACCAGCAACAGTGATATAACAACAACAACAGTGACAGCAGCAACAGCGATATAACAACAACAGTGACAGCAGCAACAGTGATATAACAACAACAACAGTGACAGCAGCAACAGCGATATAACAACAACAACAGTGACAGCAGCAACAGCGATATAACAACAACAACAGCGACAGCAGCAACAGCGATATAACAACAACAACAGTGACAGCAGCAACAGCGATATAACAACAACAACGACAGCAGCAATAGCGATATAATAACAACAGCAACAGTAGCAATAGCGATATATTAATAATAATAATAATAACATCGACAGCAGCAACAGTGATATAAAAATAACAGCGACAACAGCAACAGCGATATAATAATGATGGTAACAGCGACAGCAGCAACAGCGATATAGTAATAACAGGGACAGCAGCAATGGCGATATAATAATAATAATAATAATAATAACAGCGACAGCAGCAACAGCGACATAACAATGACAATAGCAACAGCAACAAAAACAATGCAACAACAGTAACAACAACAATGACAGCAACAACAATAACAATTATATCAACAGCAATAACAGCAACAGTGATAGAACAACAATATCAACAACGAGAATAGCGACATCAGCAAAAGCTATAACAACAACAATGAAGAACAAGACGAGTTTCTGAAACATTGTGTATGCTACACGAGCGTGACCAAATTCCATTGTGGTCAATTTGATCTGAACTTTTAATTAGTCGCATAGCTTCGTCTTCGATCTTTCAGTTCACTGAAATGAAGTCTCTATTTTGCATCAAGATCATAATGAAGGTTAATGCTGTGGAGAGGTGGACAGACGGACGGGCATGCGCAGAACATTCTGTTTTTGGTCTGCTTGTCTGTCTCCTGGTACGAACTATAAAACTGTTCATACCCTTTGAGTAATGCAATTACAATATATACTTAATGATTTATACCTGGCTTTGTTAAAATGAAAGGTTAAAATTACACGAAATGATAGGAAAAGATATTATATTGACACTTCTCGCCCACTCGGATATTGTTGTGACATGATAGGTACAGGTCTTATAAATATTGATGCCCCTCGTCAGTTCGTATATTGCCGTGAAGGGCTAAAAGCTGTGGGAGGAAAACGGATTGCTGTTTGCATATTTGAAAATATCAATTTCAGACATGTCTGAGGAAATTTCATTGCTGTTATAGTACAATACCGCCTTTGGGCAAGTGATTCATTTCTATGATCTTTGATGATACATGGTAAATGTTGACAAAGACAACAAAATACAATTGCATGCTGCCCGCTTGCAGTCAACTGTTTAATTCTACATATACGGTCAGTAAACGTCACACAGTAGATTTGTACAGCAGTTTCTTCGTTTCATAATCACTATGTAATGTACCGAAAATTTTCCTAATCTAATTTTTTTCTCATACTTACGACGCAATTCAAGTAGATATAATGTGATAAAAATGTGTATTGAAATTATGTACAATAAATATCTTTGAATACTAAAATTTCTATGTTATGCACACATTAAGAATTGGAAAATATCTGTTTTTAAAACAAAAAATGATGTGGTACATGCGCACATTTTACTAAAAAAAAAACAAAAAAAAAACCAAAAAAACAACTAGAATTAAAAATCGCATTGAGTTGTAGAAATGTAGAAAATATGACATATGACTTCTATGAACTGTACACTATATAAGACAAAAATAAAATCAATCAAGACTGTGGTAAAAAAAGAATCACATTTTGTTTATTTAGTAAAACTTCACACACATACACTTTCCCAAGTCAAAGTTCAAAGCATATTCTTTAATTTTATGAACATAGAAAGAAATAAGAAATAAAGACGTTCTCGTAGATTAAGTTCAATTTGAATCATTTACATCTGTTGCTAATTTCATTATATACGCCCTTCATGTATATGAATTTGGTCTCGCATGCAACATACTAGGAATTAATAAGCAACGATGAACTAAAAGACTGCAAGGAACTGAATATGTCTAGACTTGTCTACGGAGTAGACCACCCACCGAAATTATACGGAAGAAGGCTTTGATTTTATGAGAGTAGTGTCATTCCGGAAATGTCCTTGTAAAAGACAACATATTGTAGCATTTCAATGACGCTGTTTGTTTACATTGATAAAATTATAATCGCTGCATGCCTCTATTACTCATCTTTGCCGTCTGATGATATCATGATATATATCCTAGATAATTTTGAATATCACTCATTTAGCATTTATGCACTCCATCACGTGCTCTTTAATATATTTCTCTTTTAATCTGCAAGAACAAAAAAATCTTTAAGTCATAAATTTACCTTGTTAATTGTATGTACTCAGTAGCGGACATCTAGGTGATACATTGAATATCGGATTTCTGGAACTTGATATCAACCTGGTCTGCTAGTAATGGCATTTCTTGGTGTTTTGTTGGTGGTAATCCTGTGCTTTTTCATGACCTTCTTTACTACTACGTGGATACACCATTGAAATGTGCTGTAAGCCTAAACTAAAGGAAATCACAAAGTATTGAAAGTTTGATCTGAGATTATATTGTGCATATCTTCGTTTTCTAATTTGTTCTTTTTCTACCCCCCCCCCCCAACCCCAACCCCCCCTCCCCCCCCCCCCCCCCCCCCCCCAAAAAAAAACCAGAATTGCATGTGTATTCAGGAAAAAGGGTACTGACATAAATCAAAAGTTTCCTCGGTTTGCATTAAAAAAAACAAAGAGAGGATATGATACACAGATCGTGAGCAAACTTTGTAATTCCAAACTTCGTAGTTTCAGGTATTTCAAAACTCAATTTCATTTAATACGCTTCGTGTAGTACATGCATACTAGAACGTGAAACGTAGCAACTCATGCCCTCATATATTTTCACAAACGAAATTTATAATTGTACATTCTACTTTCATTTCTGTTGGAATTCCCAGCTGTGAAATAGACATCGGTAAACTGTCAAATTCATACGGGCATTTTTTACATGTATGTGCACAACTGTAGCGGGTTCATGAGGAAATGACCTCCATAATATGTAAGGATATCAAAGACAAAAACATTGCTGATGTAAACATTTTAATGGCAAATTGTCTCCAAATTAGTATAAACAATACGCAATTATAGTTTTTCTTTTCAACTCTCTCTCTCTCTCTCTCTCTCTCTCTCTCTCTCTCTCTCTCTCTCTCTCTCTCTCTCTCTCTCTCTCTCTCCCATGTCCCTTGGGTCTAACAACTTAGTTCACAGGGAACATCACCATTGTGAAGAAAGAGAACAACACGACACGATTCACAAATATATGAAGCAGAAATGGGAACATAACATTCATTAAATCAAAAGAAAAAATGCAAGGATATCATCGATAAATAATGTCCCCCTATGTACAGAGTAATTATTGTATAAAGCGCTGTTAATTGTGGAGGGCAATGTCTGTATAAGACATTATGGTTAAGGTCCTATGTAAAGAATGCAATAATTGTAAAGAGTCTACTATAATTCAACTGTAATGCATATAATAATTGTATATTGATTAATTGATTGATTGTTGTTTTCCGCCACACTCAACAATTTTTCAGTTATCTGGTGGCGTCCAGTTTGTATAGGATACAATAATTGTACATGGCACTGTAATTGTATAGGATATTGAAACTGTACAGGATACTGTAATTATATCAGATACTATAATGGTATAGGGTACTGCATTTGTATAGGATACTGTAAATATATAGGATATTGTAATGGAACAGGGTGATGTAATTGTATAGGATACTGTTAAAATATAGGATACTGAAAATATATAGGATACTCTAATGGAACAGGGTGATGTAATTGTATAGGATACTGTAAATATATAGGATACTGAAACTGTATAGGATACTGTAATGGTATAAGATACTGTAATTGTATAGGATAATGTAAATGGTTTGGGTATTGTAATGGTATAAATACTGTAATTGCATAGGGTACTGTAAATGTATAGGGTACTGTAATTGTATAGGATACTGAAACTATACAGGATACTGCAAATGTATAGGATAATGTAATAGTATAGGGTACTGTATACTGTAATTATATAGGATACTGTAATTGCATAGGGCACTGTATTTGTATAGGGCACTGTAAATATATAGGATACTGAAACTGTATAGGGTACTCTACCTGTATAATGTACTGTAAATATGTAAGGTACTGTAATTGTATAGCATATTCTAACTGTATAGGGTACTGTAAATGCATGGGATACTGTAATCATATAGGATACTGTAACTGTATTGAATACTGTAATTGTATAAGGTACCGTAATGTATAGAACTCTGCAATTGTTTGTTTGTTTGTTGTTTTCCGCCACACGCAACAATTTTTCAGTTATCTGGTGACATACAGTTTTTTTATTGGTGGATGAGAGAACAGAGATACAATATGACCGGGAAGAGACCACCGACCTTCCGAAGGTAAACTGACAAACTTTCTCACATATATCGGCGGTGAGAATCGAAGTCGCGCCGACTAGAGGTGAGAGGCCTTTTGATTTTCAGCGCGATGCTCTAACTACTCGACAAGAACTAACGATTTCATGACGACAGTGCAACATAACTATGATCAGAGAAATATTAAATTTATATGGTCGAGAGACGCATTAAATTACTTGATGCAAATTCTGCTGATTAGTATGTCTGCTATGTAGATATTCATCTCGAAATAGTTTCAAAATCTTGAAAATTCATCTAAATGAGAGACAAATTTTGCTGACAAGACCCTGAGAACAAAACGATAAACAAATTGTCACGTCTATTAAATTTTATTTTGTGTTTTAAATTGGCTCCAACAAAAACAGCTTTTATGGGAAAAACTATCATAACATAGTAAAATTTTTGATGAATTTCTCTCCACCGCCCACTAAAATAGGCAATAAAATGCTAATTCCCAGTATAAATTAAGAGCCTAAAATGCCTGAACAGAGGAAGTCAGCAACGTACAAATGTGTGGTTAATAGCAGAATTAAAAAAAACAACTTTTGTATCATTTAAGAATGAAGTAAAACCAATCCCTAATTTATGATGAGATTACGAATGAACTAAAAATGAGTTTTCTTAATACTTAATATTATTATCATGTCTTTATAAAAACGAACTTATTGGGAGCAAAGATATTTAGCTGTTTTCGTCTTCCTTGGGATTAGACGAATCGAAGGGATTATGTGTTATATAAACGAATCGTTTTTAAAATAGGGATTAGGTGTTATGCATTTATATAGATGAAATTGTTTTTAAAATAAGGATTAGGTGTTGTGTAGGCGAATTATTTTTGAAATAGAGATTAGGTGTTATGTGGAAGAATGGTGGTTTTAAAAAGAGATTAGATGGAATCTTTATTTAAATAGCGTAAGTTATAAGTACTACTTAGAATTGGTGTACGTCCCAGTTGCTCTGAATAAGCGAAATATGATACTAACTATGAGTCATATTCGATATACATTAATTCAAGAAGATGTGTTAACAATATGGATTTACGTATATTGATTGGATGATTGATAATTTACATAGTAACATTGCAGCCATATTATGTCTGTGATCTGTGACGGCATTCCGAGAGCGATTCGAACATCCCCAACTGTTTGTGCCACGGGCATGTGATTCTGTAATGTCTACGTCTAACGGGCTACAATAAACAAAACTACAAGATATATTAATTACACTGAATATGTACTTACATTAGACAGTGACATGTAAAATTTATAATGAAGGAAAACAACATATATTTACTGTCGTTGCTCTCTCTCTCTCTCTCTCTCTCTCTCTCTCTCTCTCTCTCTCTCTCTCTCTCTCTCCTATTTGTAATATGAAGGATATATAAAATCCGATTATATGAATTATTTGATCCTTCCATTATTTATATAACCGCTGATACAGTTATGATTGATATATATGGCATGTGTGCCTGTGTCACAGAATTTACAAATCTTCCTAGTTTTCGTTCTCGGAAGGGACGAAATAGCAAGAAACTTTTACACACTGATTACAAATTAGATCGTTTTGTTTATTTGTTTGTATTTACTTTATAGTTATTTTATATCCACTTCCAGAAGGTTTCACTCATAGAGAACACACCAGCTTTAGGTAAATTGCCACAAAGTTTGACCTAATATATGCACTGCGATCAAGACCGTATCAATGAGGAATCTATATTGTACCAACATTTGATATGGGACCTCCGTTTTAAGGTATTGTTAATCGCTTTAGGTTTGATGAGACTCTGGGATCGAGAATCGAACCAGGGACCTTCAGGTTGCAAACCAGGCGCCCTAACCTCTAGGCTACCGTGACCGGTGTTATAGAGTGAAACTTTCCCTGGACGTCTTGCTCTACAGTAAGACCGCCTGGAAGTCTGGCTCTAAAGTAATACTTCTCTCCGTATTTCTGGTTCCAGAATAAAATTTTCACCATGTGAAACAACCCATCTCAGAGCCAGTTTTCTCCCTTATGTTGGAAAACATAATTTTCTCAAAATAGCTTTCTCGTTTTAGATGAAAACGTTTGGGTGGAAGTTTCATTGGGAAGGAAATCTTAGTACAGACTTGTATATAATGTCGATAACAGAGCTCTTCTGGTTATAATTAGTTGGTTGATTGTATATTTTTAAAGCCCTGCTTGAGATTGTTTCACTCATATGGAGACGTCACCATTGCTGGTGAAGGGCTGACAAATCTTGGCCTATGCTCGGAGCTTACGACCTTTGAGCAGGGGGGGGGGATCTTTATCGTGCGACACCCGCGATAACAAGAGACCTCGGTTTTTGTGGTATCTTCCAAAGGACCGCTCCATTTAGTCGCCTCTTACGAAAAGCAAGGCGTGCTGAGGACGTGTTCTAACTTGGATCCCCTCTGTGTAATTGTGCATGGCAATGTGTATATTTAGGCGTAACGTCAAATCTGTCCTTTGCGGTTTATGGTACATTACGTATTACAGTATGATATGAATTGATTAAAGAGAATTCAACTTTTGCTAGCTGTAGGGAGGATGGGGGTTAAGATAGGAAGCTTTAAGTAACCGGTAACATAGAACTTTTGTATAAATGTTCATGACAATGTGTATTAAGACGCAACGTCAGACCTGTCCTTTGCGGTTTAAATGTTGTGAATTCCTTGGTGAGAATTGCAAAGTCTGAGGAACACGGATTATAATACATAGATGATATATGGCTTCAACTAATAGCATAAAAGGCTCCATCTATTGTATTTAGTGTATTACAAGAATCACTCATTCTACATTAAAAAAAATTGTATCCAACATTTCCAGCAAATTTCTTGAAAGAGCCATGTCTACTACAAATGAATTCAAAACTGCTCTCCAGTTTTTGAAAAGACTAAGTCTCTAGATAATCAGTACAATACTTACTATTGATTGCTAATAGGGGGTTCATGGAGGGTATGACTTGTCAACAGGGGATATTTACTCACCATGGGCATCTCTGGTACTACTATGTCCAGAGGTCCGTGTTTGATCTTGTTATAGTTTGTATTCTTTATAGAATTTATGAGATTGATCACTGCTCGTTATTTCCATTTGTTCATTAAAGGGTATACATCATTTGCCAGTTGTAAAAGGGAAAGTTTTATTTATTAACCCTTATCATGTCCAGACAGGACGACGAGTTTCAAATTATTTGCATGAATTTCAAAGATGCATTTTAGAATTACATGACAAAGCTGTAAAGTGGCGGAAAGTCAAGTATTTTATTTTGGGTTCTGATGCTACCTTAACACAATTGTTGACTTTTACTCGATAAAACAAGCGTCAAATAAGTATGTCTATAAATAAACCATTTCTGATCTGTTAGCGAGCGATAAATCATAAAGCAAGTTAACATATTTCCACTTGCTTACATAAATCAAAATATATGTTAGAATTGGCATTTAAATCTGATGATGGCGCAGGTGTGATGCGATGAAATAAAGTCGTTTTGGAGAATATTCTACCGTTATATGTAATTGGTTCTGTATAATTAACTGAGAGTTTTAGGACATTTCCAACCTAGAGGTCGACATGAACTATATTGTTATCATTCATTTAATAAGCAAACAAGTATTACTTTAACAAAATTAGGATTTTCATCGCTGAATAGTCCTTCCATTGGAAAAGCTTGCAAAGTTCATGTAGACATTACTTGTGGTTGAAAACGCTGATATATAAACTGAAACGGAAGTGTTAACTATGTATGCTCAGTTGACACTGTAATAGTTTATTGACAATGTAACGGTTTATTGACAATATTATGATGATTTATTTATAATGTAACGGTTTATTGACAATAATATGATGATTTATTAATAATGTAACGGTTTATTGACAATGTAATGATTTAATGACAATGTATCGGTTTATTGACAATGTAATGATTTATTGACAATGTAATAATTTACTGACAATGTAATAGTTATTGACAACGTAATGGTTTATTGACAATGTCATGATTTAATGACAATGTAACGGTTTATTGACAACGTAATGGTTAATTGACAATGAAATAATATACCGACAATGTAATGGTTATTGACAACGTAATGCTTTATTGACAACAGATTTTTTGACAATGCAATGGTTTATAGACAATGTAATGGTTTATAGACAATGTAATGGTTTATAGACAATGTAATGGTTTATAGACAATGTAATGGTTTATAGACAATGTAATGGTTTATAGACAATGCAATGGTTTATAGACAATGTAATGGTTTATAGACAATGCAATGGTTTATAGACAATGTACCTGTTTGTTGGCAACGTAATGAAATGGTTAATGCCTATGCAATAGTTATTGGTAATATAACGGTTTTTGATGTAAGGGTTACTGGCAATTTACCGGTAACGCTTATTGGAAATGTGATGGTTATTGTTAATGCTTTAAATGTCGGTTATTCAATAGTCTTTTGCATTGGTTATTGGCAACAAAATGGTTATTATGTAAGAAAAATGGCTTTCCATGTATGAATGACTTAGCGCTTACACTATATTTAACTTCTATATATAATTCTACACTTGTAAACTGTGAATTTTAATTTTCGGCCGTATACTAATTGTGTATATTTTAGTTTAGAATCTTATAAATTTTGATTATGAATGAATGTTTGAAACATAGTTTTGCATTTGATTGTTTTTATATTTAATGGCGTTAAATTAGAACAAGTTTACTAAGTACCGAAAATTGCGATAAGAAATGTAAATTCCATTTTTCGTATAGCTAAAAACATGCTTAAAAAAGAATTATGAAATACAGTTAAAGATAACACGCTGAATTTTGGACTTCGTACAGATCATAATGCTCTGTGTTCATGTTTTAGATGCAAACCACTCTGTAGCGACTGCTCTTTCGTCAAACACTCGGCATTTAAAAGTGTCGGGTCTATCCGACTTAGAATCTAAGGCCCGTTCCGAGACAGGTGTTGCACACTAAAGAACCCTCCCTGCTACAGTCCTAAGCGCATAGCTCTGAATTTGTGGTACTTCACCTACAGTTGGTGATGTCTCCATATGAGTGAAATTTTATTGATAGGACGTATAAAAAAAACCCGGAATTTAAATTATTCATTACTTATGAGTAGTGCTGAAAAATTTTCCTCTTGTTGTATTTGTTTAATCCTTCATTCTGAAGAATGGATGGGTCCTCCGAAATCCTTGACGTTTCTGCCCTTTGTCCTTGATAGTCGGAGTACTTTATATTTCATATTGTGACCTTCTCTTTCGTAATGCTGTTCTTAGCAAGCTGATAAGTAAATAATAATAATAAAACATAATAATAAACAAGATGAAATAATAATAAGAATGAAAACGAAAAACAACAATAAACTCAACGTAGTAACGTAGTATTTTGAATGAGTTTATCTATGTAAATTACATGTATATAATCTCAAGATCCTAAAAGAAATTATATATAGTTAAAGGCACTCAACCATACAAACAATGAAAAATTGTTACATTTCTAGGGTCAATCGTTTTCATTTCTTCAAAAAGTAAGACAAAATGTACATGGGCCACATCGCTCACCGGGCAGTTGCATCTATCATGTAAAAAACATAAAATTTCAATTACGGCTCCAACAGAAATCTACAGGTCATGCTGTGAAAAGACATTCCTTAGAATCCATTTGTACATACTTCGGACTCTATTATGATCCTTTCCCTGGTTTCAGGGGTCAGTGGTGTTAACGTCAACAAACTTACAACTGTATCGAAATAATTTTCTTTTTATTCTAATTTTAATCTAAAATTCAATTTTTTTTATTTACACCATCAAGGAAAAAAGGGATAATTATGTAAGCATAACTGAATATTTTAATTACCGTCAAACCTCGTTATCCTGAACTTGATGGGGGCCGAGAAAAACTTCCAAATATCTCAGGGTTCGAGATATTGAGGTTAAAATATATAAAGAAATTGTAGTTGGGGACTTCCAACTCACTTAAACATTTCTAAGGTATTTGAGATATACCGAAGTTCAAATATATTGCAATACAAACCTTGTGATTGGTTAACTATAACCTCTGTCATGTCTCAAGTTGAAAAGCAAATAAAAAAAAATGTGGAGATTTATAACTTAAAGCTTGCGTTCTTACAATTCAATGCTACTGTCCACAGAGAGTGGGGCAATCAGCCAATTATCTTACTTTACATTGACAACAACTAACTTTGCTTGTAAAAATAACGAACAATAAACGTTGTCAAATACTTTCCCCAGGTTTTCCATGTCTGCTGTGGTTCTTAAGCGTTTGATTATTTGTTTTACATTGTCATTCAAATCTAGACGTCACATATAGTTTAAGTCAAGAAATGTAATCCTAATTATGACACTCGAGTCCTAGACAGTGAAGATTCTTGCAAACACCTGCCGTGATCTTAAAAACCCGCGACTCTAACTTCTGAATGCCGAGCGTTTGACGAAGGAGAATAAATATCTATTTTCCCGGCACCACGAATCTTCATTATGTAAGACAGATTTTATGAAAATTTTGGCTTCTCTGCTTTTGGTGGCTTTTGAGAAGTTTGTCTAAAATCAACTACATGTACCTTATTTCATTTTTGCATAATTGTTCCTCTTTGCAAGGGTGTCTGGTCCATCATTAAAGAAGATTTGATTCTCTTCGCTGAAGAACTCTTTATGCCAAGGTTTATATGTTTATGTGAAGAAGTTAAAAGTTGATCAGATAGATCTTAGGATTAGAAAAGCTTACTTAATCTGGAGGCTAAAGCGGGCTAATCACTTTACAAGAAATATGAATAAACAAATGATGAAACATTTCACTACATCTAAAATAAGCTTCTATTTAAAGTATTTTCATCATTCAAAAAAGTACATGCCTGTATATTTTCCTCCTAGTTGTTTCTGTTGTAAATACATGTAACAAGCACCTAACAGCTCTGACTGGGTTCTGTTATGGCTCATGCCAATGATTGCGTATTAAACCAGGCCTCAAGTCTAAATTCAATATTCCTTTGATAAACCTGCATTTTTTTTTACATCTAGATTAGATAAATCGTAATAAAGATTTTGTCTTGCGTCTCTTTTCATTTTACAGTATTGGAGCCATGACATTTTGGTAATCGTTTAAATTAAGGAAGAAAAAAATAGCTGTGAACGAAATGAGTATAGACACTTAATTAGATTGAACTAAAATTTATATAGGGTCAAATTACTGCATACGTTTAAAGTTACAGAGATAAGATCTGATCCCTGTTACACAAATAAAGTTATTTCACCAAGAGGTATCGTGTCCTTTGATGAATTTATCAGAGGTTTGCATTTATCATTTGATCTGATATATTTATGTTCATTATAATTTTGGCATGCATATTTTATGATAACTTTGACCCCTCTTGCATATTATCATAAACCTCATGTATTTTAAATGAAAATATTTTAAAAATGCCGACGGTCATTTAGTGTAGCACAAATCCTGTAAGTACATGTAGATAAAACTATATTTAATTGATTTTAATCACGATATATGTTTGAATCTTAATTGAGAAAACAACATGGTTGGAACAAAAAGTGTCTATCATATACATCACAATATCATATACATTACAATACAATGAAAATAAATAAACAAATAATAAAACAAATCCCTTCGGTATCCTAAAAGCTGCTCTTGCTCACATTTATCGTCCTTTTGCAAGAATCATAGCAAGTATAGGAAAGACTTAGCGTTAAAAATCTCGTCCTATCTGTAACATAAGGTGTGGTGTTTAGTCGAGTTATCATCTGACCCCTATATTGACACATTCGCAGTGCGAGGGGATTTCTACAGGAAGAAACGTCACCGGTGGGTAATGTTGCAAGCTCTCGTCCCAGACGAGAAGCCAGTGATGTCTATATCTCTGGATACACTTCCCTTGTCCACATTTTCCGTCTTTCCTAAAAATAAAATGACTTTTTTAATAATTGAAAATTTGCATATATATATATATATATATATATATATATATATATATATATATATATACATGACCAATGAAAAATAAAGATAACAAACGGTAACCAATCCAATAAATTCTATAAAGGATACAAAATTAAGAGAAATGCAAACACGGACCCCTGGATATACCAGAGGTGCGATCAGGTACCCAAAATGAGTAAACATCCCCTGTTGACCGGTCATACTCGCTGTGAGCCCTATATATTGATCGGGTGAACGGAGTAATCCGTAGCACTTTCTCCGGTAAGTTTATTAAACCCTGTTTTAAGTGCCAAATTCAACCTCGTCATGGTTTAATTCTTATGAAAATTCATTCAGGTCGGAGGGTGCACCATTACCACAATATGAAGTTTTATGTATTAGGTGTGTTGCATACTGCAGGTGAGATAACTATTTAAACAATGCAAGGGAGGGTGAAATAATCGCCCCTAAGTTTCCTTAGGATTTTTGAATGTATTAGGTGGTTGTGAATCCCTTAGGATTTGTGTGTTAAGTGGTTGTGAATCCCTTAAGATTTGTGAATGTGTTAAGTGGTTTTGAATCCCTTAGGATTTGTGAATATGTTAGCTGATTGTAAATTCCTTAGGGTTTGTGAATTTGTGATAAAAAAAGAAAAAAATTACTTTTAGACCTCTGTAAATACATATAATCGTTTGCCGAGAGAGTAAATCCTCCGGGTTAACTGTATATGCAGTATATTATTGTACTTACTTATTATCAAAATTGTGATATATATTTATATGAATATTGTTTCCGAATGCGTTTTTAATATTTTCTCTATGTTATGTTAACAACGAATGAGAAAAATAAAAACTTGATAAGTTGACGGGTTGTATATTGTTTAACGTCCCGCTCTCGAGTCTTTCACTAAGATGGAGACGTCACCATTGTCGGCGAAGGGCTTATCGTGCCACACATAACACGTGTCTCGGTTTTTGCAGTCTCATCCGAAGCAATGCCCCAGTAATTCACCTCTTACGAAGGAACTGAGAACGTATTCTAACCCACAAGGGAAAATATTTTAGGTGGCTCTGAATCCATAAATACAGGAGTTGTGAATGCGCTAGCTGATTGTGAATCCAATAGTAGGTTTAATAAGTTTCAAAATTTTAATTTTCATCTAACTATTCTTCATTTCTTTTAGAAGAAACATTCAATTCCTAATAGGAATTTTAAAAACATCATTTCTCTTAGAAGAAAACGTTTAGGAATTTAAAAACTCTATGAAATTATAACTTATATGCGATTTTGTTGACATCCTCAGGAAATACATTTTTAATTACATACTATTTCTCTAGCTTCATTTCCCACCTGTCAAGTGAGAGTCGTTTGTGACGAAGGTAATTATAAAGTATGTAAATAACGTTCTATCTAATGGCACATTTGATTTTTCTGAGAAGTAAAGGATTGCTCCTCGGTGTAGTTATTGCTATGTTGTTCTACGAATATTGTAATAAAACAGTTTGGTCTGAAGTTGATATCTTTTGAATGTAGTTGTGATTCCTTCATAGATATACTCTGAAAGCATCTTGCACTGCATTTGTTCATTTCAGCTATACTGGTCGATGACCTTAATAGTTCATGCACTGGAAAATTCATGCATTCATTGACAAATTGATTCCGCAGGGATCCGGGTTATAAATAGGTCCTTAGTACTCTTATGCTTGTCGTAAGACGCGACTAAATGGGGCGGTCCTTAGGACGAGATTGAAAAAACAATCCCCGAGGTTTCATCATATGGAGACGTCACCATTGCTGGTGAAAGACTGCAAAATTGAGGTCTATGTTCGGAGCTCATAATGGCCTTAGAGTAGGGAGTGATCTTTATCGTGCCACACATGATGCGACAGATTCTCCAGCGGGACATTAAGCAATATATAACCAACCAACCAACCATTCGAATATTGTCTGCTATCCCTCTGTCCATCTGAATATACAAATTGTTTGTCGGAAGTCAGTTAGACCTTGAACACTCGATAACTTCATACAGATGTTTCATTTCAATAGCAACTCTTTTTACAGATTTTGATTAAAATTATAATTTAAGAAGATTAAAGCTGCCCTAGTACAATGTGACTAATAAATGTTTCTCCTACTGGTTTTCGTCTTAGTGGGTGGAACCGAAGGTGACTAGTAGCTTGCACTGAGTCTATTGTCCGTCTGTCCGTCGTTCACAACTTAATTCCCGCACATATTTTTCATCACGGTTTGAATTAAATCTATAAGGGATTTAGTGTGTGATTTGTATGTTTACAAACGGAGTTTAATTTCGTCAGATTTGAATGATTTTTTAAGAGATTTGTTTTCCAAATGTAGTCTTCCGGAACCTTTTCTACTATGCTTTAACTTAGAAATCTGAAATCTAATATACAGGTACCTAATGAATAGATACAGAACAAGTTTCATTTTTGATGCGGTTGACGTATTCTAACAAAAAAATGTTTCGTGGTGGGATGAGCTTCAATTTTTGTTTCCGAACTTTCACTCTGCTTTGGTTTAAGAAGCTAAGATTTTACCATTGAATGTTTACAGATTAAATTCAAACGTCATCACTTAAAGGTTTCCACTTGATTTTATGATATTTTTGGGACTTATTGTTTTCCAGACTTTAAAAAACATTAATTGTTCTGATTTGATTTGTAAGATTACAGAGACCGAATATTACACAAACGACTTGTTTTGGAGTCAGAATGGAACATTTACTGATACTTACAAAAAGCTTGTCTGAATAAGACTTTTTGCATAGCAGTTTGTTTATTTATATTTCGACGAAGAATAGGGCAACTGTCATTGAAAATGCAATGATCTGCAAATATAGATATTTTATTGATAACTTGCCATAATGAAAATGAAACAAAATATATAGAAATATAGAAGCAAGAAATATATCAACTTTTCCGTCAAATGCGTAGTACCTATTGCTGCTAAGTGAAAATCTTTCAACAATACTTCCAATATTTTATTGCTACATGTATAAGTGGCGCGACTTGATAGCGTTTTGAAGCCAAAGTATTGGTCGAGCTTTCCACTCCTGTCTTGTGGTGACTGATTTGATAATTTGACTCCACAGTAGTCATTTAAATCTAAGTATTCCAAAGCTTTTCAATTTTCATTTTCATTCGCAATAGTTACATTGATCATAAAGACTTCTGGGTTATTTTTATATATTTAAAATGAACGAAAATATATTTTTGTTAAATTGCTACAATATTTCACTTTTACAAAGATTGTATTTTTTTTTTTTTTTTTTTTTTTTGGTTTGTTTTTTGAGCAACGATTTGGTAGTAACTCTGAAGCTGTCTAATTTAAAAGATGCTACGGACAAATTAACAGTCGAAACGTTGAAAGGCAAATTTTGTTTTAAGTATTTCAAAGTTTGATACTTACGGACATATTCCCGTGGGGACAAACTGATAGGCGTTCTGAAAATGAACCACTGTCAATCTTTTCCCGTTGTATACAGTTTTGTTAAATATTTCGAAGGCATACTCTCTGAAATTAGATATATATAATGAATCAATAAAAGAATGACTTTTTAAAAAAAAAATTCTTCTTTCTAAATCAGCTAAGATCTCATTTGGATGTACGAATTGAAATTTACTACAACGGGAGACAAACGGAGTGTATATGGAGAAAATTCGACACATGAGTGAAGGATTTACATCGAGCATCTAGGATATGATGATGTACTCACACAATCACATTAAACAACACTAGACCTTTATTTATGCAGATTCTACATGTATTTATATCTTTCGACAACCTATTATTCGGAGAGGACGTTTCATGTTTTGAGAACGCGTGCCCAAACCCATTGTAAATGTTAAGTTACAACGAAAATAATATCAAATTCAAATACAATAGTAAAAACAATATATATATATATATATATATATATATATATATATATATATATATATAACACGGTGTTGCGAGTGGAAAAATTCGATATTTATCAAGAGAACTTGAGTTTTTTGTTTCTAACGGTTTTACTCATTGTTCTTTTTTTTTTAATCCCGCAATTACGCAGTGAGTGTAGTTTGATTAAAATGAATATTACGTTGATTTTTACATTATTTAAAACATCACAAATGTAAGATACCTAATTCCGTATGTAGAAATAAATTCTGAAATTGATCGCATGTAATACCCAAGGAATGCACGTGTCATTTTCACAATATATCACTTTTGGGAAATATTACACGTATAATACTCTGACAGAGTTGCGTGTTATGTCTACATACAGTTCCTAAGTAAGCTACAGGATGATATGTATATTTAACGTATGAACACTTACGTGTTACAACAACGTAACGTATGAACACTTACGTGTTACAACAACGTAACGTATGAACACTTACGTGTTACAACAACGTAACGTATGAACACTTACGTGTTACAACAACGTAACGTATGAACACTTACGTGTTACAACAACGTAACGTATGAACACTTACGTGTTACAACAACGTAACGTATGAACACTTACGTGTTACAACAAGAAGGCTGCGTGTTCAGGCTGTTAACTGTGTTCCCAACGTAGGTTGTTAAATTCCCTTCCTGAAAATGTTCATCTCTGCCTCCAACGGGTTTCACCACCGGAAGGTGTGTCACCTCTTGTGGTTGAACAAACAACCCTTTATAAAGTTTCAAAATAGTTCTTGCTAAAGGTCCTGTGGGTTTACATGGGCAAGCAGCCTGGGTAAGCCAGCCTTGGTGATTTCCATCTGTGGGACAGTACCTCAAAATCACAACGAAAAACAACACCGGACACACTGTCTGTAGGTATTTGTGTACTGTCATCGTTTCTGAAATGAATTGTCACATAATTATTTGCTCCTATGAAATAAATAGTTCATGTTAGATCATGACATCTTAATCTACGTTTCATACAAATGAACAGGAGAGCATTTCACCATTGCTGCCAATCGAGTGAATGCACAACGTAAAGTCACTAAGCGTGTCATACTTTGAATTTGATTTCATTTGTATTCAAATAAAGTTATCGTTTCTGGTTTCGTTATACATACCACGTCCGATGTATGAAGACTGAATTTCACTACCTAAGAAATCAACATATATAATTTTCAAGAAATGACAAATTAAAAGCGCAATTAGGACTAACAGATTTAGGGTGTTTTGAATGATTTTGCAAATGGCCTAACCATCTTAAACGCCGGTGTAAGTGCATAAAATAGTCACATAAATGTTACACCTTTCTATCGACTCATAGAAATTTATTCTAGTTAGTTACAAAGTTTAATGATCAGCGGAAACCTCAACATCTGTGGTGATTGTTACGATCGTAGTAAACAGGAACCATTGATAAAAGTACAGTCTGTCCTCAGGTTAGTCATTATATGTCTAAGAAACGCTGTTTTTCAATGTATTTTTTGGTTATTTCATTAATATTTCTTGATTTTGTTATGTATTATGTAAGTGCAATTTTGTAAGACATACGTACATATATGTGGAAATATACTTTAAGAAAGATATCTCTTGACTAAATAAATAAATGAATAAGCAAGAGTTTTTGGAATTTTGTAATTTGCAAGATATAGGTTGTTACTCGTTGTTTACCCACGCCTTTGTTGTGTTTGGATAAAACCATTTCAGATATAGAAAATGAAAATCACTGCTGATTAATTACAATTCAATTTCATTTACTTGCTCAAAAAGATGCAATGTTTTACCAGCTACGAGTATCTCAAATATTAACAGTTTTTTTAAAACCGGTGTTTTTTGCAGTTACTCACTGAACTTGTTGACTTAACATTATAGGTTATTAACAGAAAAACGAAATAAAGAATTAGGCTCATGATTTGTCTAATTAGACTCATGATTTGTCTAATTAGGCTCACGAGTTCTCTAATTAGGCACACGATTTGTCCTATTAGATTCACTGTTTGTCTAATTAGGCTTGCGATTTGTCTAATTAGACTCACAATTTGTCTAATAGACTCACGATTTGTTTAATTCCGTCCTTATTCTGATCGTAATTTAACACTACATAAGTAACAACTTTGTTTGCATAAAATTATTACTACACAGACAAGATATACAAAACTAATTATAATTTTAGCAGTGCATTTGCGATGTATAACGCATCAATTTTCCTCCCTTTTCTTTCCTCTGAGTTTCAGAGGAAAAGGACCACATACAAATTTTGCAAATTCATGAAGCTAACTTTTTTCGATCATGTGACCATTTATTTCTATTTAAATGATAAGCCTGAAATGTTGAGAGTTATGAATATCGTCTAGAAAAACGCAAACATTATAATAATATAATGAAAAATTAAATCTGATAAATAAAAAATGTCACTCATTCGATGACCCAAAACAGAAGTCATTTTTGTAAAATATAATACCAATTTTATTTTCCGATTATCTCAACGGGGAACTTACTGAAGTTTAAAGAAATCAATGATCGTTTGAATAACAGGGCTAAAATTGCTATATGTTAAAGCTTTATTTTCAAACAGGATATACAGGAAAGAAGATATAAATTTTAAGTTGATATGAAAATAGAACACGTCGAACAATATTAAAATCTAACTTGTCAAAATAACATGCATTTCAATGTCTTTTATGGTTGTAGGAAGTGGGGCTGAATTTGTTTTACAGAATATTTTGATTTCCGGATATGAGCCTCCTAGTATTTGCCACTGTTATATGTTTCTCGAGCAATTTGCGACAGAGGTCATTAAATGGAAGGAAAACAAGGACGGTTGCCGATTTTATTCATTTCGTTCCTTTCATGAATGCAAAATTAACACTACATCGTCAGCAAACTTAAAGAACTCGCTTTATAAAACCAGCTACGAAAGAAAAAAAAATCGGGGACATCTATAGAGGTCATTTATGCATGTAGTGCAAAGTCAGCGCACTGACGCGACAAGCAGAAAAGCTACGGAAATGGTAAGTGGCCAATGTATAAACTTCTATGTGGAATAAAAAGGTGAAGACAACGGACAGTGATCAATCTCATAACTTCTATAAGGAATATAAGAGTTGGACAAACACGATGAGATATGGTGCCTAGTAGGATTAAGTATCCCCTGTTGAATGGTCACACTCGCCTTGAGCCCTATATCTTGACTAGGTAAATGGAGTACTACGTAGTCAAAATCGGTGTGCAAAGAAATAAATGGTGGCTTTGAAGACGTCATAATGAGTTATTCTCCGATGTTGTTTGATAAATAGAAATTAAAATGATAATTGAATGCTATTCAAGAAATCCATAAAAATGATACCAAAAACAGCTAATAGTTCTGTTGTTTACACTGATTTGAACTTTTAGATTCTTAGGCTTATAGAATCTAGATGTAAGCGTTAAGGTGCAGCAAAGGAGGGATTCTGGTTAATTCTTACCTGTCAGCATTGGGAGAAACACCTCTAAGTATTGCTCAGCAAGATCTCAATGTCACACGGGCACATGATGACATAACAATGATTGATGTACGGTTGCTATTTATTTGGCTAAACAGATTGACGGCCTCAAATCCTGGAATGACAAAATTATTGAAAATTTATTAATAAACTTAAAATCAATATCCTTGTGTATTATCGTGAGTAAATAAGATATATTAGATATACCATCAATTCACGATTTGACGAGCATGATTAATCAAAATTTGATTTTGATTTCATAAACTGACATTAGATTAGTGTTTCTCTCGAGGCTTATTTGAAATAAATATTAGAAAAATACAATGCGTTGGCATTGGTATTCATTAAGATAACAGGTGCGTCAATTTTTTCAAACGTAGAAATGCACTTTGGATATCTACAATGCATGGGAATTGTTGAATTTACGAGTAATATGATAATATATAATCCATTTCTATCACATCCAGGTTATTTCTCAAAAGTCAAATCCTTGTCTTTGGTGCTTTCAATTATTTTCTAAAACCCGAACACATTAACCGCTCGGTGTTTGATACAGAGGCATTGAAATTGTCTGAGGTATACCTTGATGAACATAATTCCGGTTATGAACACAAGTGAAATGCAACGTAAATGAGATATCATAAACCAAAGGTCAGCAATTGTGTAAGAATTTATTTATACATCAGTAGAATATATAACCAAAATGAAATAAAAAAAAAAAGAAAAAGAAAAAGAAAAAAAAAAAGGTCGATGTCTCGATAGTACATGACGTCTACAGTGCCTTTACGCACTACGGAACTCTGAACTTTGTGTTACATTAGCCTGAAAATTATTGAAAACAAAATCTGATTTCTTAGGTTAGTTATTTTTCAACAAAAACGTTAAAAATGCGGAAAGTAGAATTAGATTGAAACATAATGACTACAAACGAAAAGCAATACCTGGCACAACATATTGAGCACTCCTGAAGGTCATTTTCATGATTTAGAATAGAATTATGATAATATTTTCACAGACTTAATTATGAATTCCTCTTAATTCCAATCTATTTTTGGCTCTCCTTTTATAGATCAACTTCACAGATAGTGACAGACTACCAATTTCGCATTAAAAAATATGATACCGATTTTATCAGGACGTTTTGCAGATTATGTCATGGCATAATTGCATGGTACATTTAAATACACGTTGTTTTGTCTTGAAGGTTTAAAAGTTGTTTTGCATCGATTTAGTTTGTGTTCTAAACCTTGCATTCATATCCATGATAGACAACTTGTTTTTATATATGTATTTTTGAATAAAACGTAATCTTTACCAAGTCGTCCCTTTAGCTAACAATGTATACCCGGTGTCGGTGTCTAGTACAGCTGTACGCCACACAGACACCAAACTTACTTAATCATTAAGGCACACGAGCGTCCGTCTGATCGACTGGGCACAGGCAATGTCCCTTGTCTCTGTATTCAGAGCAACATTCTATACTATGTCACACATTTACTCCCCTATACTGCATCCTTGTGATATTGTACATTTTCATTCAGTGTAGCTATGAGCCAATTGCAGACCAATGTCAATTTAGAAATCCTTACATGTGACAAATATGGTGTGTGTGTGTGTGTGTGTGTGTGTGTGTGTGTTTGTTAATCTCGTCTGAGATTCGGCTTGACTGTAAATTTGGACTGACGACTTCGCCGAATGTCGGGGCAGTCCTTTGTAATTCATGTCTGGATATTTGCATTCAGCTTTGACCCGTTCAAGCAATTAATGCGCACTTATTGTCGTTCGCTTCGGAAAAGTGTCTAACTGTTTAAATTTATCTCAGTATTAATTTTGTATTGTTTACCGTCTAGGTATGAACATCTTAAGATAAAAACAGTCATAGAATGTTTGGTTCAAATGAAGGCTCGCATGAAGGAATTGTTTATCTCCTGATATTGAAGAGTTCCTACAGTCTGTTTTCGTTATTGGCATGATCAGTTACTACTTATTATTTATTCCTTTCATTAAAAAGTTATTTTCTTTCGCTTTTATTCAGTGGGCAGTTATATAAATCACGCATGGATGTCTAAACATCTACATTAAGTGGAATTCTGATATTATTTCTTCAAATAATGTGTTTATTATAATGCACTTAAAACTTCCATATTGCGTTAATGTATTTACATGTTTGAATGGTATTTCATACATTTATAATTAATGAAAACCACATAAGTGTTTTTACATTACGTGATAGTATTAATGCTTTTTTAAGTGAGTATTTAAAATTGTTTCTTTTTGGTTCCATTTTTAGATGTCATTTTACAGTTCCTGTGTGTTTCCTTGGAAATAGTTTAGAATGCTTAAGATTCTTCGCAGCGGATTTTATGTTTTGTATTAAACATATATCACCATGGATACATGAGTCACGTGTGGATGTGTATATCAATGCGTGAAATAAGACTTTATGTTGATACTAAGTAAACAAAACCAATATAAGTACATTTATATAATTCAAACAATAAAATACTATTTTTATTGATTTATCAGGTGGTGAAGGTAGCAAGTATTTTCCCCACCACTATCTGTTCAGTATAAAATTAATTCGATAGTTTCCTATATATACGGATGTATGAAAAGGTGAAGATAACGAATAATGACCAATCTCATACCAAGTGTAAGGATATATATGTGTATATATTATATATGTACAATATATATGAATAAGGATGTATGAATTATCTATAATGCTCATCAAGGGGGGGGGGGGGGGGGGGGGTGAGGCGAAATATTGTAGTAAATTTCAAATGTAAAGTAACATGCGCTTTAAACCTTCTATTGATATCCTATGCACGTTAAGTCCACTCGTCGGTTTCAAGGAGTACAAAGAATGTGTCTCCAACGCTTTAATTAATTCATTTCCTCTTATGGAATCAATCCAGTTGCTTATGCTTCTTTCAAAGGAAATGTATTTCAAATTACCCCCTTCTCGGTACATAAAGGTAAAGACCCACGCATTGTTTTATCACACTGGTTGTTTGTTTAAACAATAAAATGCTTCCTCAGCTGCGTCAGCTTTAGCGGGTTATGTAATTTTTCATGTAATACTTGCTACATTCACCACCCGATAAAACAACAAAGAAAGACATTTTATTGTTTATATTATATATATTTTTCAAATATATAACTAAAATTTTATATCGTTGGCCCATTCGTTACTTTAAACAGAACAGGTTATACACCCTTTGACCTGTACGACGCTCCATATTTGGTAATGATTCCACGGATAGATTGCACTGAAAAAGCAGGTTCGAACTAGTTTTGCAACAAACCTTATGAAATATGAGAGAAAAGATTCAGAGAATGTAAACATATCTTTTGCAAACAGGTCTTTGTTACTGGTATGTATACTACAAATTTATATTTTGAAAAGTATATGCAATAACTGAAATATCAACATAGAATTTCAAGTTACCTAGTTACATAGTATCTTGCTGATTGTAAAGGCCAAACTGACTATTATTTGGTGAAAATTCTGTTTTTGAAATATTGTATACTCTGATGATGTGATTGACAACACGCTTACTAATTGCTGCTTTCAAAATATTGTAAAATAAGTTTCAAATATAATAATAATAATAAAACTGCACAAAATCATGGTTCTGTTATGCCATTTACGATAATGTAATATACATTTAAGAATAAATTTTATTTTGTAAATACATAAGGACATGAATTGCGACACATTTTCCAGCATACTCTATGAAGCACGTTAGTGTTGCTGGTTATATCCTCATGCATTTTCAAAAATGAAATTTATTTTAATGTGTACATTTTACTTTCATTTCTGGTTCAATTCCCAGTCGTCAAAATAGTCATACTATATTTATAATGATTCATACGCACATTGTGCACATTCATAGGAAGTAACTGTCATTTCAACTGATTTATCGAAGGCAAAAAAGAGTGGAAATGAAATATGAAATTATGAAAAAAATATAATTTAATTTCTTCACAGAGGTATCATGTGTAGTGAGTAAGAGCAAAGCGGAATATGGGTGTTTAATGAAGAGGCTAAGATAACGAACAGTACTCAATCTCGTTATTCCTATAGAAAATACAAATCACAGAGATGGCCAAATACGGACCCCCGGGCATACCAGAGGTGGGATCAGGTGCCTAGGAGGGGAGTAAGCATCCCCTGTCGACAGGTCACACCCACCCTGAGCCCTATATCTTGACCAGGTAATGGAGTAATCCGTAGTCAGAATCAGCGTGCCAAGATAGGCATGAAACACTTCAGACAGCATTTGACCTAATGGATGGTTGTATTTGCAAACTAGATCGTTATGACGACCAAAGAATTTGCGAAATACTGACTTTAGATGAGAATTTACAAACCCCTGTAACATCAACTTGTTTGTCAGTGGCCTGTTTCGATTTATAAACTGGTCATATGCAGAAACAAACTCTTGCGCATCGAATCTAATGGAACGTAGTCAACGAAGGTGTGTCTGTTGCTTACTGCATACATTATAGATCTATTTTTCGTAAGTTATTATAGAATGTAGTAATGCATAATGTTCAAGCCTATAATTGCATAATTTACAAGCCATGCCTATTAATCGTAAGTTATATGTCTAATATTTCTTTCCATTGAAGATGAGCTGCTTTGTTTCATGTGTAACCTATAAGGAGGTAATAATCTGTCATGAATGGTGTTCAGGTGCTACATGGTGTGTGATGATTATTGTTCGTTGAGATTCAATTTTCTTGACATTTATGTGTATACAGTATGCCATGAAATTTTCTGCTATGATTGTAGGAAACACCAAAGAATGCAAAATGAAGATAAAGAACAGTGATCATTTTCATAAATCTCATAAAGAATACTAAATAAAGAGGAGGTCAAACACGGACCCCTGGATACACCAAAGGTGGGTTCAGTTGCTCAGGAGGAGTAAGCATCCCATGTTGACCTATCACACCCGACGTCCAGTTATTCCGCACAGAATAAAAACGTAAACTCAGCTGAGACATAAATAATTGGTTTAATTTGATCTCAATTTATTACACATGCACGAAATTCACTTATATAATATAGCTGTCCCGCTAAAAATCTAGCCGCATTTAGTCTTCGCGGGCAATCAAAAGCCTGGAATGCACTTGTTGACCTTGTTCGTTTCATTCTAGAAGCGAGGAATTATATTCATAAGGATATGCTTCGTTTAATTCGTGCAAGAATAAAAATAACGACAATGACATTGCAATGGACGGGAAACTACCTGCTTAGTCTCCATATTGTTTTTGAAAATATAGAAAAATTTAAGTTTTGACAACGGAGGTTGTTCCCCATAAAATGCGATAAAGGGGCCGTTGTTTTTAAAACATGAATAACTGAAGAAATACTCTAGGACTAACAGATCTACGACTTCCCGTTATGCACGAAAGTTTATCCTCTCGACATTAGTTTATAATGTTTATCGACATTAGATATAAAAGAAAAACTCTTTAAAAGGCGGTTTATTTTATACTTTTCATTATTAGCTGTAAATATTATACATTTATTGTTTGATCAAAATGCTACCTGAGACTGTAGGCAACATTATCGCCCAAGGATCCAACAATACACAAGCTGTCCAAGACTTAGTCTAGAAATATTTTTTAATTTCCATGTTAATTTACAACCCTCAATTTGAATGTGATTTTCCGTGGAAAAACATTTCGATGGTGGTTCCATATTTTTCTCTGAAGTAATTCACCAAAATCCGTTAAGACACTCTGATTGCAGTTTTGTTTATCTTTCTCTGTCATTCATAAGGTTTTCAATATCTTCATCTGAATAATCTGTATTAAATATATTTTTTGCCACAGATCTAATCATTACATTTGTTCCCAGAGGGGTTGAATGATGATAAATCGGCATTAGCGCTTCATAAAAAATATGCTGACGTGAAGCGTTCTTGTCCATACCCTCATGTATTTTCAAAAAAAAAATTTATTTTTTATATTCACATCTTACTTTCATTTCTGTATTTCTGAATATTCATCCGCACACTGTGTTCACATTCATGAGGAAATTACTATCATTTCAATTGGTAAAAATAGCGAAAGTAAAAATATTGGAAACGTGAATTTTAATAGATTTACGTAAAACGGTACATTGGATACTCGACAAACCAGTCCAATATTGAGTTTTTATCGGATCGGGCAGTCCTAACATTGAATTTGTATTCGAAGTAATTTATAAGGGTAGAAGTCTGACAGAACGATTTACTGGGTGTTATTCTGATTGTCTTTCTTTTCATGCAGAAATGAAAAAAAAAAATAAATTTAGCATTCGTCATGTTTTACAGTTATCAAACATCCATTATCCTACTGATCATGGCACCTAAATATTGGTGTTAAAATATTTTAATTAACATACTATTTTTATTCTCTTCGTGTTGCAGTATGAAATTAAAAGTAATTTAGGTATGAATTCAAAATAATGAATAACAATTTGATAAATAAATAAATAAATAAATATATATATATATATTTTATATAAAGAAATCTTCCTGAAATAAATTCATATTGTATGAAAATATTCAAATCATTCTTATGCAATATTAATGGAATTTAGATGTAGTTTCATGATAGAAATTAACACAAAAATGACGTTATCTTTTAAAACCATCTTAAATATGTGAAAATAGGGGAAGTTATCATAAATACGTCCATTATTTTGCCAATGACGTCAATGTTTTAGAATTATACCAAATTATCATACTAAAAATGAATCGTATTTAAGTATGGGTTTTTCAACGCCTCAATGCCACTCTGAATCTGCATGCTATACAGCGTTTAACGTAAGTTGCAAAGATAAATCGAACAGCGTATAAAATACAGTTACATTTTGTTCTTTCAAAATTCTAACCCGCAAGCCTGTGTCCTTATCAATGATAATGTTCAGTATATGTATGCAAAATTATGAAATACTATACGTAGCAAATGTGAACAATTTTCACGCTGTCTATATTCAATCGTTACTGAAAAGTTTTCAAAAAGAAAAAAAAGTACTGCCTTTTTTAACGGTTGTAATACGGAGGAAATAAGGTATTCAAAGCGATATATTCATTCTTTTGATATTCATACCTTTCTGGTTTCTTATATATGTAATTTGCATTTGTAATTTGTTTATCTTTTTAAATTTTCAAAGAGAACTCAACAGGCATGTTTGAATGAATATATTGTATGAAACGTGACTAGGAAATATATGTAATTAAAACACAACTGGGATTGAATGAAGGCTCTGTTTATATAATTAATGAAATAAGTCATACAACTGATAACTAATAAAACATTTATAGTTATTTAAAAAAAAAAAAAAATTGGAATGCGAAAGTACACTGTTTCAAAATTATCTTTTGTCAGGCAAAAGTTATCCGTCAAAGAAAGAAAATTTTGATATAGCAAGTGTGAAGCCCTGAACAGATTAGCTTATAACGAAGAAGCTTTACCAATTATTTGTGGTTAATGTTTCCGTGATGTTAGTATTTCATCCGTACTTGCCATGTAATGTGATCAAAAATAGCTGACAAAAAATTCTCACATAAACACATAACCACATGAATAAGACCCACCCTCCAACCAAAAGATTTATATCTCAACATGAACAAAGCGAAGATAATGAAGAGTGGCCAGTCTCATAAATGAACCCTACAAAATCGAGAACATGGCGAGCATCAATTCTTTTAAAGAGAGCAACAATTCAGTTAAAGAGATCATTAATTCATTGTGGATATGTTGAATTGAAGATATCTTTTATTATATAATTTCTCTCTATAAAAGAGATTATGCCCTCTTTAAATGAATTATTGAGATAATTCAATTAGTGTGATAATAGTAATTATTGAATTGTTATTCTCTTGAATTGAATTACTGATATCATGAATTCAATTGAAGAAAGCAATAATTTGATTATTGCACGAATTAAATGAATTATTGCTCTCTTCAAATAAATTTATCAATTCAGTTTTTGATATCATCAATTTGTGCAACAATGCAGCAGAATAATTAATGCATGCAACAACAATTCAGTTAAAGATCTTTTTAAATAACCAGCTGTTTTCTCGAAATATCTCTCTTTATCCCTCTCTTGCTATCTCTGTCTGTCTCTATGTCTCAAATGAATTGACGATATCTTCAAATAAGTGAAAATCTCTTCAATTATTTCATTTTATGCTAATTTGAAGCTCCATATAGGTGAGATCAATAAGTGTCTTGGAGGAGTTCGCGTCTCCGCTGTGAAATACAACTATCATGTATATATTCAAATATTAGTCTCGCGCTGAAACTAACCCGTGGAAAAATAAATGATTATATCGTGTTCTTGACATGATAACCTCGTGCACTCGAAATGTTATTCCGTGCGCTTGACAGTATTATTTCAAGCGCACAAGATACTAAATAACTTTTAGCAAATCTGAAATCACAAAACTTTTCTCAAGTCGACAACATTAAAACGTACATCTTTTTAACACTTTACACGACCAAAATAACTATTTAACATCATAGACAGCTGCTTCTATTTCTTCTTCAAAAAATAGAATAAAAAATATATTTCGAGGAAAAAGGAAATACCCATATCTTGCGATCAGTCATTCAAAACATTACTTTGTTAATCTGGTTTTACGCACAAGTACTTTGAAGTTGATATAAAATGGATGTTGGAGTTCCTCATTGCCAATATCTTAGTAGTTTTTGATGATCAGGTTTTCTAACAGTCTGTTGGGATTCTCATGAGCACTAATTGTGCTCCTTTATTAGCTGACCTGTTTTATATTCTTTAGGTGAAGGATTCGACAGCTTCTAAATGAGAAGAAAAATCTCTTGATGTGACCTTCAACTCGACATATAGATATATCGAGGACATTTTATCTTTTAACAATAATTATTTTTATTCATATTCATAGAGCGATTTGATATATCTCAGTGAACTTGAAATAAAAGACACCACAGAATCTTCCAAATCTGCTTCGCACTTGAATATTTTACTGAAAATAGGTGTTGACGGCAAACTGACGAGGCAAATTTATGATAAAGGGGATGACGTCAGCACTCCATCGTCAGTTCTCTCTCTCTCTCTCTCTCTCTTCTCTCTCTCTCTCTCTCTCTCTCTCTATATATATATATATATATATATATATATATATATTCCATTGTTATCTGCACATGGTGTTTATGTCACTCAATTGATTCGACACGCAAGAGCATATTCTGCGTATGATCAGTTTTTAAATTGAGAGAGGCTACTGACAAATAAGTTAATGTTACAGGGTTTTCAACAGTCACGTTTATAGTCAACATTTCATAAATACTATGGAAATTATAATGATCTAATTCATCAATGAAAAGGTAAATCTGTCATGGGATCAAATGCTGTCTGACGTGTTTCATACCAGTTGTTAGGCTGCTCACACTAATATTGACTACGAACTGCACAGTTTACCTGATCATGACATGGGGGATTATGGCGGGTGTACCTGGTCGACAGGGAATGCTTACTTTTCCTAGGCACCTGATCCCACCACTGGTATGTCCAGTTGTCCGTGTTTGCTTACCCTTAATTTTGTTTTCTTGATAGGAATTATGATATAGATCACTGCTCATTATCTCAACCTTTTAGTTAGGACGAGCGCTCAACTTGAAATCTAACATTTGAATTTAATCTTATATCACATAGAATTATTACCAACAAGAGATCGTCATTGTACGGTACTCTGTTTGAGTACATGAGGGATTAAAACCAATAGACTGCATAGGAACATAACTGTATATGTAATGGTTAACGACAGCTTCCTCCCTTCTCTTGCTTCACATAATATCGCATGCATTATGCATTAGACTGAAACAAAAATATCCAGCGTCCATTGATTCTCAGTTTCAGTATTAACAGATCTAGAAAAGGGTGTGGTTGTCTAAATTTGCATATATTACAATCATGCATATATAAATGAACCTTGAAATTGATCAAAATAAATGTTAGTCACTTAAGATATGTTGTTTAGCTATAAAGAAAGGAAAATGTCTAAATGAAACATTAAGATATTAACATTTAGGTACTACCTATGGAAGATAATTAGATGTACATCAAAGCATAAATCAATCTTATTGTAATTACTATTAATGAAACCCATTATGTTTTGACAAAATGCTGTCTGAAATATGGCTACATTGTACCATAAAACATAAACAGTACCAATTTTGATGTACCAGATGCGCATTTCGACAAATAATGTCTCTTCAGTGATGTTCAAGTCAAATATGTTGGAAATTCGAAATAAGAACAACTTGGAATAGCTGAATGAACCAAAAATACCAAATAGTGGAGCTAAATCCGGCAAAAGATCAGAGGGAGACAATCCATAATTTTGAAATAAATTTCTTAATTTTATCACAGCAAATTTTTATCCATAATTCATGCTAGTACCGAAGTACTTAGCATGCTTTAAATCAAAAGTAAAAACTTTCCAAAAAGCGACGAGTGTAAGTTTTGAAAGGATGTAACATTTGTTTTCAATTTTAAACAAGTTTGTTTCTTAATATTTTATGCTTATACGTTCTAAATGAATTAAATGCATTTGATATATCATCTCTACCTATGTTAGTTGACCTGATTCTAGCTAATTATATCTCGCTTATCCAGCAGAAACAAATCTAATCTGCCCCAACACACTTATTCCATGCATTTGTTACATGCATATCCTGCATTATAATATGGTTTTAAATTGAAACACGACTTGATTACATTTAACTTGGTCAAAACAATGTCATACATGGTTGATAAGTATAGAAAAATGACAACAAAATTCTTATGCTTATACTAACATTGATTTTCTAGAGTTGCTAGACCAAAGATGATGTTACAAAGGGTTGGGTATATTAAAACTTTATCATTGCATTCGAGAAACTTATTGGTGGTGGTAACTCTTTGTTAATAAATATCCTAACCAGTAAAAGTACTACTGGATGCACATATTAAAAGCATATATATGATAGAAATAATACAAACACTGTAACAGTGTTTGTTATTGTGCATGCCATATTAGTACCTAAAACGGTTTGAGCAGGTGCCCCAGTACAATGATGATATGGTAAATATGACTATGTCATTCTTTGTTAAAATTATACAAAACATGCTTGACAAAAATCTACATTATGTATGAACACATCTGTTTTGTTCTGTAAATAATGAAACAAAAATGATGACTAGATAGAAAAAGATGAAAAGGAAAGTAAGATTTTCCTTACCTAGTGATAGCTCAAACTGAACACATGCAATCACTGAAGAGGGCGGTTGGCTTTATATTCCATGACTGAGGATGACAATAAATTTAGCAATGGTAGAGTACACATATAGTAATTTGACATCAAACCCCGTAAGAAGGCTGGTCTATTGCGGAAACAAATGTGACAGATCGGAGAGTCAATTAATGTTACATAAAAATCTCCTAATTGTCTCAAGGTGAAATAAATTGTTAGACGGCATGAATTGAATGTAACTTTACTTGCTCTTCAGGACGAGTTGAAGTCAATATTTTAATTCCAGGTAATTTTGATGAATTGATGTAACAGGTTATTATACAAATAGCGTAAAACCACAAACGATGAATTAAATTGGGTTTTAACTGCTAAATAATTTTACAGACAATAATTTACTAAGAAGAATGAGTGCGTAAGAGAAATGACTAGTATTTCAAAACTATATTGGATGGCATTGTTATCATATTTATAAAGGTGCGTTTTAGAGATGATCTCAACAATAGTGATTATTTTCCACCAGCCAATGCTGATGAAGCAGTGGTACACAAGGGATATCAGTTGTCCTTTCTTTTCAGCTATTTCAATATTTATTTGCGATGTCAATCATTGGTATTGTATTTACCACAATCTTATATCAGCAATGACCTCGAATTGACAGTGGTCTGTTCATATATTCCCAAGTCACCATGCAGGTAATATGGTTAATCTTCGTCTACCTTTCCATAGACATTTCAAATTTGTCGGTTACTGGTTACAACAACAATGACAGTTTTCGTTATGTTGGAGCAAATAAATTGAACATTACAGGAATTCGATTCATGATTGCAGTAAATGCAACTTGGAAAGGGGACCAGTGGGTATTTTTTATTACATAACTTTCTTTCACCAGAAGATAAAAGTAATTTATTGTCATAATAATGTGTTCCGTCTCTGTTTTTATCGTCAAGCGTAATGACATATGTTATTCTTAACTAAATGTAGCGAGAATTACACTAATTACAAATAGCCAAGAAAGGAAACATAAAGGATCTTCTGTGGAATAAACTGACGTGCTCTTCCTCATAAGTTTTGAATTTACAGCAACCTTGTCTGCCTGTTTATTTTTGTGCGGAAACCACATTAAAACAGTTCATGTTCCTGTCTGGGAAGCGAGGTTATCAGACAAAACTTTCCGCGTTCATTACCCTCTCCTTTCTACTTTCAGTGGTTGCATTGCTTACGTTATAACACCCTGGCTTCTACCAGGAAAGACCTGGAATGAAACCCAGCCGATTCAAGTTGGGGATTGTGACAAGGGACCAGCAACGTACGACATAATCCCAGCAACTGACGGAAAAAGCATAGTAGTAAGAAAAATATAATGTACAGTCTCTGAGATAAAACCCCAAATGCCTGCTAATGATATGTTACCTTGTCAGTATGGTTATTTAATTTAAAGCTGCTCTTTGAAAGTCTGTATTTATCTTATATCTATTTTCAAATGGAAGCAGCAAACCACCATGCGTCCATCAGCAACAACTGTCATTTATTTGTCAATGGTCATTATCTTAACAACTGCTATGTGCACAATGTTCCTGATAATGAACATAAACAGATGACATGTAATTTACAGCATACTCAAATTTGTGCATTATTAATTTCATGAGATTGAATTAAGTTATTTAGCAAAAAGGCAGTCAGATACAAGTATAATTACATCGTTTTGAATTAGAAATGATAAGCTACTCACGATCTGTCAAAAGAACTTTGCAGTTACAGAAAGAGAATGGTTGGCAGGAAGTGCAGATAAAGAACTGTGATTTAGTATTCAACTACTAATACACATTAAGATTTATATTACCTGATATCTGTACTATAAGAAATAGGAAGAAGTATGAAGTGTATTTTGAAATGTTACTGAGTTCATGATACTATAGCTGCTTTTTGAGGTAGGCGACTGTCTGATGAAAAGGTGAAGATATCGAACAGTGATCAATCTCATAGGAATACAGATTAAAGAGTTGGGCAAACAAGACCCACAATAGAACAATAGAGAAGAAACACGTTAGACAACATTTGACCCAATGAAAGGTTGCATTGACCAGTTGGATCGTTATAACGACCATAAAATTTGCGAAATCCTGACTTTAAACGAGATGGTTGAAACCCCAGTAATATCAACTTGTTTGTCAGTAGTCTGCCTCAATTTAAAAACGCACGTCAAATTTTCATATGAATGTTACAGATGTATGTGTTAGTAGATACAATCTATACTCTCTATATAAAAATATCTGTATATTAAGGTATACAAATCTTTCTCATGAAAATGTATTTACTTCGTGCAAAAGTGGATATCTTAAGAAGACGTTTTCTTGATTATGTACAAAAATGTATGTGGTTTTGTAATACAAACTTTAATGGACTGTGTTTGGTGTCTGTCTGACGACAGGTTTATTCTTTTGAGTTATCAACTTATATAATGATATGATGTCTAAACGTTACACGAATTTGGGTTTCCCTTGTTTAAAGCTAGTTTAACCATACATCACTATTTCATATATCCCATGTGTAATAATTCCCATTTTTCATAATCACAAAATGTTTCAGCATGTCTGTTTCAAAATGTGATATGGTTCAAGTGAAATGTCAGTTACTAAAATGAGCTAATGAAATTAGCATTTCTGTTTACTATTCTTACATTATTACTTCGATATAACAATTGTTAGCACCACTAAAAGGTTTAATCCCATTCTTTTTTACTCTCCAAGGAAATGGATTGTTACACGAATTTCTCTTTGTCTGGCAGAGCGTCAACGTGACGTTTTACTCCTCCGACGTTGAGGATGCCGAATCTCCAAAGTGCTTGATTCCATTTAATGGAACTTTCCTAGTCCCTCGTCCTGACGGCTACGATGATGAACTCCTGCCCAATTGTTATGTCCAAGACTCCAGGGAAGGGAACTTCCTGACGTACTTCTGGTTCAAAATATTTGATTGGAGAACATGAAAAGTAAACGTGAATAAAGTTTTCACATCTGAGGTGATGGTCACCTTATTAACAGGTGTGTAGCCGACAGGTAGAGTTATGTTTTTATCATCCAATGAGAACAAATTGCGTATGTACAATTAATATTTACAGAAATGTATTACCAAAGCATTTGACAACTGCTTTTTAAATATTTTAAATGTAGAAACCTTTGGCAAGCAAGGCATTATCTGTAAATACAGAAAGATGAAAATACCAGACCAATCTAAAACTAACATTCCGAATGCCGTGGCTTGTATTTTGTACGAATTAACGCGGAAAAAGGCAAAATGCATATAATAGAATTTGGACAATTGAATATATTGAGAATATTCACCCATAAATACATTAGACTTTGATTCACAAGTTTAAAATCCCCCTTTCTGATGACAGAGAAAGCACTTAATCTTAGGTTATGTGGGAAATACTGTCTGAGGTCTTCCTTACAGGGACACAGGTTTATCAGATAGTGTTATAATATCACTCGATTATTGTTCATTATTTCACCTTTTCATAGTGTTACAATCTTTACTGCTCTCCACCATATGAAACTGTTATAATCTTTACTCGCATTCTCGTATGTTAAATTCTTTATCAGTATCCTCCATGAGTTTGATAGTGTTATGATTTTACTCGCTTTCTCTTTATATATTAATATAGGTAAGCTTCACTTAAATTTCATCCATGAATCCCAATGACAGCTCTCTATCTCGTTAATTACAACATCGCCCCACACGTTGAAGTCTTTGGATATTTTTATAATAAGACTGAAGTTTGAAATTAATGTATATATATCAACGCATAAAGTGCAGATAAGTCACAAATGATACACAGTAGATGTTATACAATAATATTGTCATAATGTTTGCTAAATGAGACTATTGTACATTGTATTAAATTTATCATGGAAATATAATTAGGCTTATAGGGGCCTCAGTGGCCGAGTGGTTAGAGCATCACGCTCAAAAACATAAGGCATTTCACCTCTAGTCAGCGCGGGTTCGATTCTCGCTCGCGCCGATATATGTAAGAAAGTTTGTCAGTTTACTTTCGGAAAGTCGGTGGTCTCTTGCCAGGTACATTGTATCTGAGTTCTCTCCTCTACCAATAAAAACTGGACGCCACCAGATAGTTGAGGAATTGTTGAGTGAGGCGGAAAACAACAATCAATTAATTAATCAATAACTAGTCTAATAATGGTGAGTGCAAAAAGGTCAAATCCCATATATATAATCTGGCTCACTAATATGTACATACACTTGTTTTATAATTCGGCATACGTACAAAGAGGAAATTAACGAAAACGATCAACCCCATAAACTTTATAAGGAATACAAAATTAGGAATACAAGGTTGGTTTACCAAAGCTTGGATAAGGTGCCTAGGAGGAGTATGCATCGCATGTCGACCGGTCACATCCGCCGTGAGTCCTATATCTTGATCAGATAAACGTAGTCAAAATCAGTGTGTAAAGGACGACATAACAATTGTTATGAAATACTTCAGATGTCATTTGATTCAATGACAGGTTGTGTTGGCTAGATAGTTATATGACCATATAATTTTCAAATACTGGCTTTAAACAACACTGTTGAAATACCTGTTACATTAACTTGTTTGCAGTAGCTTGCCTCGATTAAAAAAAACTGATCATACGAAGAACAAGCTCTTGTATATCGAATCAGTTGAAAGTCATAAACACGATATGCAGGTGATAATGGAATATTGCTACATAAATATGGGGCGTTAACGATGGAGAAGCTGAAGTAATCCTGTTTGTTAAAAAGTTGAACTGTTAGTTTGCCATCAACATTTATGTTCAATAAATTTCTAAGTATGAAACAGATGTGGGAAACTCAGTGGCGTCTTTTATTTCAAGTTCACTTGGAAATATTGAATATTGATAATAGATAAAACGTCGTCGATATATCTAAATGTCGAGTTAAAAGCCACAACAAGATTTTTTCTCATGTATTTTAAACGAACTTGGCATTAATTCTCTATTTGGTAATTGTACGTATACTCCAACTTGCCTTTCAAAAGATGAAAATCTTCAACATCATGCTTCAGTTTTAAACACATTTGATATCTATCTATTAACAATGATCATTTTCATTCAAATGTCGTTTGATATATCCCAGGGACCTTGAATTAAAAGACACCACAGAGTCTTCCACATCTGCTTCGTATTTAGATATTTTATTGAAATCCGCCCGTGTTTGCCCACCTCTCTGATTTGTATTTTCTATAGAATTACGAGATTGAATACTGTTCGTCATCTTAGCCTTTACATATCCGATACATTAAGACGGGTGAATATGAGTTACTGTGCCTGTTCTGTAATCTTAAACTTTACAAAACCTTTACAAATGAAGACACATCGCTGGATCCAGTAAATGTTCTACGAGTACCAAGTCCTACATTTACTCCTCACGAAAATATTAACAGCAGTGAAGGAGAAACTTCAAGCGTGTTGTGCCACACAAGATACAGCAAGAATTTTTTTCTTCTCACGTATTGCCTATGTGTAAATAATGAAAAAAAATATGAATTTCATACTTTCATACTCAGTAGCAAACATCATTAAGCACCAATGTAAACTTTTAAGTTACTTATACATTTCACAACCGGTCGCGGTAGCTCAGTGGTTAGAGCGTTCGCTTCGTAACCGGGAGGTCGTGAGTTCGAGCCCAGATCGTGCCATGGCCGCGTCAAACCTAAGACGAAAAATAAAATAGGTAGTGATTGCTACTTCGCCAAACGCTCGGCACTTAGAAGTGAGAATCACGGGTCTTTCCTGTATGACCTTAAAAACGGAGGTCCCGTGTCACGGTAGGCGTTGGCACGTTAACGAACCCTCACTGCTATGGCCCTGACCGCTAAGCATAGGTCTAAATTTGTGGTACTTCACCCTCTCAATATGAGTGAAAAATTCTCGACGGGACGTAAAACGAACAAACAATCGATCAATCAATCAATACATTTCACAATTAATCATGATACGCATAGTACAGAATCATGATGTGAACATTATACAGACTTTGCAAATGCCCCCCAAATTCATGAAGTAAACAACTTCTCAACAAGTTTGATACACTCATTAAATACTATTCACATGATGAGGGGATTTTCATTATTTGATTTTGTTTACTGGTATGTATGTACAAAAATTATACTTTAGTTAATAGAAAGTGTATGAGAATTTATGGGAGGGACTCCAGTCTAAGAGACCAAGACAAGGAAAAATAGGTAGTCAACGAACACAATGGAACGCTTTTATAAAACAAACTTTGATCTTTGACCATTGCAAAGCATATTGGTTGAAATGGCGAAGTAAACAATGTGTAAATCGTAATCATAAATCCCCAAGACATATACAAGTTCGAGTGTAGGGCAACACGGACCTCCGACAAAGCGAAGGTAGGATCAGGTGCCATGGAGGAGTAAGCATCCTCTACTGACCGGTCACCCCCGCCGTGAGCCCTTAGTCGAAATTAGGTAAACGGGATTATCCGTAGTCAAAATTAGTATGAAAAATGACTAACAAAGGGTATGAAACAAATCATTCAACATATGTCCCAGAGACACTTTGTAATCGCAAACAAGGTCTTTATAGCGACCGTAAAATTTGCGAAATGATGACTTCAAACTAGATTCGTTATAACCCTGCAACGTCAATTTTTTTGTCAGTAGTTGACCTCGTTTTAAAAAATTCTCATACGCATGCATGCTCTCGCGTATCGAATCAACTGGGAGATATGCACACCATAAGCAGGCGAAAGTTGCTTTTTACTACATAGATATAGAAAGATGATGATTGCAAAGTTGAAGTCATCACGCTTGTCATATAATGTAGTTGTCAGACTGCCATTAGAGTCAATATTAAGTAAAATATCCAAATATGAAGCAGATACGTCAGATTCTGTAGTGTCCTTTATTTCGAGTTCATCGGGATATATCAAATGGACATAATTATGAAAATTATGATTGTTCATTGATAAGACGTCATCGATATATCTATATGTATGGTTGAAGGACACGGCAAGTTTTTTGTTTTTATCCTGTAATATTCTGAACACATTCCGCTTCATAAGAATATAAAAATAAGTCTGCCAATAAGGAAGCACAATTAGTGCCCATGGGAATGCCAATGGATTGTTGGAAGACTTGGTAAATGTTATCTACAAGAAAGCCAAGCATACTCTTAATGTCTGCTTCAGAGTACTTGTGCGGGCTATCGGAGTGGTGTCTAACAAAATATGTACCTTGTTTTCCAAGCTCTAGAAATTTGTATTTTCGAGTGCCATTTTTGTTCAAAAAGCAATTATCTATTATCTGAAAAAGTCTAGATTTAGTTTATCGTGAGGAATTGTTGTATAAAGTGTGGAAAAATCATACGTTTTGATGCTGTCAATTTTAGAAAAATCCTGAGACTTTAGATTTTCCAAAAGTTCCGTAGAGTTTTGAGAATCCACATCTGATTGACACCACTTCTGGAATATGTAGTGGAACAGTATCTCTGAAGTGACTCTTTAATAGCTGTTAGCAGTTTAGTTAGTAATAAAGATAAAGGCTTGCTAGAGCACTTACTGGAACCAGCAATGCGTCTTTGTTTGTAAGGATTTTTATGTAATAACGTATGCATGTGCAAAACAAATCAGTGCGTTTTCAGCGAGAAAGAATAACGTAATATAAAAATATATATCAGTGTCGTCATGTGTCGCTTGCGAGACTACATTTCCCAGTAGCACACCTCAATAATATCCAGCTAGTCATATGTTTCCGAATGTCGAATTTCTACCAAATTGTACCTCCGATTGCTTCTGTTTGGTGATGGTGACGACATACACTAACAACAGAATGTGATGTACTTGAAATCTTTCGTTGAATGTTAAATAAAATGGATCGACGTCACAAGCTGTGAAGCTGTCAATTACAACTCTAAAATTAGGGCACAGTAATCTTCTTTTGGGTCGTGATACACATTCCCCCTAAAATCAACTGACCAAGTTTAATGGTCCAAGGCCTCACAACGAGATATGATCCGGGCACGATATGTATATGTATAACCATAAAATTCCAAAATGAGGCCACAGTGAGGTATTTTGCTTCGCGATACATGCATTAACTGACCAAGTTAAATGGCGTATGTCTCAAAAAACTGATGGATAAAAATAGCTTGTCATTTAGCATTCAGATCGATTTGATACGTATAACGGTTATATGAAACATTTTCAGTCGTATCCAAAAATTGATAAAGGTATTGAAAAAGATGATTATGTTTTGATTTCTTTTTAGAATGTTTTTAATGTCCTATTTGAAATGTTTTCACTCATGTAGAAACGTCACCAACTGTTAAGTGTAGAGCCAATTCTTTTTACTCACATGTAAGGCCGTGACACATGACCCCTTTTTCAAGGTCATATCCAAAAGATTCGTGATGTTTGCTTTTAATGTCAGTCACTTGTTGTAGGCAGAGTCATTACCTATGTCAAACGTGTTAGTTGTTAGGTGCTGGATGGTTGGTTGTATATTGTTTAATGTCCGATTCAAGAATCTTTTACTCATATATATATGAAGATATCACTATTGCCGGTGAAGGGCTGAAAAGTTTAGGCCTATGCTCGGCGCTTAAGACCTTTGATCAGGGAGGGATCTTTATCGTGTCACACCTACTGTCTCACGGGATCTCGGTTTCTGCGGTTTAATACGAAGGACCGCACCATTTAGTCCCCTCTTACGTAAAGCAAGGGGTACTGAGAACGTATTCTAATCCGCATCCCCACGGGATTGAGTGTGATTGGAATTTAAAGCTTAATATATGTTAAAGGAAAAGGATGGAGAATCTAACCCGGGCCTCCTAGTTACGAAACATTTGTGAAATTTGTACTACTATTTACGAATGCTTCCATCCATATACGAATTGGGCCAGGTATTTTAATGCAAAATACAAATCGATTAATCTCAGACACACACAAACTTTGTTTGATATCGTTCACTACAATGAATCATTGGAGAAAAATCCTCCTATATATAGTGCATAACTAAAAATACACAAGAACAGCCTCCTATTTCCAGTTTCAATGCAAAATGGAAAGATTTATCACGTACTTGAACAGTTTCAAGATAAACCATCAACTCTGGTTAAAGTCATCATTAATCAAGTTCGAATTTAGTATGAGGACTCAAGAAAGGACCATACATGGAATTGTAGGAAAATCATCATTTCAAATATTTCATATCAAATCACTTTTTACATATTTACCGATACTAGCGGGTTGTAATGCTCGTGCTTTCGTTTTACGTAAATATAAAAGAATGAATTGAATAATTTGTTTTCAAAAACATTTCTTCCAGGATACTGAAATCATGAGTATATGAATAATTTCAATATTTTTTGGAAAGAGTTTCGTCTGAAGACAATATATTAATTGTTGTTTTTTTTTAAAGTAATAAGCTAACGTTTTGATGCAAGACAAGAAGTGTTAGAAAGAATGGTGTCTTTGAATGGTCGATTCCTGGGGGAAATTTCATTATATTTTATTCAAAATGAAACACTAAATATATCCCTTATACATTTACGTTATACATATACTCAATGACATCGTATTGGGGAACATATAGATACATTGTTCTGCGTCTAGTACAATGACCCGGGTGGTTCAATGAAGTCTTGTTCTATCGTATAGTTTGTGTCTTTACTTCCTTATTTTATTCAACCATGATTTATATTTGCATTGTGATAATATTGGTGCAAACTTTCATTTACAGAATATAACCTTTACATAAAATTAAACTAAGATTTATGAATATAAAATGTGTAATTCTTCTAAATTCAACGCAGTATATGTCTTACTATAGACAGGTGAGGTCAATTCCATCAGAAGGTGAAATTTTTATTTTTTCTAAATTGAATTGGGTTAACAAAACCTAAACTAAACAGCCATTATCTATTTTTTGTTTACCACTCTCTGCCATTCACCATTTTATCAGTTTCTATATTTTCTATAACAATAGACATTTACCAAGATCAAGATTTGGAATACAATTGCCTTTACTTGCACTGAAATGAAGGTCTGCTGGTGCAATAATGTATTACGAAGCGCTTTAGGAGCATATGCTAGAAAAAAGGGCTATATAAAAAGCAATCACTATTATTATTATTTACCGTGTGACTTTACCTAAAATCTTAAGGAAATCCATCTTTTACTAACATTCACCGATTGAGTGCTAAGGTCTATGAAAAAGGACAAGATAATAAACAGTATTAATTCCTATAGAAAATAGAGAGATGGACAACCACGGACCCCTGGACATACCAGAGGTTGTATCAGGTGTCTAGGAGGAGTAAGCATCCCCTGTCACCGTTCAAATTCGCCATGTGTCATAAAAAGTACACTTATAGAAAATCATTAATTAGAATCAGGTACCTGTACTTACTACATATATAATAAAGTATGCACATTCATAATTAAAAACTACATTTTAATCACGCAGCTATTCGAAAATCACGTGCGAAACACTTTCTGCATATGATTTGTGCTCATTCAAAGTTCCAGTCAAAAACTTTGAACCAGTAATATGTCATATGGTATCCTTCTCTTGAATCCATAACAAAGCAGTTGGGAAGTAGCGACATTCCAGGATGTTTGGCCGTGGGAACAAGGTATGTCCCATTAAATGGGATAATGCAGGAGGGGGGAGAGGCATCTTCTATCACTGACGAGTGAAAGGTCAAGTGAACATACTGCAAGAACAAAATAAGTTTGGAGAGTAGATATGATATGCTTGACAAGAACTCGTTCTTATGTTCTCTTTGCACCAAAAATGACCCCAAAAATCTAACTCGTATGCCTTGTGATCTTTTAAGAAAACTGTAATTTTTTTTAAATCTACCATAATTTCAGTAAATGTAATAAAGTAATAATTCAAAAGCTTGGTAATACTTTAACGTGGTAATTGTCAAATAAGTTTGATAATTGTCTATCTTTAGATAAATAGCATAAATTTTATTTGACAAACATACTGAAAATATGTAAAACATACAGAATTCGTAATGACGAAGCAAGTGAAAATATTAGAAATAGGAAGTGTGAAAAACATAACAAAGTTGAATAAATCTTTATGTACCGTTGAACGTTCTTAAAGATAAATTCAAGTGGTTTTTCCCTCCGGTGCTTAGTAATTACAACTCTACATTGATATACTTGATAGTAGTACTATTGTTTCAAAGAATTTGCATAAATTTGTAAAGGTAGAACTGATTTGATGTTCAGGATCTTATTCTGCGTATGATTAATTGTTAAATCGAAGAAGGCTACCGAAAAATAAATTTATGTTACTGGGATTTCAATGGTCAGTCAGTATTTCGAAAATTCTTTGGTCGTTATAACGGTCTAATTTACCAACGAAACCTGTCATTAGGTGCAATGTTGTCTGACGTGTTACATAACAATTGTTATTCCTTTCTTTACATACTGATTTTAACTACGGATTACGTCGTTTACCTGATCAAGATATAGGATTCACTGCGGATGTGACCGGTCGACAGGGGATGGTTACTCCTCCTAGGCACCTTATCCCACCTCTGTTTTATCCAGGGGTCCGTATTTGCCCTACTTGTATTTATATTCTTTAAGTTATGAGATTGATCATTATTCGTTATCGTCACATAAAGAAGAAAATATAACTAGCCCCACAACTGTAAAACAATCAGATTATGTTAGATAGACGTTTATTGAATAAATGACAATATTTCTATGCGAGATATTCGGAAGCAACAACTTCATTCGAATTTCCAATCGAATATTTTGAACCAGTAATATGTCATGTGATAACCCTCTCGGGAGTCCCCAGTAAAACAGTTTGGAAGAAGGGACATCCCCATGTTTTTGTCCATTGGCACGAGATAGGAACCCGTGAAGGGGATTTTACACGAAGGAGGCGATGCATCAAGTATCACAGACGAATGAAATGTTAGGTGAACGATCTGAAATATTGTAAATGTGAAGGTTTTATTAACACGTACCTATGATTATTATCATTTAAGTACTATAGACAAATAAGTTGAGGTCACAGAATTTTCAACTGTCTGCTATAAAGATAGCATTTCATAAATTCTATGGTCGTTATATTGATCTAATGTACAAATACATGTACAACCTGTAACTGGATAAAAGGCCGTATGACGTGTTTCAAAACACGTACAAAAGTACAAATCAGATGTGAAAGATTCTGTGGTGTCTTTTAACTCGAGTTCACTGGGATATATAAAATCGACATATGAATGATTTCTAAAAGATAACAAGCTTTCGATATTTAGGAAATGATATTAATTCTGTGCAAAATCAGGAGTATATCCTGATTTAAGTAAGTTTACGCTTTATAATCCGCGAAGCGGACTATAAGAAAAAGTAAACTGACCCTAACCAGAGAATACGCGTATAATATGGCCGAGAATTAAAGTCATTCCATGTAATTCAATGCACAAAAAAGTTCCAATTTTTGTCCATTAAAATGTACACAGATTCTGAAAAATACAAGTCATTTGAGCGGTGCAATGATTTAAAGTTTGTCATGATAGAAAATATGTGCAGTCTTTGCATACAATGTGTATGTCCTTTAAAGATCGACTTTAAAGTCTCTCCGTTCCGAGAAAATAAGGGGAATTGCATTGTTTAGGCCTACTTTAAATATCAGAAAATGCAATAATCTGCGGCTTTTAATTCTCTGAAAATGTCTATATATGAATACTTATATTGCATATAACACTGTCGCTAACAGTAAATCTGACATGAGAATATATGCATTTAAAGTGAATCCACATGTCCATGTGAGATAATGCCATGTAATAAAATTTGATGCAGGATTTTTTGTTTTATTTTATTTTATTTTTGAGAGGCAGATCAAGCAATGAAGCATTCTCCCTTTTCCCCAGTGAGAATTTTTTTTCTTCGCAAAATGAACATGTCAACGTTTACTTCGTAAATCATTAATTCGAATATAGATCTAATATCTAATATCTTTGTGTTAATCAATTATTTGACCATCACACAGACGAAGATATTTTACAACCGTGATTTGCGTAGTACAATTTGATTACTATACACCTTGCTTGCACACTTTGACTTTCTATACCACAGAAGGCCAAAAACAGTGCTGCTATGTAAATTCAGAGAGAAAGTAGTTTCGGCAACTGGTTGTCAAGTGGGTGTGTTTCCATACTAAACCAGTTTATACAAAAATAACTTGCGTTCCTCAATTTGAATTGGACCAATCAAAGAGATTAGAATACAATAAATACCAAATTAGATATAAATGTCGAATTTAATCCACAGCAGAATATTTTTTCTTGTTATGTAGAAGTGTTTGAATCAATTCTGCCTCAAACAATATAAAAACAGATCAGCTAACAGAAGAGCACAATTCGTGCCCATGGAAATTCCAACAGATTGTTGGAAGACCTGATCACCAAAGACTACGAAGATATTGTCAATGAGGAACTCGATAATGCACATCGCAGCTATATTTGTCGGAAATCAAAATGGCGTTGGCGTATGAGTTTACATTTCTACATTTAAGAAATGACGTTAAATTTTTAAAAGTATATGAAAGATATACTGATACCTCCAGTCTCTTCACACCTGCATATACGCCGATATGAAGTGAATCGAAGTCATTCTCTTATACGTTCTAATCTCTTTATTCAAATCATTTTAATTTTAAATTTGATGATCATTAGCCTACATGTAGATTGAGTCATGAGTATTCATATTCAATGATTATTCTATTTCAAAAGTTTAAACATTAAGTTTTAATTAACAAGAATGGTAAGGGTGAACCAATGCAACTATAGGGAAGTAATCTGTAATGTACACCTTTGTTGTAGATAGAGTAAATGATGGTACATGTATGTAGACTATATTGTAAACCAGCGTTAATTACCATAGAATTGCTGTCTGTTTCGTCGGAAGCAACACTGACATTCAGCGGTCCCTCGTCACAGCCTCCAACATAAATTTTTTCTCCCTTTGCACCAGGTTTCAGCCATGGGGTCTTAATGGTGGCGATGCAGTCACTAAGAAAATCATAAAGGACGACATAGTTCTTATGTTGACATTTCTGATATAAGTTATATTTTCAAAGATATAACTTCTCAAATTGCATTTTCCTATTTCTTTCTCTGACAAAAATAATTCTGTCATCATGTTTAATTGTTTCGATTTGTCCTTGTTTAATTTTATGTATTATGTGGACGTAATCTTCTTCCGATCACCAGCATCACATAGCCCTGTCCTGTATTAGCAGAGTTATAATACAGGACTCTAAGTGCACACTTCACAAAGAGAATGGTAATATATTATTCATATATCAGATTGAAAATCTGAAATTTACCTAATTGAAATGTGTTTTTCAATTGTTCACTTTAACAAAATTCTTGCATTAATGGACTGTCAACACATAACAAAGTAACTGTCTATCAATGACATTTGGCATGGATAACGAATCATAAGTAATGTGTCAAGGTCTTCAATGTCCTGAATGTAAACATCACAGACAATCATTCTCATCTTTATTCATAATTTTTAGAATTCTAAAATATGTCAGGAATAAGTAATGTTCATTTATTCAAGCGTACCACATATTTTAGATATACTTTTTAATATGGAGATTTACTTTGAGCGCGTCTGTTTAGCAAGGTTGATAGTGCATTTACATTTTACCACTCCGTAATTAATTCTTGTTAATTATATTGCTTTGAATTATTGACAGTACATGTATTGTAAGATGCAGTTATCTGCCCTTTGTAAAATGAAATCAAATACGTTGGGTAAATTAATGTGACTTTCTGTATTTTAATCGTTCGGAAAACCCAAAGATCTTTAACCCCAATAAATCACCATTTTTATAAACGATTCTTTCATGGAGAAACCCTTACAACACGGGGACGATTTCTTCAAAGTTCAACATTTTGTTGTCTTCCTCATTTTAGATATTGTAATTTTTTTGCTTTTTCGTTTGCAGTGGAAGTGATTCTATAACTATTAGATGAAAAGGCCAAGATAACTAACGTATTCATGATTACCAAAATTACAGGATTTTAGAGTTCTCATCGCACTATAGAGCATTGAAAAATTGTTCCAATGTAGTTTTCTATTGGAGATCTCTTATTTGTTTTTTCCTTTCATTTGTTTTTTGCCTCAGATTTTCAAAACCATTGTATGAAGTAAGTATTTAGAAAACGTAGCTTTAAAAGAAATCGAGACAATATTGTATTCTCCCAACACTTCACACTAAATTTGCCTTTCAAAATTCAGTGTCCCTGATATCATATTTAATTGAATTACTTTTACATGCACTTAGAAATAAGCAGATTTCACATGGTTTGTCTCCTCCCTCTTTTAATCTAATTATTTTGCAGGAGCATAAATTTTCTCGACACGTTTCGTCTTATCTTAAAAATATCAAACTGAAGAAGATTTTCAATTAAATTAGAATTGGAAAACAAATTTACTGCAGATGATTAAAATATACATTGAATAAAAAATCAAGATATCCAAATTCAATAGATAGTATTATTGAGAACTAAATCAACCTCTACCTTCATTAATATTAATTTAAATCATTGGATTGACAAATTGAAATATAGATAAAATGAAAATAGCAACAATAAAGAATTATTCCGAATAATTATCAAAAAACACGAGGTCATGTATTGTTAACAAGAAAGAGTTACTAATTTTTGTTATGTAACAGATATGCAATGTATAGTGTTGTATGTTGTATTATATTGTTGCATGCTGCAATATATTGTTCTATGTTGTATCATATTGTTGTAATATTGTTCTATGTTATATGCTATTGTTGTAATATTGTTGTATTATATTGTCATATGTTGTATTATATTGCTGTATTTTCTATTATATCATTTGTATGTTCTATCATAAAGTAGTATGTTGTACTATATTGTTGTATGTCGTATCATAATATTGTATTTTGTATCATATTGTTGTATATTGTACTACATTATTGTATGTTATATTATATTGTTCTTTGTAATATCATATTGCTGTATTGTATCATTTCATTATAATATTGTTGTATGTTGTAATATTGTTGTATGTTGTAATATTGTTGTATGTCGTAAGATTGCTGTATGTTGTAATATTGCTGTATATTGTAATATTGTTGTATGTTGTAATATTGTTGTATGTTGTATTAGTTGTATGTTATATCAAATTGTTGTATGTTGTAATATATTTTTGTTTGTTTTATCAGATTCCTGTATTATATCATTTTATTGTTATATCATATTGTTGTAATATTGTTGTATGTTGTAATACTGTTGTATGTTGTATCATTTTAATGTATGTTGTATCATATTGTTGCATGTTTTATTATATTGTTTGTGTGTTACATGATGTTGTTGTATTTTGTATTGTATTGTTTCTACGTTACATCATATTGTTGTATGTTATAATATTGTTGTATGTTGTAATATTGTTGTATGTCGTAGTATTGTTGTATGTTGCATTTTATTGTCTGTATGTTACATCATATTGTTGTATTTTGTATTATATTACATATAAGAGTAAATGTTTGGATTGCTTGTAAAGTTGATACGAATATGATCTTAAATTTTACCTCAACTAAGAGATAACCTCAATCAATCATAAAACGTGAATGCTTTTATGGTAACATATTTTGAACTCATTTGATGTATTCTCATACATACACATCATTATGATGTGGAGAATTAAAACAATGGAAATGTTCAGAATCAATTTCATTCTTATTAATGTATAATGTGCAACTAATATTCATATACACTCCGACTGATATTTTGTTTTTACATACAGCGTCTCTTTTTACTTTCAAAAATATGTAGCAAGCTGCTAAAGAAACTGCAAGCATTAAGATATTTTTTTTCTTTTCATATAACATCGAGTTCCATAGACACTTAACATGCAGGATATCACAGACAGATAAATCATTTACAGTTCACTTTAATTTACCTAAAATTATTCTAGAAGTTCATTACACATGACAGTAATACGTGCGTTAATTTTTTACACTGGCGGGTTTTCATTGAATTAATTTAGCTGACTTACTTGAAGGTCGTATTAACGGTGACAAGAAATTGAAGAGAGGATACTTTTTGCAGCCGCCCAGTGGAACAAGCCACAAGGGTCATCACCAAACCGAGGATAGGTGATTTTAAATCCATGTCTGTAGAAAATGAAGATATGGGATAGAAACAGATGGCCGTTCTACATATCAAGTATTAGCGATAAATCTTACATATTTTCGTGTTGTAGGCAGGTTATAAATGTGTTTTTCTGTGTTCGAGAAGTGTTAGATCTTCAAGTTTTTGCACTTATGAAAATCAAATAAATTCATAATTGATGTATTGTCATACTTACGATGGACAAGATTACTTTCATAATAGCCCTTTCAATACCATACCTCTTTGTTGTAAAATATCAAATATTAAATACCCAAAGAAATCTTTATACAGGTAAATACCATATTTAAAACGCACAAATATGACCATATGGTTGCTTATAAGGGTATGTCCTAATTTAGCTCTACTGTTTTCGTTAAAGACCCTGTCGCGATGTGTGTGTATGAACCTCAGTGTTTTGGCCGGCTGGAATATGAAATGTGTATTAAATTTTAAACGGTTTCATGTTTATTTGTTTACGTGTCATTGAGTCCAACCTCGTTTTCGATACATCAAGAGAATATACAAAAGGCCATGCATGACTGAAAAAATTATCCTCATTAGGTAAACTACGAAAATTTGATTGTTTGTTGTTTATTTTTTCCTTTGAGAGTGGAATAGAGACGTGTACAGCTGTCCATGAAGTACCACAAAATTTGTTTTTTGAAAAGGTGAATATAAGCAGCGATCAATCTCATGAATCTTATAAGGAATACAAAATTAAGATATCCAGAGGTGGGATCAAGTTCCTAGGGAGAATAAGCATCATCTGTCAAGCGCCATGAGCCCTATAATTAAGTTATTATAAATAATTATAAATAAGTAATGCGTATTAAAAATTAGTATGTAAAGAACAGTCTAAAAATTGATATGAAATATGCTAGACAGGATTTAACCCAACGAAAGGTTGTACTGGCAAACTAGATCGTTATAACGACCATAGAATTTGCGAAATACTGATTTTAAATGGGACTGTTTAAACGCATATAACACCAACTTATTTGTTAGTAGCCTGCCTCGATTTAAAAATTGATCATACGCAGAACAAGCTATGCATATTGATAGCGATTACTACGCAGGAGTCTGATTTCATTATCACAGTTAAATCCGTAAAACCCGTGATTTTCACTTTAAATGCCGAAAGTTTAGCTAAGTAACAGACACTATTTTTCCTGTTAAATAACTTGGATTTGGTGCTAATTCGGCATCAATATTTAATGGAACTGGGGTCTCCAGGAAGTGAAGCAAGCGTCGTAATCTCTAGGCTACTGCTACAGTTTGTACTTTTTGTGGTCCTCCTGATGTAAATTGGAATCCAGTAAGATTCAGGATACTCCAGGTGGGAATTGAAGTTCTATAGGATGATACTCCTAATACTCCTAATGGATGTTTTAATCCAGTAAGACCAATAATCATTCTAGCTGAAATTGGAATCCAATGGGATCCAGGATCCTGTTTAGGAAATTGAATTAAATCTGGATCCTAGTACCAATTATAATTTCAATTTGTACTGTTGAAATTCCTATTTAGATAGAATAAAAGTCACTATGTTTGTCATACATTCATTATACAATTCCTGTGCTGATGCGAGTCGTATAAATTCTGTAGCCAATTTCTTATTTCTTTATTCATTCGGAAATATTTGGACTACTGAACGCTTCATTACGTGACATTTCATGGTGAGAAGGGGAATCACTCCAACAGTTGTCCAATAATAATAGCAGATGAATGGCCTAAATTTTTGCAGTTACTCCCCTTAGACCGGAAGTTGGGGGCGCGCTTACCATTGCGGTCCTAAGCTTCACATAAATAGTATTAACAAACAGTGTATAGTAAAGTTTACGTAACCAAACTCTTTATAGTGCTGAATTTTAATAGGCTGTATTACATCTATGGCAAAAACAAGGCTTGGTTTCTTCGATTACATGGAGAAAACTTTTGAAAATGTGTACTTTGTAGGGTTGGAGAAAGAGGGGGGGGGGGGGGGGGGGGGGGGGGGGGGGGGGCAATGTTATAGTCGTATTTGTCGTTTATTTCTGTCCAAGTCATAATGCAATTAATACCAAGAATTTCAGAAGTAATCTGTTTAAAAAAAAAGAAACATGGAATTAAAAGCACAATGAAAGCCTGTGATATAATCAGGTACGTAACATCGTTAAAGGGGGGGGGGGGGGGGGGGGGGGGGGGGGCAGAAGAATTGATTTCACAGTATTGCTTAAAATCGTTGACAAGCGAAATAATAATTATGGATAAAATTCCAAAGTTCTGAATCCTAAATTGTAGGTAATGAGGGCAAGGGTTGATTCAGTTCAGTTCATCGGTTAAAATTTACATTTCTACTACAATTATTCACGACAATGTTACTTTAAAAAGTGGGGGAGGGGGGCGCCACCCTATCTTCTGTATGTAAATATAACCAACTTTGCATGTTATGATAAAAGGGGGTAGACTCATTGTTGCTACGTGCCTGATAATTAATTTTGTGCATAATTCGGTAATTTCAGTGCAAGAGGAGCGTACAATAAATTTAATTTTCAAAAGATTGAATCATACGCGAAAAAACATATTTCAACAGAAAAATTTCACTAGAAATATCAATGTTTGAGATAATTATCATGTTCTGTTTCTCGGCATCCGATGTGCATTTAGCAACAAGTAGTTTGTCCAGTGTGAAATGATGTTTTAAAATAATGTACATGCGTTGGTTTGCTCTTGTAATCTCGGGCATAACTAATTGTGTTTTGGTTGTCGAAAATATTGATAAAAATCAATGATGACGAATTGTTGATATACTAAAAACATCCTGATCTGAAGATGTCGAGGACAAATTAATATTAATACTTTGTTCAGTATATCGTGACCCTACATTGCATGCGAAAAAATCGCACAAGAGACACATTGAATGTAATCATTGACTAAGTTATTATTATTCAGTCATGCTATGTTTTAGTCTTTACTCTTAATTCTTAGAAAGATTCATTAACTAGCAAATAATTACAATCAGAAATTGTAAATTTTCTATATATTCCTTACATGACGCCATCAGTTTAGGACCGCAATGAGCTGCGCGCCCTCTGTATTCAGGGGGAAATAACTCGCGCAGCATTGTGAACAATGTATCCCATTCAAAATTGTCTAATTTTTTTTTATTTTTTAATTTATCAAAGTTAAAGGGATAATATTAACCCATTTCGATGGGGTTTTTCTCAACCCAAATCATTTTATTCTAACATTATAACAAAAGATAAATGAATTTTGTATATCAATTTTGAAATGATAACATGTGCAAAGGTTCATGATTCGTATAAATTTTGTTTCCAAGTCAGGACTTCTCTGTTTATTCCGAAATATTGCGACAAGTGAATGCTTTATTACGTGACATTCCATAGTGGCAAGGGGGATCACTCTTATAGTTGCGCCATAATAATAGCAGAATGCTTCAATAAATATCAAGGATTTTTTCTTTCTATATTCATGTATGAAACTGTGAAAATAAAGAACAGTGACCAATCTCATTACTCCTATAAAGAATACCAAGGTCAAACAGACCTCTGAACCAGAGGTGTGATCAAGTGCCTAGTATGAATAAGCACCCCCTATGTTCCGGTTACACCCGCAGTGAGTCCTATATCTTGATCCGAAGTTAAAATCAGTATGCAAAGAACGGCATCAGTTTGTATGAAATATGTCAGACAGCATTTGAACAACAGGTTGTAGAGGTACATTTGTAAATTAAATCATTATAAGGACCATAACTTAAAACGAGGCTGTTGAAACCCCTGTAACATCACGTGTATGTCTGTAACTTGCCTCGACTTAAAAACAATCATACGACGCAGATCAAGCTCTTGTGTATCAAATCAGTTGAAAGATTTAAATACCATATGTAGGTGATAATGAATGTTGCTACACAAATATGCGGAGTTGACGATGAAGAAGCTGACGTCATCCTGCTTGTCATAAATCTGAGTTGCTAGTATGCCGTTAACATCAATGTTCAATAAAATATCCAAGTATGAAGTAGATGTAGAAGACCGTGGTGTCTTCTTTTGAGTTCAACGAGATATATAGAATGAACATTTGAATAAAAATGAGTATCGTATTCTTAATACCGAAAGAGGGTCGGACCGACCGAAGGCCTTTCCGCGAAGCAAGGCTCTATAGGTAACAAGTATGTGAACGAAAAACGACACAATCGGCAAAAACAGCGATTTTCCCTACATTCGATCACTGGAAATTTTGAGAGTCGTATTGGCGTCGCCATTATATTTTGTCCATTGGTTGCTTCAAAAGTTATTCGAGTTTAAAATTTGACTGCCAAAATACAAGGCTTTGGTGTGCAATTTGTAATTTAAACACTCTACTGTGCATTCTAATCTGTAGTATCTTTTATTTCGAGTTCACTGGAATCTATTGAATCGACATACGAATGAAAATGATCATTGTTAATAGATAAAACGTCGTTGATATATCTTAACGTTGGATTGAAGACCACAGCAAGAGATTTGTCCTTCTCATGTAAAAGCTTTTGAATGAATTCCGCTTCATAAGATTATAAAAGCAGGTCAACTAACAAAGTAGCACGATTTGTACCCATGGTAATTCTATCAGACTGTTTGAAGGTCTGATCACCAAATACTGTCAGTGGTATCTGGTATCTTTTTTATGTCAACGTCGGAGTACTTGTGCGTGGAATCAGAGTGGTGTTCAACAAGATAATTTTTGGATCTTGATCACTAGATATTATTATTTCTTTTTTACCATTTTTTGTTGAAGAAACAACTCTCTATGGTGTCAAAACGTCTAGTCTTTAATTTATCGTGAGACATGATCGTGTTTAGTGTTGTAAAGTCATACGGTTTAACGTTGTTGATGTGAGAAAAGTTTTGTGATCTCAAATTTACAAAAAGTTCTTTAGTATATTTTAGAATCCACAATTGATTTACACCACTGCAATATGTAGTGGCAAAATACTTTTGAAGTTTCTACTTCGCAGCAGCTAATAGTTTCGTGAGGAATAAAGATATGCTTGGTAAAACATTTACTGAATCCAGCAATGCTTGTTTGTAAAGGTTTTTGTGGAGTTTGGGAATCCAATATAGGTACAGTAACTCATATTTCCGTATTACTCAGATCACATCATAAACATTTCTGAAGTCTGTCAGACATTTAGGGACTACGGAATCAAACTTAAACCTTGTTTAAATCTGAGTAAGAGTATTTACTTAGAACGATAGACAAAGAAAGCACGAAGGTAAGAGTCTTTATGGTACCTATGAAATTTGAGGAGGCCAAGGCTGATCCATGCGTGGATTTTTGCCCATCGCCGGCTCTTTGAGCCACCGTGGGTTTTGGATCATGTTGCTTCCGAGTCGGTCCGCCAGGTCCTTGACTCGGGTTTGCTTACAAAGAATTTGATTCCGTCAACGTAGGTGGCATTCGTCGTCGTATGAGGGTTCGGTCTTCTATCCCAGAGTATTTCAAGTTCGGGTCTGCACCTTGTATTTCCTACATGTATACTTCCGCTATTGTATCCGTGCTTTTTGGCTACAGGTGGACTTTACGGTACCTGGGTGTGGGCCGTCTTGTGCTCGGTCCACCTGAGTGTTCTTGTTCTTCATCGTCTTTTGATTGTGGTACGGAAATTGTGTCAGATGGTGGGCTGAATCTGAATGGGAAGTACTTGATACTTTGTCGGAATGGATGGAGGGTATAAGAGGAATATTAAAATCCCATATCAGACATATCAAAACAGGAGTGCGTAACATCTGTCCTTCTGTGTTTAGTAAACCGGAGGTGATAGAAGAGTTAGATGGGTTGCATGATAAATGTATTTTGGTTCCAGATGACAAAGCTTGTAACAACGTTGTGCTTGTTTGCAATGCTCATTATTACAACTGCATTGTTAACGAGCTTGGCGTTCTGCATATAAACGGTTTTGAATCGAGGCAGGCTTCTGACAAAAATGCTGATGTTGCGGGGCTTTCTACAGTCCCGTCTGGGGTCACCGTTTCGCGGATCCTGTGGTCGTTATAACGATCTGATTTACCAGTGCGGCCATCCATTGGGTCGGGCGCTGTCTGACGTGTTTCGTGTCAGTTTTTGGACCGTTCTTGGCACACTGGTTCTGGCTGCAAGTTGTTCTGTGTGCCTTGTCGTGGTGTATGGTTTACAGCGGGTGTGGCCTGCTTCTATATCTTGTGTGTCCGAGGGTCCGTGTTTACCCATCTCTTTGGTTTGTATTTTCTGTGGGGATTGCGGGATTGCGTTTTGTTCGTTGTTTTGGCTTTTTCATTGATCTCTGTTTGTTGTCAGTAGTTCAAACAGGACCCTCGGACACATCGGAGGTGGTATCAGGTGCCTACGATTAGTAACCATCCCCTGTTGACCGTTTACTCCACCTTGATCCGGTAAACCACGCTGGGTATTCGAATACCAAGAACCGGATAGGATACTAAGAACCGAGTCAAAGATTTAAAATATTGTTTTGTGGTACGTACATAATATTCACTCTCAGCGATTTCATGCGATGTTCACAACAGAAATGAATTAAACAATCATCCGAGCGATAATCGTGCTTTTATAAATTAAATTCTGAGCGTTACAATATGATATTCAATATATACTACCTGTTTATTATAAGAAATTTCTGAGAAATCAACGAGTTTTTTTTTCTCTTTACACACCTATATCTACTGAAAGAGTGATATCCGATTGTATTTTTAATAGATAATAAATTAAAATATTAGCCTTTAACTGAAGGCTTATAGCTCATGATTTATATTTTTATGACAACGGGTGAAGGAATGGGCACAAAGTACCACGGGTTACGGTACACTACAACGCTGGTTCCCGTCTGTTCAGTGATATTAGGATATCATTACATTGACATTGAAAGAGATTTATTTTTTTTTAAAATAAAAATTTAATCCAAACTGCGATCTTCATTACACTACACATTTTTTCCATTACTTTTCGTCTCAATCAGTATCCTTATTTTATTTAGATCGGCTAAATGTTACAGTACACGCGCATATAGAGGGCAAGATGGGCTTGACATCCACAGCCCCAAACACACATGATAGGTACATGTAAAAATAAATAGTTTGTCTTTTCGTATTCACGTCTAGTCATAGAATATTGTGTTATTCCCTAAAATAGATTGCGACAAATTGTATGTAGTGGACTCCTTCCAGTGGAAACGATTCTGCATTATCTTTGTATGCATATATATCAAACGCTGGTCATAAAGGTAACACAGCCAGCATACTAGAAGTGGATGGAATTGGAATGATGAATTAAACCCGTAAACCGTAGATAATTCCATATCCCTAAAAATATCATTGAAGCAATATAATCTGTACGGACTGTATTTTGCAACTATTCAATCATACAACAAATACAACTAATGTAAACTAAGGCTCTGATAAGAATTCAGCAAAATAAACACGGGGATAATGTTTGATTGGTTGGTTGTATATTGTTTAACGTCCCTCTCGAGAATTTTTTCACTCATATATCGAGACGTTACCATTACCTGTGAAGGGCTGCAACATTTAGGCCTCTGCTCAGCGCTTACGGGGGATCTTATCGTGTCACACCTGCTGACATATAAAATGGAGACTGGCGTGCGTAACCACACTTTGCATTAACATATTACCTCGTTTCATGACTGCCTTGAAGCATTATAAGAGTAAGAAATTTATTAAATTACGCAAATGAAATTTTGATAATGGATTTGATATAAAATTGGCATATTAAATAGTTTACATTAAAATTAAATGTATTTTTAAAGCGACAAACTTAGAGTAAATCACAAAGCAAGGTATACTCCTCTTATCTATTGTATTATCTGCAGCTTAATTCAATACCTTACACTCCCTTGATATTTGTGTGCAATGTACATGTAACAGTACGACATTTAACTCTAGACATGACAAAGTCCAGACTTCTTGCTACCCTTTATGATAAAGGTTTTGTGAAAAACGAAGTGTCTGTGTTGGAATTTTTAGCAGTCCAAGGTTGGGCTCACACAACCTTGTAGAATAACAGATATCAGTCTCCAAAGACGAAAATCTTTTAGGAGAATGACAGGATTTCAAATTCTACAGAAATCCTATCATAATCCTATGGGAGAAAAAATCCTATATTTCTTTAATATTCAGTAGGATAATTGATCCTATATACATAAATATGGACGATGAAGAAGCAGAAGGTTTCTTGTTTGTCATAAAGGTGAGTTGTTAGTTTGCCGTTAACAACTATGTTCGATAAAATATCCAAGTATGAAGCAGATGTGGAAGACTTTGTGGTGTCTTTTATTTTATGTTCACTGGAATATATCGAATTGATATGAGAATAGAAATTAATATACCATTGATAGGAAAACGTCTTCATCATATCTAAATGACGAGTCTAAATAACGAGTTGAAGGCCAAAGGAAGAAATGTTTTTCTCATGTAAAGGTCTTCGTGTAAATTTTGTCTCATATAAAATCATAATGACATGGGTTTGAATCAGACGCGTGATTTTGAAAAATTTCATCTTTTGATATGGGACTTCAAATACAAATTGGATTTGCAAACGTGAAATAAAATTAAATTTAAGCCAAGTTAGGAATATATCATTTTGCAGTTCAGTATAGGTAAGGTAAGTCAAAGTCATTTTGGATGTTAAAGAATCTGTTCTTTGAATAAGTATTGTAAGATAAAGATAGATTACCAAATGTCAAATTAAAGCCTGGTACTTTCGTTCAAAAGAATGAGTACAGTATATAATAAGGAACTTTACGAACAAATATTGTTAAAAGCTAACCGTTAAATATTCTTCATGCAACCTAATTCTTTCATCACTACTGGTTTACTAAACACAGAAGTATACAATCTGTCAATGAGTCAAATGCTGTCTGACGTGTTTCATTCCAATTTTCAGCGCGTTCTTTACACAACTAAGGAGTAAGGATTACTCCGTTTACCTTATCAAGATATAGATCTCACGGTGGGTGTAACCGTTAGGTAGGGGATGCTTATTCGTCCTGGGCACCTGATCTCACCTCTGGTATATCTAGATTTCCGTGTTTGTCCAACTCTTTAATTTGTATTCCTTATAGAAATTATGGATTGAACGCTGTTCGTTATATTCACATTTCATGGTAAGCACCTTTGTTTTAATGTGTCTTATTTTCCTCTCATATTTCTATCATTTTAATAAGGTATCAAATTCTTTCTTTTCATATTTAGTCTATTGCCTGGCATAATCGTTAACAGAATTCATTATATAGATGACGTTCTGTCGCCAATTCAAAGATCGAACATTTTCAACTACACTGACATCACCAGTTTTGATTAGGACTGTGAATCGAATTTAGGCCACCTGATAGTGAACCGAGCGCTCTAACCATTGCACTTCATGGCCGGTTTCTAGTTTACTGTATCACCTCGGTATAGAGATAACACATAGGGGAAGAAAATTCTTATCGATTTCTGGGTCAAAATATTATGGGGATGCTTACTCTTCCTAGGCACCTCATCCCTTTTCTGGTATGTCCTGGGGTCCGTGTTTGCCCATCTCTCTGATTTGTATTCTCAATAGGAATGATGAGATTGATCATTGTTCGTTGTCTTGGTCTTTACATTGTAGTTCATGGTCACAAACATTAATTCAACATGAGAGTTGATAACAACATGTATACCGCCTTCAATATGTTGACAACTTTTCATCTAATATTGGGGGCCTCCGTGGCCGAGTGGTTAGAGCATCGGGTTCAAAATCACAAAGCCTCTCACCTCTGTCGGCGCGTGTTCGAATCTCGGCCGCGGCGTTATGTGAGCAAGTTTGCCAGTTTACTTGCGGAAGGTCGGTGGTCTCTTCCCAGGTACATTGTATCTGGGTTCTCTCCTCCACCAACAAAAACTGGACGCCACCAGATAACTGAAAATTTGTTGAGTGTGGCGGAAAGCAATAAATAATCAATCAATCAATCATCTAATATTTACAGACAGTGTGACTACTGGACCTAGCGAACCATGAAATGGGCATTGGCGTGCCCCAAGCGATAATCATAATGCAATCAATTCCGGCAGATAAGTAGTAGAAATGACAGTTTACTTGAAAATAAATATTTCCCTTGCGCTAAACGCGAAGTAACATCCAAATATTAAATGGGGACATAGCTTCATGATCCGCCTATTCATTTAATACGGAGAATAACGCCAGGTCTTCATGACAGACCTGATAAACGCTACGACGATAAATGATTTTGACGATCAATGGAAACCTGATAGAAATCTTGTAAATTCAGAAGCAATATAGATAGAATGAAATATCCAAACACAAGAAAAGAATGGCATATTACTATTATGGTAATGGTATTTGAGAATGTCAACATTGTATACCTAAAACGGATATAAAAAATCTATTGGAATGTAATATGCATATAAAAAGGCATTTTATCTCTAATTGTTGTATTTTGTAATGAACAACGTGATTTATAAAGATCATTTACATGTACTGTTTACTCTGTCGTAACTGAGATGTTTAATTAGATACGAGTATAACTAACGTCAACCTGCGACGTGTACCACCAGTAGAATAAAAACCCATAGCGAACTCTTTATCGTACACGTAGGAATATAAACATTAGTAAATTAATTCTTATTCAAATTTTAATTTTTACTGGTGAAAGTTCCACAGGTTGAAAATGTATGTATTAATTTGATTATTTTGTTTGTTGATAATTAATTTATTTATATAGTTACTTAATAAAGACCCACTTAATCGCGGGACATTGACTTAAAACTCGCGATTTCTACGGATCTATACATGCAGTTTTTAAATTCAGACAAAGTATCCGAACAGTAAATTTTGAGGTTGAATAATTCCTAGTTTTAGTTTTAAGATGGTGTAGTCATTGGAACCGGAATGGTGTGTCTAAGCCCCTACCTTTTGTCGCAAACCGGAGATTAATTAGGGACTTGCCTATCTTTTTATCAACTTTCGTACTGTAGTTACCCCCCCCCCCAGTTTTTGTTTCTTTTCGCAAAATGTTTACTTTAATCATTCGCTTCTTTCTAATATCCTCCCGATGCAGTGATATGTAAATTGATGCAGGTATCTTAAGCAGATATCCGCCCAACTGACGGATCTACAAGGTCGGAGAATTACAATTCCAACCCATCTCGTTTATTTCAGATCAACAGGGGATGTTTACATATACCTCTTTCACTTCACACGTGTCTATCATATATGACATGGTAATTGTGTTGGAATCCCTTAATTCTGTCAGTGGTGGCTAAGTGTAAATTTGCAGCATACTGACTCGCTTAAAAAGATACACTCAATAGCATTCAATAGCCATTTTGTGGATGAAATAACCCAGGAGATTCTGGTATGCTTTTGCCAGTCTTCAACTGCCTCACTCGGAAATTGTTTCACGGTGTTCAACTGTACTGGTGCTGTCTTAGGTTTGTGCATTTTCTGAAGTAAATCTTCAAAACTCTGTGCAAAAGAGTGACACAGAAATCACTTGTTTTGTCTTCCCTTCAATGCATCAACACTATTTGTCCAGTTTCTCACCAGTATGTATCTCATAATGTTTAAACGACTTCTAATCTTCACTGTAATTGTAATATAATGTTTGGGTAGTGTATCGATACGATCTTGACCTCTATTGTAGTTGGTATTACGTCGGTTGCCATGGTAACCATCTTGATATCCGTGACCTTGATGTCTATGAGGATATTCTTGATTACCATTTGGTACGCGGATTTCACTCTGATTATGACTATTTTCGTTACCATTGTGACGTTTAAATCTGCGATATATTCCTTTCTCTATATGTTAATCAAGCTTTCAGCATCCCACACAATAAGGTTTATTTTGGTACGCAGATTTCAAAAGATAAATTGAATCAGCTTCAAAGTTTTAAACTTTACCTCCGTATGATTTGGGAGATGTGTTGGAAATGTTTTTATTTCCCCTTTCCTATCCCACTTAATTTCTTGATATTTTTCTACTGCTTCTGAATTTTTCTGGTACAGCAACTCTTTACCGTTGCCAATGATTGGGGTTATATGATTATATTATGCCAATTGTTAGGCCGTTCTTGGCACACTGATTCTGACTGCGGGTTATTCCGTTCACCTGATCAAGATATAGGGCTCACGGCGGGTGTGATCGGTCAACAATGGATGCTTACTCCTCCTAGACACCTGATCCCACCTATGGTATTCGCAGGGGTCCATGTTTGCCCATCTCTCAGATTTGTATTTTCTATAGAAATTACGAGATTAAGTACTGTTTGTTATCTTATGCTTTTCATTATTAGGGTTTTCCTCCTCCCCAAAGTCAAGCAAATTTTGATTAATTGTAAAATTAATTGTATAAAGAAATTTATATGAAGTATATAGGTATTTGATACCATATGATTTATACAGAATACTAATCTTTGATCTATATTGGAGGATGTATTTCGGTAGAACCTCTCCAACTCCTGGCAATTTAATTAATTCTTCCTCTGATTCAAAGTTTGAATTTGCTTACTTTCTGTCTTTGTATTCTAGTATCTTATTTCTGCAAAAATTAATTTTATTCCAAAGAAAGGCTACTACTACATAATAAGTTGACCTATGCATAAACAACTTAACAAGTGCAAAAAATCTCTAATTCAAAGATATGTTAAATTCAGGGTCGTCAAATGCTGACAAAACTGCAATAAATGATGCTAATGATAATGAATTTAGAATTATCAACAAGTAATAATAATTGTCAAAAAATGATAATGTCGAAGCGCAAAATTAAGATATTGTCAAAACTTCTCCGAAAATTTTGTGAAGAAAATCACAGGTGAAATATACAAATAACGCACAGGTTCTGTAAACGCAGCTCCAGAGGCTGGAACAGACGCATATAAATAACCAAGAAATCGGTTGTTACCTGAAGTCCTGGTAGACAAACGAGTGCAGTAAAGTAGTCTTCTTGATAGTTAAATATTGGCGCTGAAGATAGTCTATGGGAAAATCACTCAGCAAATATCAAGGTGGCAAATTCAAGGTCAGTGATTTAGGAATGGATTAGTCAATCCTGATAATTAGCTACTGTAGCATTCATGCATTGCTGACAGAGGACGGACTGGTGATTATTAAATATAAAAAGGATGAAATGAACCGGGTAATATTTCATTTTCTCTCTAAAGTTAAGCAAACTAAGAAACCTACATGTCTCATTTAATAGTAAAGTATAGACATAAGTCAAGCGTTCTTTGGATCGACGGTGTACCCAGGTACGATCGTCAGACCTTCAAGTGTACAAAAGAACGGAAGAATAGCTCCCTTTTGAAATTCACAGATATCGCATGCACAATACAAATAGAAAAATGTGAATGGCGTTTTAGTAAAAGAGGGCGGATTCCGTCGCAGACGAATATCGACTTCCTGTAGTATGTTGAGTATTGTTCTTGGAGTGATGGTGTAAAGTCCAGAGATGGTTCATTTGGGGAAAAAACAACAGATGATTGGAATCAATTTCTAAGCTGAATCGCCTCTGCAAAGCTAATGCGTCTATATGAAGAAACAGGGCTATTTCCGCATTGGGGACTATTTAATACAGTTTGTTGTAAACGTCATAATGTATTGTATAATATTGACTTACATCGCAAAATATATAGTAACGTCATTATTAAAAGATGAAGATAAGAAACAGTGATCTGATAATTCCTATAAAGAATACGAAAGTAGAAGTAGAGCAAACACGTGTTCAATAAAGTATCCAAGTGAATCAGATGTGGAAGGTTATATGTGTCTTTTACATAATGAAAAATGATAAACTCTGATTTACCAGCTTGAAGCACACTGATATGCTATTTCCGAGATATCAGATCTTCTATGATGGCCGTACAATCAGTATTCTATTAAACTCTTAGATGGGTACAACGGTATACTTACAATATAAACTGGTTATGTAGATGACAATATTAATGTTAAATAGAGAAATGTTTGAATTAGGCTGTTTCATTAAATATGTAATTATCATTCATTTCTTCTTCGACACACCATGCTTTTAACAAAGAAAGACGGTGACTTGCGAGTTTTGTTTGAGCTATTTTATATTTTGTTACTCATAAACTTATTGAATTTGAGCTTCCTTTAAGTTTGGGTGTTTGCATAGCAGCTGAGGATCATCTTTTCAGCAATAAATGTCTACAGCGATAAGCATTTGTATCAATCGTGGGAAGACGAAAATATGTTTTGCATCTCATCGTACGTGAATTTAACAAAGGGAAACAAATACATGGCAACTCAAAAATTGCTATTACATGCAAACAATTAATTTCATTTATTCCCGATTTGTGCTTGTCTGCTTCTGCACAGAAAATTCTTATAAAAATACTAAATATCCAACTTTATTTTCAGGATTTGTCAGAATATAGGGCTCGTGGCGGGTGTGACAAGGGATGTATACTTCTCTTAGGCACCTGATTCCATATCTGGTATACTCAGGGGCCGTGTATGGCCAGCTCTCTAATTTGCAGTACATTTAGGATTTATGACACTGATCTTCGCCTTTTCATTTTCCCCCTATTTTTAATAATGTCTCGCATAAAACCAGGCAAGCTTGAACAGAAGGCATCTTTCGAAAAATAATGCTTAAAGTAATTTCAACCAAAACTTAAATGCAAGAAAAAGTCAAATCAAATTTATTTAAAATTTATCAATACACAGCTTCTTATTTTCTTTTGCTATACATTTCTCAAAATGTGCTTCAAAGCCAAGTTACATTTTAAACATACTCAAAATTTTTATGAACCGCTCTTTTTGGTAAAATTCATGCATTGCGTGGTTTCATATAAGAAAACAATCTAAAACACAACACATCAATTTCTCAAATGAAATTCTATTTTGCCATATTCCTGACGTTTAAAATCGTTATTAATCTGTCAGAAGGTGGCTATTTTTGTATAAGAAAAAAACATATCACTACTTCCATTAAAATTCCTTAAATATTATTAGAATAAAAAAGGGCCAATGGCTGTATAAATTGTAATTATTATTTAATTAATTTCACATTTTGCTGAACGATTTATAAAAGAAAGTTTTGTAATAATGCGGGCGTGCGTGTAGCTTATATAACCATACATGAAATCAGTTAACGACGTGAACATGTTTTTCTTCGTATATTACTTCCATCACCGTGACCTACCAACCCTTCATCTTTCGTTAATTCATGAACTTTTCTTCTTATTTTGTAACAATCACATGTGTATTGTTTGGCTATTGTAATAAACATTGTGAATTTCAATACGTTCTTGGTATTGGGATCAATCCCTTAAAATATTTGTAAATCAATTTCAATCATCTCAAAATAAATAAATGTTCTATATCAAATTGTGAAACCCATGTCTCTGGGCTCGAATGGACGGATAGAAAAGTTAGTCGCATAAAATATTTGAACCTTATATTCATGTTGAATTAAAGATCGAGCTTTTGACATCATAGACAGTTCTTTAATCTATAACTATGAAACACGGAAATATTCATATCTTGTGCTCATTCATCCAAAAACCTACTTTCTTAAAAACCACTCTGATTCTACGTACAAATACTCTGATGTTGATATTTAAAGGATACTGGAGTTCCCCATTGACAATATGTACATAGTCTTGGTGATCTGGTCTTCCAACAATGTGTTAGAATTTTCATGGACGTATATTGTGTTTCATTACTGGCTGTCTTGTTTTTATATTCTTATGAGGCAGAATTTATTTAAAAGCTTCTACATAAGAAGATAAATTCTCTTACTATGACCATCAACTCGACATTTAGATATATTGACGACGTTTTATCTATTAACAATTATCATTTTCATTCATATGTCGATTCAATATATCCCATTAAACATGTCTGCTTCATATTTTATTGAACATAGATGTCAACGACAAACAAACGATACACCTTTATGTCAATCGAGTTGGCTTCAGTTTCTCCATCGTCAACTTCCTATATTAATATAGCAATATTTCATTATTACCTCATATGGTGTTAATTTCTCTCAATTGATTCGATAGGCGAATGTATGTTCTGCGTATGATTAAAATTTTAAATGAAAGTAAACTATGGACACATATGTTGATGCTGCAAGGTTTCAACAGTCTCGTTTAAAATCAGCATTTCGCAAATTATATGGTCGTGATAATTATCTCATTTGCAAATACAGGCTATCATTGGATTGAATGCTGCCTGACTTAATTCATACCAGTTGTTAAGCCATTCATTACATACTGATTTTGACTACGAATTACTCCGTTTACCTGATCAAGATATAGAACTCATGATTAACGTGACTGGTCATAAGGTATGTTTAATTCTCTTAGGCACCTGATGCAGTCTCGGGTGTTTCCAGGGGCCGTGCTTGCCCTATTCTTAATTTTATATTCTTATGGAATGTGTGTAATTGGTCACAGTTAGTTATCTTCACTTTGGGTTGGTTGTCCCGGAAGGCCATTTTGAGATTTTCGGGAAGTCATTTGAGAATTCTTGGGAGGTCATGCTCGGCTTTCTGGGAGATCATGCTAGAATTCCTTGGAGGTCACTCTGTAATTTCTGTGAGGCCATTCTGGGATTTCTATGATGTCATTTTAGGAATTCTTTAAAGTCATTCTCCCAGTATCGTCGTCTTCAAGACTCTCAGCATCAAGCTACCAACTTAGAAACAACAGCCAAGCGAACTGGCCCATACATCGCTGCTCTGAATACGAAAACAACGAGAATCAACTCAAACCAAACCGACAGCATCAAGATCAGCAACACCGAAGTAGAAGACATAAAAGAGTTCACATACTTGGGAAGTATTGTTAGTACAAACACCAAGCTCAGAATGTTTAACACCAGTGTGAAGTCAGTACTCCTTTATGGATCTAAAACCTGAAAAGAAATACCATCATCCATGAATTCAGTCCAAGTCTGTGAACAAGTGCCTGAAAAACATCCCTGGGATAAGGTGGTCGAATACCATCAGTAATGTAGACTTGTGGAAGATGACGAAACAACAACCAGTGGAAGTGACCATCAAAACACGCAGATGGAGCTGGATAGGACATACGCTGAGGAAAGCAAACTCGAACATTACAAAGCAGGCCTTAGAATGGAACCCACAAGGACAACGGAAGCGTGGAAGGTCAAAGAATCCCTGACATAGAGTGCTAACAGCAGATTAGAAGAAAATTTTCAAAAGCTGGGGATGCACAAAGACCATTGAACAAAACAGAGGGAGATGGAAAGACCATTGAACAAAACAGAGGGAGATGGAAAGACCATTGAACAAAACAGAGGGAGATGGAAAGACCATTGAACAAAACAGAGGGAGATGGAAAGACCATTGAACAAAACAGAGGGAGATGGAAAGACCATTGAACAAAACAGAGGGAGATGGAAAGACCATTGAACAAGACAGAGGGAGATGGAAAGCCACTGTAGTTGCCTTATATCCCCACTGGGACGCAGTGGATTAAATTTAGTTCCATTCCTAGAAAGTCGTTCTGGGATTCCTTAGAGGTAATTCAGGGATGGACATTCAGGGATGGCATTGGTGAAATTCATGTCATCTTTGACAAAAAATGAGGGTACAAAGATAATCAAAGGCAAAAGCATTGAATATGTAAATATTCGGCTTTATAGGTGGTCTTCATGAGAGTAATGAAAAGTCAATCTGAAATTAATGGGAGGTCACTCTGAGGATATTATTCTGAGATTCCTGGAACATTTTAAAAGAGAGGTAACTTCATCAACGAATATGAATGCTATCAAAAGAGTTACCTATAACTTGAATTGTCATATTAATGTAATTATTCACAAAAGCTTACAATATGATTAACCAATCATCATTAATGCCCCCTTGATTTAGTTTTCATTGTCTTTTAGAATAGAAAATGTAGATCTTGTATATCTCGAGTTGGGAAAGGATGTGATGATGATGATGATGATGATGATGATGATGATGATAACTACAATGAATACGTTTTATGTGTATTTACAACTCACTTCATATAGATATCTGTATCATTCTTTACCATCTAAGTTTTATATTTTGGGGAATGTAGGTCTTATATAGAACGTAAGTGGTCATCTATATCCATTATTCATGCAATTCTTTCCACAAAGTATGATTAGTAACATTATTTCATACAAAGTATCTTTATATGGCCTTTATCTTAACGGCAGTTAGGAATTTTCAACCCGATGAAAAATTATATAATCCCCTTATCGCTGTTTAATGACCTTTTCGTCGCCTGATCTTATGACACGAGATGGCTTGCCAAAAGCCTTGAAATGCGTGAAGTTTATCAAACACGATGTTTGCTTCAGGACTGTTTTTCAGTTTTGTTATTGGTGAGCATAACTTTCATGAAATTCTACGTTAAGTCTTACCATAACGTGTTTTGTTAGATATCTTCTGGCACCTGAACATGTTGAAGATGGAACGGAAAAAATATTTACTAGTTCTGGTATACCCATTGTTTGACTGCGTCACTGCAAGATAATTTCATTTTGCATTTGGGCGTGATAAAATTGTAGGTACAGTTTTAGTAACATACATTTGTTGCTGTTAAACACAGAAGTAGAAGAGAGTTTTCTTCATGTTTATCATTACATGGATAATTGGTTTATATTACTCATTCTAAACTCCCATGTCTAGGATTCTTGGAGAGCTTCTTATTACATAGGTAATAGTTGATGCTACTGAATAAGTGAAAGATTTTAAATTCTGTCTAACAGGCGTTGGGGGTCTGACGTGTGATTTTGACAATGGTCTGTGTGAATGGTACGCGATTCCCAACAATTTAGTTCAGTGGAAACTCGGAACGGGCAGTACACAAGATCCTTCTTCTGGGCCGAGCGGTGACCATTCTCCAACAGGAGGTGATGGATTTTGTTATATTCATACTACATCAGAACGAAATAATGATCTCATTTTCATATTATGAGTGATCAAATAACATTTTGTAGACAATGGTGCTCAATTACGCCTTTACACTATTTTACAAAATGCCCCATGCACCAAGCAATGATTTCTAGTACAGTATGATACTAAAAGAGTTAAATAGAATATTTATCAAACTTTATCAGAAATACAAGTAATGCAAACGTATAGCATCTCACACCACCATCAAAATGGAGAAATATGTATTCGTTTGATTGCAGTTTAAATAAGATTTAAATGCAATGATTTTTAAATGAACCATGACATAAATATGTGTTGGCGGTCGCATTTCATAGAATTTTACATTATGCTTATTAATTACTACATGATATTGCAGATGGTCAATACCTGTATATTGATGGTCATGAATTTTTCAATGCATCACTAACAGCGGAAATACGGAGTCCAGAATTGTATATCCTTGGTAATACCACATTATCTTTCTGGTACCACATGAACGGAGTGGGAGTGGGGGAACTAACGGTCGTTTTAGTAGACCGATATCAAAACAGAAAAGTAGCCTGGATGAAATCTGGGAGACAAGGAGCAGGGTGGTTTAGGGGTCATGTCAGTTTGGAGGACCTCACAGATTACGTAAGTAAATGCAGACACTGTTTCACAGTGTGATTGCAGCTGTTTCTTTTTGTTCTGGTTTGTCTTTTTGTCATATTTAGTGTCATAGGAACCCATTTTGTTTCCATATGCGCTGTTATCTTCTCGAGGGCCTAAGGTCACATTGTCCACCACACACGTTTGATAATAACACGTGTCTACGAGTCACACGGGAGCTTATTTACAGATTCAGAGATCACATCCAAATAAAGTTTTTACTAACAAGTTAACAAGGCACTTTCAAGACTCTAGGGTTGATACACATTGAGAAGACTTAATTTAAGACCGGTTTAGTACTTAATGAAGTGTAACAGGTTTTTGTATTTGATGAAGTATAAAAGGTTTTTGTGCTTAAAGAAGCGTAATGGGTTTTGTGCTTAATAAAGTGTAACAGGTTTTGGTGCTTAATGAAGTGTAACAGGTTTTGGTGCTTAATGAAGTGTAACAGGTTTTGGTAATTGTGTAGTGGTCAACTTGTTGATATTGTTGTTTCTTCTTTTACGCTTTTGTTCGTGACGTCAAATAACTGAACATTTCCGCAGTTTAACCATAAACTGTTTACGTAAACGTATAAAATTCATCATCGGATAAGTTTCACAATTTCCACATTTCAAATTTTTCCGTTCTTAAGATTGTTCAAAATGATATACAACTTTTTTACAAGTTGACTTCAGATTAAATAATCAAGCACTGAAGACGTGTACATCCTCAAACATTTCATGTAGTCCTTTCTCCTGAAGAGTTCAAGGTCAATATTGTTCGAAATACTATTTTTGCATAATTTTACTTTTAGGATTTTAACTTCAGATTTGGAGCATAAGGAGTTCAGAGACCAATAATAAACATTTAACTTTGAACTTTTTTTCTATGGGTCCAATGACATATGCATACAATCAATCCCATTTATAGTACATCAGTTTGATACTTTGACTTAGAACTTGAAACAGAAGTTCTTCAAATGCCTTCTCTGATATATCTGCAAACTTTCAGATGGCACATTGCGGATTATCTGTATTATATGTTGATATTGTTTGTGATAAAGCTATAAAGAAGTTATTTCTGTTTATAACAGCCAATGTAAGATACAGTTGATTTTGTATATTCGTATAAGGGTGTTACATTGCAGCTGATGATATTTCCTTTGGCAATATGTGAATATCATTATAAATATTTGTACACACCGGCGTATATAATTGTCACCTAACTGTGGTGGTCTATCTATAGAAGCGAAGTATTTCTCAAATTGGAGATAAAACAAACTACAAATAAACCATGTATACTCCATGAATAAAAGAGTGTAACAAAAGGAAACAACTAATGACCGATGCAGAACTGGTCTATTTGATTCTTTATTTCTTGAGATAATCAAAGGTGGCAAACTTCAATATTAACTTTGATATAAATAAATATCACCTGGCAGGCTAGGAATTTCATCTTTGAAGTTAAAATTCCTAAAGATATATACTTATCCAATTTTTTTTATATAAAGTTGCTAAAATTGTACGGAAATATTTAATATCTGTCAGACAAAAGCATGTACCACTGCAGGAATTTAAAAAAAAAAATAAATAAAATTCTCTAATAAGTAAATTTTGATTTCCTGTGGGATAAATATGGTAGACTTGTCGTGTTTTCAATATCTTAAAAAGGAAAGGGCACGGCCTCAAAATTTTGGCCTTCTTCCTAATCATCAATATTCTTATAATTAAATCTTTTTAATAGAACTTTAGAAATTTTTTACATTTCAAAATTTGAACAAAAACACTTCAGAATTGAAAATGATTCAAATCCACCAAAACTTCGACATTCTTCCTAATAATTCAACACTATATTACACTGTAAAATTAAAGTAATTGTGGTACAATTTAGACACTTTAATGTAAGCTGGATCAGTAAATCAACCGACAAACAACTTTCTCCATTTGACCTTTGAAGGGGCAAGTTTTTTTTTAAAGAAAGCGTTCTGGTTGATGTTTGATCTTTGAAAATCCCAAACATTGTACATAGAGCTATTTCCGTGGCTTTTTGACATGCCGACAGGTACATAGCAAACGCGCTTCCCAAAGCAATAGCCATTATATCACAGAAGTAATTTTGAATTCTGAAAAGTTCCTTTTAAATTATAAATCTATATTTCAATTTCTTACATTGAAATGGGGAAATTTCTATTGTATCATAGCGAATTTACAGAAAATTCCAACGTAAAACTTAATAAGATTTTAAGAAGAAATTGCGGTAAAAGTGTTGACAAATTGCTAATTACAACGCTTTTGCGGTTTTACCGGAATATTTATCTTGTGATTAATTAAATCCTACATATAAACAGGCATCAGTTGTTGATATTCAGTGACCTTTTCCTCTTTATCTAAAATAACATTGAATTCATTTTATAACTTCCTTGTAGATTTTGCTCTATTTCTTGATATCAACAAATAGGGTAGTTATTTATTTAAGGAAAGGTTATGTTTCTATTTGATGAGCAAAGTCAAGACATTGTATTTCCCTGCCCTCCCTGTAAACAATGATGGTATTTGGTACAAATTACGTTGATTCATCATATAAAAATATTTATTTGAAGCCAATCCCATACTTGAGTTTACATAAGATGTCGAGACTGCAAATCCTGATACAAAGGACAATTGCTTATTCTAAACTAATTTTAATTAATTTTGGTATATCAATCCATAATTCATTCGTAAAAACAATGCTTTGGTCTCTAAGCAGGTGCACTTTTTAAAAAACAAAAAGAAAGAAAGAAAGATCGACATGGTAAAAGTACAGTTTCGCAACACGAAGTAGATTAGACAATTTTGTATCTAGAAGTCATTTCATAAAATGCAGCATTTCATATTCGTTGTTAATTTTAAAGCGTCTCCAATCCAAATGACTTTTCTTTGCATATGTCTGTATGTCTAAATTATTTGCCAAAAGAATTTAATCACTCGTATCATTAAAGTTCAATCCCAGACCTATCATTTTCCTTATCATCCTCATTTGAGCTTCGTTTTCATACAGGTTATATTTCAAGGAACAACCAGACTCCATTATTCCTCTGACATAGCAATTGATGATATATCAGTTTCTACAGAGCCGTATGGTAAAAAAAAATTGATGTATATCTTTCATTCGAGATAAAAATTAGAATAACATAGACTTTGAATTAGAACGTCTTCATAAAAAGCAAATATTTTCAACTTATGATATTTTTTTTTTTTAGAATTAACGCAAAGTCCATGGTTTACAACAACAACTACGATAAAACCATCCACTACATCAACATCTATATTCAATTTTCCAAGTATGTATAGATCGTCATTTCTTAAAACAAAATCATGTTTTGGCTGCTCTAGATATAACACAATGTTTGCCTTTTATTGCTATAACACGATTTTTTGTCTAATGTTATAGCTATAACAGGATGGCTCATCTGTTATTTTAGGTATATAAGGATATTTCTCTGTTATTATAACTATAGCACGATGTATTGTCTGATATAGCACTAACACGATGGTTTGTCTAATTCAGCGATAACATGGTGTTTTATCGGTTATTACAGTTATAACACAACGATTTGTCTGTTATAGCTATAACACGATTTTTTTCTGTTATAGTTATAAAACTTGACTGTACCTTTAGCACAAGTACGTGTTCATGGCAACAAGATACAAGTGATGATTTTGACTGGCATAGATGGTATGGACGATCTCCGGATTTGACTTCCGGTCCAGAATTTGACCATAAAAACACAAGTAAGGAAACAGCTACATGCCGATATAATATTTTGGTTTCAATCGATCGCCAAGAATAGTCTCGTTCTTGAACAACAATGATTTTTTTGTTCTCACACACATGTACATATATACATCCAACAGAAACTGGGGCCTCCTTGGCCGAGTAGTTAGAGTATTGTGCTCAAAATCAAAAGGCATCTCACCTGTAGTCGGCGCAGGTTCGATTCTCGCTCGCGCCGATATATGTGAGAAAGTTTGCTAGTTTACTTTCGGAAAGTGGGTGGTCTCTTGCCGGGTACTTTGTATCTGGGTTCTCTCCTCCACCTACAGAAACTGGACACCACTAGATGACTGAAAAATTGTTGAGTGGGGCGGAAAACAACAATCAATCAATCAATCAACAGAAGCTTCCCTACCTGACCTGACTCACAGCCAATTATCTCGCATGGGTTTCAAATTTACTATTAAAGAGTTAAAGGTGAAGAACTCTAAATATAGCTATATAGAGTACTAATGTTCGTCGATGAAAATAATAGTAAACCACAAATGGTATAAATTGCTACTCTGTATTCTAATATATTTGTACATAATCAATCTAGTTCGTCCCAAAATTCCGTTTACTTCCCAAGATAGGCAGAAATCAATACTGAAAAGTGCTTCTTACTGTTTACTCGAAATGTACCACAAAACAGAATGTTTGTGAAATGCAACAAGTTAATGTACAATGTTCAATATCAGATATCATTCCTATGTTGAATTTCTTACCCCAGTTCATAAAGTGAAGTCCCTAATAGCTCCAAGTGTCCTAAATGTGTATGCACTTTCAATTTTCACGGCCATTTTCACCAGTTCTTTTATTTACTCAAAAGGATGAAATGATCCAAAACTATTCAGAGGCTCAAATATTGATTTTGATAAAAAATAATTCATTATACTTCATAAATTGTGCTAATAGCAGGTCTTTATAAGAAACACGGCTCTTGTGTCGATTTTCATCCAAACCAAATTAACACAGGTGTTTGAAGTTTTATTATAATAATAAATTCCTATGGGGGAGTTAGTGGTACCGGTCAAAAATGGCTATGAAAAGTGAAAGTGTTTACAATTTTTAGTCATTTGGAGTTATTACAGACGTCAGTTTATGAACTGAGATATGAAATTCAACTTAAAAATGATTTCTGATGTTGCACATTTTATGCAATTACTTGTTGCAATATTACTTTGCCAACATTCTGTTTATTAATATAGTGCAAGGGATGAAGTACATTTCGAGTAAAAAAAATAATACATTTTCCTGAATTGATTTATGTACATCTTTGAAAGTTTACAAAATTTCGAGATGAAGTTTTGTAGTAATGTACATTGATTACGTGATTAATAGTGTTTGTTGTTTTCACACTCAACAATATTTCAGTTATCTGATGGCTCCAGGGTTTCATTGGTGGAAGAGAGAACTTAGATACAATGTACCCGGGAAGAGACCACCGACTTTCCGAAAGTAAACTGGCAAACTTTCTCACATATATCGGCACGAGCGAGAATCGAATCTTGTGATTTTGAGCGCGATGCTCTAACCACTCGGCCACGGAGGCCCTCGTTATGTATATTGACTATGTACGTGCATATTAGAATTCAGAGTAACAAATTCTATACCAATGGCTTGTTATCTTCTTCATCGGCGAACTTAGAGTCATATACCTTAACTCTATAGTAGTAATACATTCGATTCCAAGCGATGTGATTTGATTGCCTGTGCTGTTCATTACTTGTTCATATGTTTAAATTGTCTTCTTCAGCTGAATACTATCTATTGCTGAAGGGCCATGAATCCCGTAACAGCAGCTGGACAGCCATTCTGTACAGTCCACACATCACCGTCAGTAGCCCAATGAATATAACATTCTGGTATCATATGAATGGAGCCGGAGTAGGGACCCTCACATTATATAGAGAGAACGCTGACGGCTCCAAGAAACAACTGTTTGTAAGATCAGGGCGCCAAGCCTCGTCTTGGGAACAAGTCAGTGTACAGCTTCCGGTTGGTTTTTACAAGGTTCGAATGTTTGTGTTTAAATGTTTTTACGCTTCAGAAAATAGATCTTTAGACAATCTTGAAAATGGAAGTCTCAAGTTCTTAAAAGATACTGAAACAATACTGGAATCACTGAAACGTCGAACTACCTCGTTTATAATGCAAAAATTACTCACGGGATAATTACTAAGTCTTTGAAAAGTGAGGGGTTTTTTTTTGTTTCAAATTAATCCAATATACAACTTCAGTATTGTTTTGAAGATAACGTTTCGTGATAATAAGCAGTTGTTAATTTTAAGTAATTACAAGAATCTAAACTTCTTGATTTTATTTTTTCCCGTCATCTCTCTTTCTCTTACTCAACAATCAAACACAGTAAAAAATAAAAAAAAAAAATAAAAAACAAAAACAAATATAGCTTTCAGAAACTTTTATTACAATTTTAAGATCTCAATATTCCATAACGTGTTTCTGTATTTTCTTATCAAACATTTGTTTTATGACGGTATAAATGAAGGAGTTATGTATTATATATTATAGATGTTTGAACAATTTCGATTATAGGAATAGGCATACTATACTAGTTATTTCACCATTTTCCTTGATCCCGACAAGTACACATCTATGATTAACATCAACTACTGCACAAAAATGCGATTTCTTCTGGCGTTTCTTGTCAAAGATCTTTAACTGTTAAACATTTTGGCAACAGTAGAAATGAAGCAGGATTTACATATATAGTAAACTGACTTTTGATTCGTTGATATTTACAACTGTTTCTCCTGTGATGTATGTAACCCTTTTTAGTTCCAACGTGTTCATTTCCTCCATACACACAACTGGATGTAAATTTCTCACTTGCGTGCAAATGAATGACGTCAATGGGCGGTGAAAATTAACACGGAATGCTTGGTGTATTACACTATCAGTTTTTGACAATGCTTCAATATTAATTGAAATATAGATATAAGGAATCACTGTCTAGTTTGTTGGGTATGCGAAATGATTAACTATAATGGAAAATATGAAAATAATTTATACATAACAGATTCGCTGCTTTGCAAATTATGAAGTTTTTCATGGTAGCTAATCACTTCACATACCCAACAAACTAAACCTGTCACTTATTCCTTAAGTTGATGCAAAATTGTAATATTTAATAGTTTACTAGTCAACCTCCTTGATAAAAGAGATACAGCATTCAGTCCTGCAGAGCAGATTCTTTAACCGAAATCAGTGGCGTAGAGAAGTGTACGCACAGTTACAAATCCAGAATAGGCTGTGGGTCTGGGGGCCGTCTTAAGGCCCCCAGTGGGTCTAGGGCAAGACCCTAGGGCGAAGTCTCCCGGCGGAATCTCATGGGTTTTGAGGCTTTTTAGGTTACATTTATGGGTTCTAGCTATAAAATCATGTATAGTGAAATGAAAAATTAACAATCATTTTTTGTTGTTGTCAAATTCGTGTATACGCCCGGGCGTTTTGGCGTCAATGGCAGCTACGCCACTGGAAATAAAGTCCATCATTTTTTTTTTCTGTTTTACAGTTGGTGTTCGAGGCCACTGCAGCGCATCATTACAGCAGTGACCTTGCGATAGATGACATACATTTGCAAGATGGCCAACCGGTAGTAGGCTAACCATTCCATGAAGTATGCACTTATTTCCGCAACCCCGACCCACCATGATTGACTGTGTTAATTTATATATATAACAGTTCAAGACTCACCTATACTAATACAATTTGAAATCTGTGTAAAAGTTATCCGAATTTCAAATCTTTCCTTCTACGTCGCAAGATTGATAGAAAAAATGTGCGATGGCTCTTAATTGGTTTTTGATCGAAATACATAATTATACTTGCCTTGAAGTCGTACATTGTGACCATTTTAAATATTTAACTGCTTTTCAAATTGATAAAATTTTCATACGAACATGAGTTTTGAGAAATACTACAGTTCGCTTCAGTCCTCGTAATAGTTTCTGTTGTTCATGTTCACGGAAAAGTCGATTATTTTTAGGTGCGAAAAGTACTACAAGTAATATGTGTAGAGAACATTTCATTTTGAAATGAACAATTTTAATTAATGTATCTATCTATCTATCTATCTATCTATCCATTTATCTATCTATCTATCTATCTATATATATATATATATATATATATATATATATATATATGTGTGTGTGTGTGTGTGTGTGTGTGTGTGTGTGTGTGTGTGTGGTTTACATTCACCCTTCTACCTCATTAAAATGATATACAATCTCAAAACTTAAGAAATGCTCGAGAATCTTTGATAATTTATTGAATTCTTGAAGAACATTATATGAGGACATTTCAAAAACGTTTCATAAGAAATTTAAAATAAATGAAGATTTATTTTGCATTTCTTATTAGCATGAATTTATTTTTCAGGTGAGAAAGGAGTTGCGACTGTTTGTGCGTCAAATGTACCCTTACCGCAATTATGTCAAATGTTATACCGCTTCCGTGTCTGTACGGAGTCTGCTAGGTTATGAATTTCTAATGGAAATAAATACATTTATACGTTTTAATTCTTGTAACTGTATCAATTTTTCTTACTGTTATTTTAACTAAAACAGTGTAATGAAGTTGAATTTTATATTTCGCTATTTGTTTGGTTTAGCTGTACATAGTTATGTCAGTTAGGGGTATCCGTAGTGTGAGTTTGGCCACTACGTCTATTTATAGTACGACCGGTTTGGTCAGTGAGAATAGCGGCCGTTTGTCAAGCGTGCGGCCACGTTTGCAGTTTTGTCCTGCAGGAGGTTTTTGTTATGGTGAATTCCAGCAATATTAGACTGGTAGAATGGGGTAGCCAGGAAACCTTATCACGTTACTGTTAGGACATTCTGTTTTCTCCAGCCGGTAAGCTATTTTTGTAAGTACGTATAGGGTAATTTACTTGCATTTTGTGTGTTATCGTTTTACTGGTTGTAAAGTCGTTTGTGTGCAGGTTTTAGGTTAGGTGTTGATTATTTCAGTGCTAGAGAGGGTTTTAGGAAGTCCAGGGCCATTTGTCAGGTACCCAGGCCAAAGGTAAGGATAGCCGTTGTGAAACTGTCCGGAGGGAGACTTGCGAGTCCAGGACCGGAGGCGGAGAGCGTTGGTTCTGAGGGAGGCATTTCCTGTGGCTTGGCAGTGTAGATAAACCCGTGTACCGTCATTAGGGATAGAGAGACCTGTGAGTCCGGGACCGGGGACGGAGATGCTGTCAACAGTTATTTCTATGGAGGCCCGTTGATGAGTATGGGCGTGGCAATATGGTAGCTGAGTAGCGTCACGTATGTGTCAGTGGACTTTCAATTGTGTACTATAATACTGAAAAACTGCATCAATAAGCTATATTGATAACAATTAACAAAATTCAAAAGAAAATTGAAACTTAAAACTGAACTTTTTCTGTGGAAAGCAAAAACCTCTTATTCGGAACTTTATTGTAATATTGTGTTTATTATATCAACTGTTATAATTGTATTTAATTTTAAAGTTGATATTTTGTATATTGACGATTGCAAGTGCTATCTTGCCGTGAAATTAGCAACCCTAATTTGTAGTTAATATTTGGCTTTATTACATTAAGTTATTATCTGTAATGTTTTCATAGTAAGATTGAGTGTAGAGTGTGGGTGTGTGCGAGTGTGTAAACGTACTCTATTTCTTTATCTGTATATTTAAATTTACTTCATTATTAAAGTATTTTTGTTTGTTTATTCTGCAATTTATTATTTCCTCTTACGCCATCACAAAATCCAAAAGAACTTCATTACATTTTGTAATTATTCTCATTACAATTTGTAAGGAATGTTGCAACATCCGCCTGTCTATTCCTAGTATATGTTGGTAAACTTTTGTCGAGTACCAAGAGAGTTGATGCCGAGCGAAGCCAGGGACCAAATCGAGTGGCGAGCGAAAAATCCCAACACCATATTTAGTACATGTTTCACATGAGCAATTAAAGTCCCTTCGGTTTCTGTTTAACGAATCATAATCCATTTGTATATTTTGTCCTTTAATCACGATCATCAGTATGTATCTTGATTAGTGCAATTTTGCACTGGATGAGTATGATAATTAGTACCATCGAGGGGGAGTTTACCTGTATTCAACAGCCAGCTGAGTGTCACAGTGAAAAGTTTATTTTTCAACACATTCAGAGTGTCTTTTCAAATGGTCAAGAACTTGCCGATTCTTTGCGACATTTTCGGGCATGGTGGAAAAGACTTGCATGCGTTTTCTAGACATCTTTGTTTGAAAATGATTTTGAAAACAGAATATGTGAATGATTCGGGCTACCAACAAAACCAGATCAGACACACTGATAGAGTGATATAAACAGTCCCTGTGTCTTTCATTTATTTTTTTCAAGTGGCGAGTTACATGTAGATTGCAGAATGCGTCGCTGTGTGACCGAAGCCCTGAAACCAGATGTTGAGTACACATTTTATACTATTTTCATATGAAGTGTTAGTAATAGGGCATAACTAAGGAGGATAATCGTATTCAAAAATCCAGGCATGTAAGCATATTATTTTACACCTCTCTTTGTAAAAATTGATCACTGTCTCCTAAGTTATACGCAGTCATCCTTACAGTATTTAAGTTTATAGAATTAGTATTTACATATTTGTATGTATGTACATAAGATCTAGATACACGCTATGCACACTTCAGGAGCTTGTGCACTACGACTAGCACAGTGCACTTTCACGAAAGACTGCATGGAAGATGTGGTTGTAGAGATGTCACTAAGGAACCAGGATGTCCATCTGCAAGAAGTGGAACACAGGACTGTACCACAGGTGTTTAACCTGGACATGGAGGTAATGAGAAGGATATGTCCTGATGTCATATGTGCAACTGGCTATGGGGGAGGGCATCAATCAATAAACTTTAGTCACTGATGTCAAGTAGCGTATTACTATGCTGCTTTTCGAGCATGGAAAAAAGTAGGTTTTATCTCCCACAAAATTTATAAAGAAGAACATTTTAATAGAGATGGGATGCCCCTCATTAATCATGGAAACAATTGTTCCTACCACAGCATTTTTTAGCCTTTAGTCTGGCCCTGTTACGTGCAGTTCCACATGACCTCTGCCCTTTTAATATTTAATCAAGATTCCTTATAGTCAAGATTCTATTAAGTTCAACAAGTTTATTATATGCTTCGATTATTTTTATTCCAAACAAACTTCATATCATATCGTGATAAACTTGCTGTTAATGACAATAATTCCTACATTAGGTTCGGTGAATTTGAAACCACAATCCAAAATATTGTATTGTAAAATGTACAAATGCATCGCCCTGAAATATATATACTAGGTATGCATAAAAACTGATATGAAACTACTGTGAACTCTGTACTTGTATTCGGGATGGGGGAAGGACTGTATGTCCTCTCCATATATGTACTGAGACACATCACCACCGCTTTAATAATCTACTTAAACGGTGAAATATATTTGTACTAGCATTTTGGATTGTTTAATCCCTAGATAATCTCAAATGATGTGTGTGCACACATCAAAAAGTTATGTATGTTTATTTATAAGTTGGTGTAAATTTACTCTTCGTAATCTTACGAGTGTTGTACGTTATAATATATGTGTAAATCAAATTTTTCTCTGTGTGTAATACGTACTAATACTGTAACCCATATCGCAGGCACGGATCAAGCTTTTTTCATCAGGGGGGAGGAAGGGGGTCCAAAAGGTCGAAAATCTGGAACCTGGATCCAGGGCGAAGCCTCCGGAATTTTCACGTTTTTACAGATAGTAGACCATGCGAAATCTGCACCCAAAATTGCGGTACGGTAATTTTCAAATTTTATTATGTCCTTGAATTTTGAAATCGTCCCCAGTGAGTGAATCAGGTCCACCAAGAGAGTTGATGAAGCAATATTAAACGCGATGCTTGGTTGAAAGATGACTATATTTTCTTCAGTTGGAAATTCCAGATCCCTCCCCCTTCTAGATCCTCGCTTGCGTCGATTAGTCTTTTGTATATAAAAACGTAACAAATTCGAGCTGCATATTTGGTGTTAATATTTGGCGCATGCGTAAAAGCTAGTTCTTAAGTTGGGAAGTCTTTTGGTTCAGGGTAGCAATCGCGAATTTCCGTTGTATTTCCTCATATGGTCATATTGAAATTTGACAAACATGTAGATTTGATATTTGTTGACTTGTAACGTGTCAGGTGCGATATTGTAAAATACAAATATGTAAATACTAATTCTATAAGCTTAAATACTGTAAGGATGACCCACAGGAGCTCGTCATGAACTTTTTGTCTTATTAAAATTATCATCATCTATAATTACACAAGGGAGGAATCCAGAGTCTCAAAAATCGCTCCTTCAAATTTTCATTCGTTTCGTTTTTATATTTTACGGACGTTAAATTTGACAATCGGGGTCTCGATCGATCGGGGAAATATCATAGCAAAAATACCAAAATCTATTTACAACGTCAATAAATATGAAGAAGCAATGCATTTTCTATTGCTTTTGAACCACGTGAACTTTTCCTCAATCACCAAAATAGCATACGCGCTTTCATTGGTCAATTCAGTTCGCTCTTTAATTTCAGTCAAGTTAATTCGTACATTGTGTGTGAGAGTAGGTAAGGTGGATTGCTGGAAATTGAGAGGGAAACACGTGGGTTTCGTGTTAAGTAGGAAGTAAGACTTTAATAAATATTAGAGTGATATATAATAAGTATCAAAACATTATGACACCATAATACAGCATGCTCTATGTCCATCTTGACAGATTCCTGCGAGAACATTCTCGCGTACGAGTTAAATTGATCGAAATTGAAGAGAGAATTGTATTGACCAACGAGAACGCGTATTTTATTTTGGGTGATTGAGGAAAAGTTCCTGTGGTTTAAAAACCACAGAAAATGCATGGTTATTGCCGTCGCAAAGAGATAGTAGGTATTTTTGCTAACTATGATATTTCCCCGATCGATCGAGGCCCCGATTGTAAAATTTAACGTCCGTAAAATATAAAAACTAGACGAATGAAAATTTGAAGTAGCGATTTTTGAGGTTCCGGATTCCTCCCTTGTGTAAATATAGAATAGAGAGGGTCAATTCATGACGAGCCCCTGTGGATGACCTGACAGAACCTATGAAGCAATGATACATATTCATAAAGAGAGATGTAAAATAAGATTGATTGATTGATTATATATTGTTTGACGTCCCGCTCGAGAATCTTTCACTCATATGGAGACGTCATCATTACCGGTGAAGGACTGCAAAATGTAGGCCTATGTTCGGCTCTTATGGCCTCTGAGCAGGGAGGGGTCTTAAACGTGTCACACCTGTTGTGACACGGGCCTCGGTTTTTGCGGTCTCAAGCGAAGGACCGCCCCATTTAGTCGCCTCTTACGACAAGCAAGGGGTACTGAGGATCTATTCTAACAACCCGAATCCCCATGGGGATGTAAAATAAGAAATCAAACGACTACACAAATGAAGAGTACAACACAGAGGTATGCATTTCCGAGAAACATAATTTACACCCCCTGACTCACAGACATACATAGCTGAAAATGAAAAATTAACACGGTTATATGTTTAGATTAGCAAGCTTACATGCTTGGATTTTTAACACAATATACCTTCCATACTATAACGAATGCACGAGAGAGAGAGACTAAATACAACGATATCTCTTATTTGCTCTATCAGCATGTCCGATCTCCAGTTTCTGTTGGTCGCCCAAGCTTTGTGTAGAGTTGTGTAGAATGTAAACAACATTATAATTACCTCAGCATTTTAACAACACTAATTATCTCAGCATTTTAACAACACTATAATTATCGCAGTATTTTAACAACACCATAATTATCTCAGCATTGTAACAACTCTAATTATCTCAGGATTTGGACGGCACTATAATTATCTCAGCATTTTATCAACACTATTAATAATATCATGATTTTAACATCACTATTATCTCAGCATTTTGACACCTTACGAAATCGGAATTAAATTATTTTCGTACTTCAGAATTTCAGTTCACCCGCTTTAATCATAGGCACCTCATCCCACCTTTGGTGTGCCCGGAAGTCTGTGTTTGTCTTCCTCAAAATGAATATGCATGATTTATCAAGTTGGTCACCGTTCGTTATCTTCATTTTTCATCAACTTATTGCGGTCTACGTTATGTTGTCGTCGTGTTTAACATTTAAACAATTTCAAATTCTTTGTTGTGGTAATTCAGTTGTTAAAGCATTCGCTTAATAACCGGTAGGTCATGGGTTTTAGCCCCGCTCGCATCTTAGCCACGTCAAAGCTAAGATTAAAAAAATGTCAGAACTCTCCTTCCCCGAAACATCTGCAGTTAGAAATGAGAGTTGTGGGTCATGCATGTGATACTTCTACTGTGACAGGCGTTCGCTCGATAAAGAAAACCAATGTATACGTCACAATTCCCCTGAGCTGGCCCATGGCGTGATGTCGCAGTATGAGCGAAAAATTCTCAAAGCAACAAAAATTGATGATGAACACGGGCGCCTCAACCAAGCATGTGAAATTCATGATCCATGAAACAGAGGTTAGGTTGCTAGCGTGGGGCTATATGATTCATATGGTAAAAATGCAATGTTTTTAAAAATCATATATTTGACACCTGGCCTGGATTTCTAGAAACAGTCTTAAGTCGAAACGTTTACATAAGTCTGAAATTTTACTCAAAATATGACTATTCAAATAAAAGAAAACTTGGACTTAAATTTGTGATTTTTTCGAAAAATCCAGCCCTGGACATGAAACAACTACTCTAAGCTAATACATCAAGTAGAAACTGAAAAGAGAAACCGCCAACTAAATTGGAAAAAAAAAGATCCCTTAGGTAAGGGTTCTGATGCTTGGTTCGGAATTTTATGATTTAATAAATTTTATATAGTGAAAATTCATCATTTAAAAAAAAAACTTCTCGACTACTGCACAGTGCAGAGAAACCTGTACCAAAATTGTGAAACCAAAGTCATGAAAAAGCATCATATCTTTAATTTTTTTTTCTCTTTCGATATGGATATCAAACATCTACACTAAATGGTAATAATGATGAGTGATTATACGCTGTATATGTATGTTATGAAACATTTGGCTCGGAGGTGAGGGGTTTATGACTGAGGATATCGCTATACTGATCATATATCAAAGCAAAAATTTGATCTTTAAAATCATTTTAGTTCTGAACTGCAAAGAAGTAATATTAATCTGCGAAGATTGTGAAATTTCTGGATTGAAAGTTAGACACCAAGGTGTGAACAGATGAATCGTGTAATAAAAATAAGGGCATTCCAAGTTTGATCTCTCAAGATACTGAACAGATTTTGAAATAACCAGTCTTATGAATCACGACCTTTTGATGCGACTTAAAAACCCATGGGGGTCATCTACTCTTCAGGGGGTTCCGGTGTACCAAGTGTAATGTTTGTCATCAAAGGTTTCACAAACTAGTGAGATTTTCTTGTGTTTAGAGTATGATCCTTGACCTTGTGACAAGACCTCAAAATCAATAGTGATCAACTACTACTATATACCAATGTCCCAAGTTTGATATCTAACAAGCGATTTCGGTGAACAATATCTTCTTATGTCCAGGTTGACCTTTGACTTTATGACATCAAAATCAATAGGGACCATATACATGTATTGCTAAGGCAGAGCCAGTGTATCAACTTTGGTGTCTGTGAAGCAAAGCATTTTTACTGTGTTTAGTCTGACCCTTGACAATTTGACCTCACATCTTCGTTTAAGATGAAACCAGTGTATCAAGTTTGATGCCTGTCAAGCAAAGGGTTCTAAAGATATCGAGCAGACAATAGTTTCCTATGTCCAGAGTAGATTTACCTTAGACCTCTGATCTCAATCAATAAGGGTCATTTACTTGTTAGAGGAAATCTGATGTCCGTCAAGCAAAGGCTTCTTAAGATATTACGCAGACAACTATTGGTCTACCGACCGACCAACAGGTTTAAACCAATACACCCACCCCACCCCCTTTCAAGGGGTGTATAAAAGTCATTTTTATTTATTAATAACAATTAAAGAAATTTTAGATTATCTTTTATGATTATTTTTAGATATCAAATAACTTTCAAGGTCGCCTTACATCATTCAAATGTCATTATGTGAGCCTTTACAATAAGCTAGCTTTTTCTTATGGAGAGCCAAATTCACAAACTTTAATTATTCAGAGATTCGCGCAATAATAGAATTAATGCATGCGTCAATTCGATTGATGTGAGCAACATTTGATTTGATACGTACATCAATTTAATTTTTGCGTGAAATAATTGGTTTTATGCAGGCGTTAATTGAATTGATGCGCGCAAAAATTCAGCTGAAGAGAATAATAAATTAAATTCAATTATTCCATCTCTTCATTTGAATTTTAGCGCGCATCAATACCAATTGTTGATATCATTAACTCATTTGAAATGAGCAACAATTGTATTATAGAGCTCATCAATTTAGCAGAATAATTAATGCTATAAATAATTCAAGCAATGATTCAGAAATGAAAATATCGCTAATCATTTGAAAAGATCTTCAGTTGAATTGTTGCGCGCATCAAATGAATTAATGATATCTTCAAATAATGAAAGGTATCTTCAGTTATTACAGTTTAAGTTGGCGCTTCATATTTTTCTAATATTTCAAGGCATCTCTTAAGCAAATATATCGTTGTACTACCATAACATTTCCATTCTTCCTTACTCGAATGACCCCGTGGGGATCCGGGTTAGAATAGGTCCCCAGTACCTATTGCTTGTCGTAAGATGCGACTAAATGGGGTGGTCCTTCGGATGAGACCGCAAAAAACCGAGGTCCCGTGTCACATTAGGTGTGGCACGATAAAGATCCCTTCCTGTTCAAAGGCCATAAGTGCCGAGCATAGATCTAAATTTTGCAGCCCTTCACCGGCAATGGTGACGTCTCCATATGAGTGAAAAATTCGAGAGCGGGACGTTAAACAATATACATCCATCCATCCTTATTCGAATGACAAGGTTACTTCTCACTATCAAGTTAGGTCAATTATACTATAAGTTTACATCAAAATGTGCAGAACTTATGTGCACTTTCCTTTGGAAATCCCGTGATTTTGTCGCGTTAGTTTCCACTGCTCTACGTTAATCAATCTGCAATAGAAGGATCTCCCGATAGTAGTTTTATTTATTGAAGCACAGAAGTCGGTGTTTCATCAGTAAAACGTCAAAATAAGCAAAAGCTTCATTTGATGAGCAAATTATTTTCACAACCGCCCTGCCAGAATTGTCTCCATGTATTATTTTGATGAATCAGGCTGTTTGTAAAACACATTATGATGAATTTCGAGTCTCCAAATTAATTAGCCCAGCTTTTGCGAACGTGATCTACCAAGGGTTTTGGGGGAAGCGTGGTGGATCACAAAGCCTTGTCTAACGAAAATTTTAAAAAAAAAAATAAAAAAATAAAAAAATCCTAGTATCAAATGTATAGCTTAGCCATATCTAAATTGGATGTAAATATCTTTAAACGTACTTGAAAACGTGGTACTATTATCTTAATAACTGCCAGTATTCGGCTTTATAGCGTTTCACCAAATTGTGTTTTAATTAATTTCTTAAGGGTAGCCTTACATTTGATTTAATGGCTATCGTTGACTTGGATACAGAGTATCCAATGCATGGTAGTTTCCTACAACCTGACTTGAGTAAAATCATCCGTACGAAAATCTCTCAGTTACTAGTACTACGCTCTACCTAGCTAGATGAATCTGACAATAATGTGGTTGTAAATTAGATTTGTGGACGATCTAATACCAGTACACGTCAAAGCTAGTTAGTACACATCATTTATACTCACTGCTATGGAGTTGTACTCCACTAATACTATTGATCAATTGATTATATTGTTTAGCGTCCCGCTCGAGAATTTTTCACTCTTATCGAGACGTCACCATTGCCGGTGAAGGGCTGCAAAATTTAGGCCACTAATACTACACAGTGTGAAACCGTACCTCTCTTTACACTAAAGTTCAGCTCGCTTGCACTAAACACCGTGGAGTTTACTTCGTTTGCACTATACACTGTGGAGTTCAACGCACTTGCACTACCCACGGTGGAAGTGGATTCTCTTGCACTACACACTATGAAGTTGAATGCACTAGCACTGCATATTGTGGAGTTGAACACACGTGCACTACACACTGTGGAGTTGTACTGTCTTTCATTGTACATTGTGAAGATAAACGCACTTGCACTGTATAGATTTATTTTAACTATACATTGCGTAAGTGTACTTATATTGTACACCTGATCCCACCTCTGTCCAGGAGTCTGTATTTGCCCTACTCTTAATAGAAATTATGAGATCGATCTTCACCTTTTTTATTACACACTATGGATTTGCATTTCACTTTAACTATATACTTTCAAGATGCAAGTCTCTTACATTATACACCGTGAAGTTCTATCTTGCTGTGATTATACATTGTATATCTCTTGCACTGGTCTTTCGTGATTTCCTCAAAGCAGAAGTCTTGTGTCGTGGTTGTTTACTATTCCGGCATTGAGTACCATACTTCACAAGATACACCATGATGCTGTAAATCACACGCAACATACACTGTGATGCTGAAAATTACACACAAACACCGAGATACTGTAAATCACATGCAATACACACTGTGGTGCTGTAAATCACACGCAACATACACTGTGATGCTGAAAATTACACACAAACACTGAGATACTGTAATTACATGCAACACACATTGTGGTGCTGTACATCACACGCAACACGCACTGTGGTATTGTAAATCATACAACATACGCTGTGATGCTGTAAATCACACACAAACACCGAGATACTGTAAATCACATGCAACACACACTGTGGTGCTGTACATCACACGCAACACGCACTGTGGTATTGTAAATCATACAACATACGCTGTGATGCTGTAAATCACACATAACATACACTGTTATGTTGTAAATCACACACAAAAAACACTGCAATGCTGTAAATCACACACAACAAATACCGTGATACTGTAAATCATACGCAATACGCACTGTGGTGCTGTAATTCTCACACAACACACATCGTGATGCTGTAAATCACGCACAACTACACTGTGATGCTGTAAATCACTATTACTACACATATATATATATATAACTTTCTTACCATGCATACTGTCATTTTTACATGTACCTCTCTTACACTACACAGCTGATTTGTACTCGTATCACACTATATACTAATAAAGGGGAATTCCAGGCTTTATTCTAGCTTTTTGTACAATGGAATCACTTCCTGTCGTCATCGTCTCCACCAAGAGATGAGCACTTCACATGGTGGGTAGTCAGGTACTCGTCAAACAACACAGACCAGGCCGATGTGAACTCATTCTGAGTAACCTCTTGGTCCTCTGTAAAATATGACAACAAGGTTAGGGTTAGATTAACCCTAGCCCAAAAACAAGAATTAATTTTCTAATGAGAAATTACATTTTCTTCATTCTTATCTGCTTAATATCCTTGCATTCAACTTTCGTCTACACGACAATAGCAGTTAGAAACCAACACTGATTTGGCATCGGGATCATTAAATAGAATGTGTCAAAATCTCAATAATTTTTTAAGATGCTTTTTAACATTGAAATATGAGGTTGATAGTGTTTTGGTAACATCTTGCAAAAGCTTTTGACCATGATTTTAGCTTCTTTGATATTTTTACTTCAATTGAAAACGTTCTTGGATATCGAGGTTAGATTTTATAAACATAATCTCATCGCTGGTCCTGTCTGAATTGAGTGGGATACCATATCAATGAAACGTGAAAAAACAAGTTCACTCCTCACTTTCCTGAAGATCTTTTCATTTCCTCTTTTTGTGTGAGTGTCTTGTTTTTCGTCATATTCGAGGGTCCTCCGTGGCCGAGTGGTTAGAGCATCGCACTCAAACTTACAAGGCCTCTCACCTCTAGTTGGTGCGGGTTCGATTCTCGCTCGCCCCGATGTATGTGAGAAAGTTTACTTTCGGAAGGTCGGTGGTCTCTTTCCGAATATATTGTATCTGGGTTTTCTCCTCCACCAATAAAAACTGGACGCCACCAGATAACTGAAAAATTGTTGAGTGTGGTGGAAAACAACAAACAATCAATCAATAGTCATATTCGTGAATTTTTCATTCATGGAGTGCCAAATTCAAAATCACATAATTGAAGGTATCTTTAATTTTTTTTAAGATATCAGCAGTTCATTTGATGTGCGCAACAAATCAATAAAAATCTCATTAAACAATTAATGACATCTTCAAATTCTGAATTATTGTACGCATTTTATTAAATTGTTGATAGCATTGATTATTCTGCTATATTAATGAGCGCTATATTTGAGCATAGGCCTAGATTTTGCAGCCCTTCACCGGGAATGGTGACGTCTCCATATGAGTGAAATATTCCCGATATGGACGTTAAACAATATAGAATCAATCAATCATTTAAAGAAACTAATTGTATGATTGTAGATATCTTCAATTTAATATATCAACAGTTACTCTCTTTAAAACAATTGATGTGCGTATTAGTTCCTTTAGAAAAAAATTATGAAAAATTAAAGATTTAAGAGGTCATCAAATCATTTATACCGAGCTCACAATTAAAAGGGTCTACGTGGCCGAGTGGTTAGAGCGTCGCGCTCAAAATCACAAGGCTTCTCATCCCTAGTCGGCGCGGGTTCGATTTTCGTTCAATCAATCAACCAAATTAAATTTTGCGAGGAATAATTAGACCGAATTGATGCACGCATCAACTGAATTGACGAGAGTTAATTTATTGATTGTTTGTTGTTTTCCGCCACACTCAACAATTCTCAATTATCTGGTGGCGTTTAGCTTTTTTATTGGTGAAAGAGAGAACTCAGATATAATGTATCCCGGAATACACTGCCGACCTTCCGAAAGTGATTGATTAATTATATACTGTTCAACGTCCCGCTCGAGAATTTTTCACACATATGGAAACGTCACCATTACTGGTGAAGGCTGCAATATTTAGGCCTATGCTCGGCGTTTATGGCCGTTGAGCAGGGAGGGATCTTTATCGTGTCACACCTGCTGTGACACGGGGCCTCGGTTTTTTGCTGTCTCATCCGAAGGACCGCCTCATTTAGTCGCCTCTTACGACAAGCAAGGGATATTGAGGATCTATTCTAACAACCCGGACCCCCAGGAGGTTCCGAAAATGAAGTGGCAAACTTTCACACATATATCGAATTGACGAGAGAAATAATTGAATTGATCCACGCATCAAATCAGTTATTTTTCTCATCAACTGAATTGATACGAGCATTATTTCAATTATTGCGCGCAGTGTGTGCATCAATTCAATTGATGAGAGCAATAATTGATTTGATGCACGGATCAATTAAGTTTTTGTGCGTAATAATTAAATTGATGATATCTTCAGATAATTAAATATATTTTCAATAATTTGAGTTTAAGCTAATTTGGCGCTTCATACATAATATAACGTTATCAGCTGTAGGTGAACGAACCAAATTTCGATTTACATGTGTATCACCTTTGACAGTGCATGCAATACTTTTTTGTATTCCGTTGGATACACTAAAATCCAATTTACGCCATCATGCTAACTACACTGACAAAAACAACAATTTTACCATTGGCATCAAACAAATTAAAGAAATATGTGATCTCGTTGGTATCGATGTGTCCACTTTTGTCTCCGTCCATCTCTGTGAAGAAAAGACTAGCGCCACTATCACAAGGTAGGCGGTTGGACGTCCAGGATGCCACAAATGTATGCACTGACGATAAATAAACCGTTTACGTTATATATATATATATATATATATATATATATATATATATATGTGTGTGTGTGTGTGTGTGTGTATATATATAGTACATGCAATACATCATAGGTAAATGTGAGAACAGAATCTTTATGAGCATTTTGTATTGTAAAATATTTTTTACTGACTATCTGATCCAAGACTTTGAAACAATCGTTGAAAGTCGGCTTGGTTTAGGACTGGGACGGTTTGAGATCCAGCATATACAGAGTGATGAAAGTGGCTGAACAGCCGCACTTTGTAATTCGTATTACCCAAAACTGCTGCCACACTGTAAATTTACATATTAATCAGGACAAGCACCACAAATTTACATATCAATCATCAACACTGCAAATTTACATATTAATGTACACATGCACTACAAATTTACATATTAATCGACCACACTGCACATTCACATATCGATCAGCACATGCACTACAAATTTACACATTAATCAGCCACACTGCAAATTAACATGTTAATCAGCACATGCACTGTAAATTTACATATCAATCAGCCACACTAGAAATTTACATATTTATTAGCCTCACTGCAAATTTACATTTTAATCATATACTTTAATGTACAATAGAAAGTCACAAAACCTTTTTCATAAAAACTCCCTCGATTTTACCAGATAACTGCATATCTAAATTGAAAGGTCATTTGATTTACCAGACAAGAACAGAAAATAGCCCAAGGTTTGCCATTACTGCACCCAATATCCCTGTTAAAAGTAACGCTGATCGAGCCCCACTATGGTAAAATATTCGAGGCTTCTTATCTTAAATGTATATTTCTTATCTTAAATGTAGATTTATTATCTTAAATGTAGCCTGACTTTACGAAACAGAGATATCTACACAGTGTACTAACCATGACTTCATTACAGTGTATATGTATACACATGAACACTCTAAATAAAAGCATGTCATAATGAACGTATTTTATGTAATGATAGTTGGATTGTAAACATTCAAAGAGAATTAGAAAATTTAGGTTTATCATACCTTTGGAATGACTCAAACTTAAGTAATAATACTTACAAGATAATCGAACAAATTGTGATAGATGTTTACAAACATATTTTAGAAGACATTTCACGTTCACCGAAAGGTTTTTTTTTTTGTTTTTTTTTTTATATATATCAGCATTTGATTAATAACTTCTGTTTACAGTTTTACTTAACGAAATCCATTGATCCGGTTTACAAATTTTACATTACTTGCTTTAGAACGTCATCCCATAAATTGAAAGCTGAAGTTGGAAGATAACAATAATATTGTCAGAGAACAACGGTTATGCACTGCGTGTGATCTGAATGATTTAGAGGACGAGTCCCACTTTATTTTAAAGTGTCCACTTTATGATGATCTAAGAAAAAAAAAATCATTAAGAAATTTTACAATACAAAACCAAGTGTTTTTAAACTTATCAAATTATTTAGTTTAGAAAATGCTAAGGAACTAAATAATCTTGGAAAATATCTACAATATGCGACAAAAATAAGAAATTCTCAAATATTATAACTGCATCTTTGTAAGATTGGAGTCTTCTCACTCCTCACTATGTTGTTTTTGTTTGTATATTTATATTGATAATTGTATTTATGTACATCCAATAAGTCTGTGGCTCACAGAAATAAAGAATCTAAATACAATCTTTATAACTTTATTTACTAAGTATTGCAAGATCTTGTCAGTGACTCAGGATTTATATTGTTTAGTGCAGTATATAATGTTGCCATGTACGAAAGCCGCAGATGGACTCATTTGAGAAAGGAAAAAAAAATTAAATCGTTATAACGAGTTAATTATGAGTTAGTATCTCATTATAACGAGTTAGTATTACGTGACTACCATTCAATTTATTGTTGAAATTTTCAAACAATGTTCGAAGTACAAATAACAAGAGATCCATAGACTTTAATGGTCATCTGAGTCTTTAGAAATCTTTTTTTTGGGGGGGGGGGGGGGGGGGGGGGGGGGGTAAATGATAGATACATTGATATAACTACCTTTCATGGGTTAAACTTTTTTCAGCGAAATGCGACTTCCTATTTGAGTTCTAAAAAGGCATATCATTTTTTAAATATAAGTTTTCAAAGAGGGCTCACTGCTCATTTAATGTAATCATACAATATTGATATCCAGGAGTAAGGTGTTCTAAAACGTATTTCAACATATGAGATTTATGGGATTGATCACTGTTCGTTATATTCACGTTTTTATGGTCAATTAAGTCCCACCCTGAGACCCGAAGCTCGCGGTCACAAATTTCATATTGCTCATTATCATCATAAAAATTTGTGTACTTGATATCCAGGAATAAATATTTTCTAAAACACAGTGCATTATCCACATATGATCAAATATGCCCCACCCTAGGACATGAACCCTGAACCCATCTGTCATAACTTTCATGAAAATTATACTGTTACCGAGCAACAAGGAATAACGAAAGACGTACAAACGTCATTTTGTTTTATTTCATGGCAAATAAGGCACTGACCTATGAAAAAAAAAATCTAATGAAACAAAAAGTACAATTTTACACTTTAGATTTCATAAACCGTTGCCATAAGTTATCATCAATACAGCATACAATAAAAAATGCATGTTATGTAAGAAAATACATGTTTGAATGTGTACAATCACCTAATGTTCCACAATAATGCGTTATCAGGTGTCTCTTCAAAACTGGTTTTTCGTTATTTGCATTTACGTATTTATTTCATGTTTTTTGGGATTACTACCTTGATAGTAGTGGATTCATTTTATTTGTTGTACTATTTGCATTTGTGTTTTGTTTTGTTTTTTTCTCTTTTTTCTTCCATACAATTTTGCGTTATTTCTTTTGTGCATTTTGTCATGCAACCAAATTTGTATATTCAAAAATTTTAGAAATGTACATATTAATAGTTAAATAATTAACAGCAAACATTCTTAATAAGTGTAGCCACTTATTCTCAAACTATATACACCACAAATTAGATAATGGGTAACTCAGTTCAACAATTTCGGGTTGCAATCGGTCTTGTCTATTCATCAAGTAGAGATAATTGCAAAAAAAAACATTTTTTGTGTTACCATTTACATGTCTTGTGCATTTCCTTAAATATATTTCAAAACTACTCGCTCGTTGTGTGACATTCATTAAGCTTAGATCTGTGTATATCAATTTTTGTCTTCAATTTTTTACATTTGTTTTGTTAGCGAATGGCGATATAGAGGTAAATCAGGGCCCTTCTGTTGAAAATGTCCTTGACATTTTACACCTGAAAATCCGAAGCATCAGACACAAACTAGGTCCACTAAATTCTTTTGTTCACGACTTCGATATTTTGTGTTTCAAAGGAACTCATTTAGATAATTCTGAGAGCAACGATAATTTACTTCTTGACGGCTTTGATGATATTATTCGTAAAGATGAAATTGTTTTGGAGACCGTGTAATGACCTATTTGCCAAATCAAATACGTGATATAAGACGCCCACATTTCGAACCCGCGGATCTGGAATGCAAATGGATTGAAATTAATAACCATACCTGTTATTATCATCTTTGCTGTGTTTATAGGCCTCCGAATTCCAGCGGCACTTTTTGGACCAATTAAACTTTCATGGAGTTTAGATGAAGTAAACGAATACTCCGAAAAAATTATCATAGTAGGCGATTTAAATGTAGATTTCCTTAATGTTCAGCTATCATGCAATATCTGTGTAATTATTTCTACACATAATCTAGTAAACAATATAACTGTCGCTACATGGAATCGGGATCTACTTTATCGATATCACACTGGATTCTTACCAGGCCATTCTACTGCTTTATCAATTATTAGAAACATACCATAGTATTGACAAAGGTAAATCATGTTGTATGATATTCTGTGACCTCTCAAAAGCATTTGATAGAGTATGGCATAATGGTCTCAATTTTAAATTACAAACCTATGGTATATCTGGCAATCTGTTACAATGGGTTATAAGCTATTTATGTCACAGGTCACAAAAAGTAATATATAAGGATCTTTTATCGTCCAAACTTGACATATTTGCAGGTATACCTCAGGGTTCTGTTTTAGGACCTTTACTATTCTTAATTTATGTTAATGATGTTGCTGAAAAATGCTATTAGCTGATGACAGCTCACTTCAGCAATCTTCATATAATATGCTAGATATTGAATAAAAGCTTCCCCATGATTTACATATACTAGAAACATGGTCAAATAAGTGGTTACTCAAATTTAATCCATCCAAACCTAAAGTTGTTTAAAAAAAAAGACCACCCCATTTTACCAAAATTATTTTTTCAAGGCGATAGACTGGAGTATGTTCCAATTCATCGTCATTTAGGTTTACTATTGTCACAGAACCTTGGTTGGTCTATATACATTGATTCCATATTACACAAAGCTTATAAAAAAAATAGGGCTCTTAAAAAACTTCAGTTCAAAATTGGTATAAAACATCTGTCAGAAATGTGTATAGCATTTATTAGGTCTACTCTTGATTATGCTTTAGTTGTTTGGGATGGCTGTTCCGTGCATGATTCTGGGAAACTTGATTATTGATTGATTATATACTGTTTAACGTCCTGCTCGAGAATTTTTCACTCATATGGAGACGTCATCATTGCCGGTAAAGGACTGCAAAATTTAGGCCTATGCTCGGCGCTCAGGGCCTTTGAGCAGGGAGCGATCTTTAACGTGCAACACCGGCTGTGACACGGGACCTCGGTTTTGCGGTCTCCTCCAGAGGACCGCTTCATTTAGTTGCCTCTTACGACAAGCAAGGGGTATTGAGGATCTATTCTTGAAAAAGTAGTTATCTGCAGATAGAATTGTCACTGGACTTCCTATCTTTTCATCTTGGGAAACCCTTTATTCTGAAACAGGCAGGCAAACTTTACAAAGTAGACGCTATATCGCAAAAATTACTACTATGGTCAAAATTCGCAAAGGTAACGTCCCAAATTACTTAAATGATTTTTTTTCAAATATATATGACAATGTGTCCCGTTACAATACATGGAACAAAGACCAGTTTTATATTCCAAGATGTAGATTAGAATTATTTAAAAATCTTTTGTTCCTGATTCAATAAAACATTGGAATTCATTAAATGTAGAAGATAGAGAAGCCATCTCAATCAAATCATTCCGCAAACATATAAAAACAGAAATCAAAAGTCCACCATCATATTTTAAATTTGGGGCACGATTCATAAACATTATTCATACTAAACTAAGATTGATTGATTATGTATTGTTTAACGTCCCACTCGAGAAGTTTTCACTCATATGGAAACGTCATCATTGCCAGTGAAGGGCTGCAAAATTTAGGCTTATGATCGGCGCTCATGGCCATTGAGCAGGGAAGGAGCTTTATCGTGACACACCTGCTGTGACACGGGATCTCGGTTTTTGCGGTCTTATCCTAAGGACCGCCTCATTTAGTCGCCTCTTACGACAAGCAAGGGGTACTGAGGATCTATTCTACCCGGATCCCCACGGGGCTACTAAACGAAGACACAACTGTATTCTTCAGTATGATCTTTATAAACGTAATATTACAAATTCTCTTTTTTGTTCATGTGGACATAACGAAGATGTATATCATTTCTATTTTGCTTGTAAACAATACTATAAAGCTAGAAATGATCTATTTAATTGCCTTTTTATGTTTGATTTGGTTAATACTGATACAAATCTGTTATTGTGTTGTGATATGAATTTGCCTTTGCAAACAAATATAAATATCTTTTCAGATGTTCACAAATTTATAGATGAAACTTGTAGATTCAATTAATTATTGTACATTTCTACCTGTTAATTATTATCTTGCATGACATTTGTATTTATAATACTTTAGGAAAGGGACTAGTATGTTGTAAAAACTTGTTCCCAATCCTTTTGATTTGACCTATGATATATGTTCAAAACAAGAAATTATGAAAATACACTCCATACAGACAACTCTAACTACAACCAAAGAGAGCCATGGGCCACATCGCTTACTTGAGTAACGTTGGCCCTACTTTTGTTCAGCTAATGTGATTTTAAAAGATTTCATTTTCAATTTTTATTCCCATGAAAAATTTTGATCCGATATTGTGTCCCCAACCTACCCCCAAAGGGTCACGAAATAGCAATGGTACAAAATCACAAATCATGGTATGAAATGTAAGGTCTTGTCATCAGGAATCTCTGTACAGGTATGAAACCCTACCTTAAACAATCAGGAGATATTGCCTACGTTGATTTTAAAATAGTAGATCAAAATCCAATGTCAGACATATTTAATAGGTAAAAAAAAAATTATCAAAATAAAGGTCATGTCACAAAGAATGCACACATGAACTACGAAAAGATTTATCACTCACCATTCTAATTGCGAGCAAGTGAACAAGGCGAGAAAGTGCCTACGAGTGGGTAGATATGAAAGACAAAAATATAATCACTCTTAAAAAGAGTTATTCGTCAATTAATTTTTAAAGTATGTACTTTACCATAGGTTGTAAATGAAACAAACGAGCAATTAAATTCTTTGAAATATCAGAATGTGAAATGAGATCACGTCCATGTTGTCAAATTTGTCCATTTTACAGTCAAGTTTGGTAAAATGTTAACGTGTGTGGGTCGATTCTCCATATTTTTAAAATCTCAAATACTTGCAGAAAATCTAAAAACGTACAATTTTCAGCCTTCAAAACGATGGAGCTGTGATCCACTACAAATGAAAATTGTAAAAATCTTGCACAAATTAATAGCGTTTCGTGAAAACATTGCATTGAAGACGGTATACCATTCATGGCATAAATCCCTATCACACGTTAAGATGGTTGATTGGTCTAAACCGCAGGACACAATGGTTATCGATTTGTAAGTAGAGCATTTTCGGTAATGGGTTCGACACCACTAAAATGTCTCACTTTTCACGAAATATTTGGTGGCTAATATAATCTATTTCGCCATCGATATATATATATATATATATATATATATATATATATAGTCAAACAATAGAAATGTCAAAATAATCAGTTTATCACAAGAAAAAAAAAATCATATGACTGTGTAACCGGAATCAGTATACAGGGGCAGTAACTCAGGTGATCGAATGCCCAAAGTATCTGTACACTGGCTCTAGTAAAATTTCAACCCAGGTAAGGTTATTCCTGCACTATGGTCAACACATCTTTACTGTGTGTAGAAATGTTACCCACATGGGCAATCTGATAAATGTAGGATGACAAATGAGTGGAGCAATTTCATTGATAATGAAGTATATACGGTCGGTCTTGTATGTTTCTAGTATGCTTCTCATTCTTCATATACTCAACCCCACCCCTTCAAAAATGTTAATTTTTTTCAAAAGCATTCCATTGATTTCTGTGTAATGATCTGAGGTTAATTTCTTTTTATTGCAATGAAAAATTTCCTTCTATCCATGAATTATATGAACATGTTTATCCTTCACTGTTATATAAAACACAAAATAATGCTCTTTACACACGAACTATTTTTTGGCAAATCATACGTGTATATATTAGAGAAATATCCGTAAAATTTATAAACTACTCTAAACACACAAAACGTCTTCACTTGAAAAGCAAATCACCAACATCTTTTGAAATTATAAACAATATATTCACATGATACGGACATTTTACCATTTGATATTCGATGTTGGACGACTGTCTCGCCATTTAAATCAGAATTCATTCTACATGATCATCACCGAGATCCTGCCATTACAATTCTTCTTCTGACAATGTTAATATTTCACACCCATCATTGGTAACTAAAACGGTGTGCTCGAACTGCGCAGACCGACTTCCGTCCTCTGTCACCGCCGTCCATCCGTCATCCTCCAAAATTTCTACCATATCACTTCCTTCTGACAGAATCGGTTCTGGAATAAAAAAAGCATTACCACTCATGACAGGCCGCGCAAGAGCGTGGTCTGTCCTGAAATGGGTTTTTAAAATGTACTTGCGTTTCATTATGATTTCATCCCCCCCCCCCAAAAAAAAATACTGTAATGAAAGTATTTAGTTAGGGTTGAAATTATTGTTAATTTTAGCATTTGATTTGTATAATCTTATGATAGATAAATCAAGTATATATAAAATTTAATAAAATTATTGTCAATTTGTACTGCATTTGTTTCGGGTTCAATTTCACTATTCGGTCATGAAATACAAAAAAAGGTGTATAGTGTTTTGTGGATTCAAGACTAATTTTACAGATTCACACAACTTGTAATATACTGATGGAAATGAATAAGGGAACGCATGTATTAATGGTGAAATTTGTTTTATTGTCAGGGGATTTTGATCAAGTATATTTCATTAAGTGTGTGCATCACACGTGAAATGTTAGTATCTGGTGTGCCCTCCATGCTTCCTGATCACTTCCTCACAGTACGCTTCAACATTTTCAGTTTACAATGGCTACGTACAGCCTCGAACAAACGCAACATGACAGACATTAGGTAACAATAATCATGTGTTCCCTTACTCATTTCCATCAGTATATATTTAAGTGATATTGAAGTGATATGGGGAGTCGTGTCTAGACAAGTAAAAACTCCACACATATATGCCTTGTAAAGTCGTTTACGAGTACCTTTTGCTAACTAATGTTGCTGACTAAAGACATCTTAATTAAAGTATGGCTTCACAAATGCACAAAATGCATTCCGTCATTATGGTCTGATTTGATAAAAGGAAGTGACGTAAATAATTTTTAAAAAATCAGAATGATTTCTTCATATCTTCTGCTGCCCGATGCCTCTGATGCGTGCGTCAAGTTGCTTTCTTGATGCACTTGAAATTAAACATTTACGAAGCACTGTGGAAATGGCAGGGTGGAGGGAACTGCTAAAATCATTGACTAAATTAAGTCCTTCAGTAAATTATGAGGACATCAAATTTGCAGATCTGGACAGTGTTTGTTGACAAGCAAACAAATAAAGTGCAGCCCCTTACCTATGGTAAACGTCATCCCCTCCGTCATTGTGACGTGTTGGGATTCGTACTCTGTTAAAGCTAATAATAGAAATCAGTCAATGACCATATGATAATAGCTGCAATTTTGTGTATCAGTGTACATTACCAATAAATTAATAAAGAAATTAAGAAAACTAATTATCTTCAGTACAATGTAACCCACAGATCTATTTCCTGTACAAATAATGAAGAGCTTACGAATATGCATGATTTCTGGAGGTGCATGGAAGTCGGACCCAATTCCGTGTCCACAGAACGCTGGAAGGACGGAAAACCCACGAGATTCTGCTAAATTTCTGTAACAACACAAGGAGATGTCTCAAGACAAAATAGTTCTTCAGTGATAGTATATTACCAGTATTTTGTCTTGTGCGTGATTGGAATTATAAGACAGTTTTTTTTTTCATTTCGAAAAGATGTCAAATGAAACAGTTTGAAAATGAAGACTGATCAAATCGAAATTAAGTATTTATCACTAATTCCTCTGTGCATACCTCAACAAACGCTTGTGTACTGGGGGAACGGAAGAAGGGACACTGATCAGCTGTTTGCTACGAATCACAAATGTTTGATAACGAATTTACAACGAAGGGTCTATATCTACATTTAAAATCGGTCACTAACAAGTTAAAACCTAACAGAAACAAAGCAATTGTGCGTGTACAGATAAACACACAGTCTGTCATCGTTCTAGGAATCCGTAATCGCTAAAAAGGGAACAATTTAAAAGTTCTCACCACTAAACACTACTGAAAGTGGACAAATCTATCAAAAGATGACTGAACACTTTCATCAACCAATTCTATTGTTATGCACTACCCGGTCGTTCCGATTAAAAAAAAATCCTATCATCTTTAGAATTAATATAAAGCAAGTCAGTTTTACGAGATCGATAAGTTTCTCAAGTTACACTTAGTCTGCTTCACTAGCAGGTTTGTAAATAATCTAAATTAGATGTAGATTTCCATGCCATATACAGAAAAACGAGAGGTCCATGGACCACATCGCTCACACGAGTCTCTGCCCCGCTGTTCAAATGTGTGATTTTTGAAATATTTTTTCATTCGTTATTCCCATGAAATATTTTGACATCTTATTGTGGCCACAACCTAGTCTCAAACCATCACAACATAACTGAACATGAATTCAAACAATATGGGAATGCCTCAACACTAATACGACTAACATGATCTTGCTGTTCTGGAGGTGAAGGTCATAAGGCCAAACACCATGGTGTTTCAAGGTCTTCCCATAAAGAATTTACATTCAATATATATATATATATATATATATATATATATATATATATATATATAAATGCTGTCTTTATTAATTCAGGGGATATTGAATTGGCTACATTACATTTTCTTTAAAGTAGGTCAAACTGCAAGGTAAAAGTTACAAGGCCCATCACTTACCTGAGTCACCTTAGCCGTTATTAAAGAATTTCCCTATATATTTGCATGTAAAACTTTGGTCCCCTAATATGGCCCCACTATACCCCTGGGGGCCATGATTTTAACACTTGCATCTGCATTATGTCAGAAAGTTGTCTTGTAAATTTGAACTTTTCTGGTTTAGCGGTTGTTGAGAAAAAATTCTTTTTAAAGATTTTCCCCTATATTTTTGTATATAAAACCTTGATCCCCTAATGTGGCCCCACCCTACCACCAGAGACCATGATTTCAACAAACTTAAATCTGCACTATGTCAGGAAGCTTCAATGTAAATTGGAACTTTTCTGGTCCAGTGATTCTTGAGAAGAAGATTTTAAATGACCCCATTCTATTTTTGTGATTATCTTCCATTTGAAGGGGTGATGGTCCTTTATTTGAACAAATTTGATTCCACACCACCCAAGGATGATTTGTACCATGTTTGATTGAAATTGCCCCAGTGGTTCTAGAGAAAAAGATTATTTAAATTTTTCAGTGTAGTGTTGTATTTCACTATTATCTCCCCTTTCAGAAAGGTGTTGTTCTTCATTTGAACAACCTGAATCCCTCTCTCCCAAGGATGCTTTTTGCCAAGTTTGGTTGAAACTGATCCAGTGGTTCTGGAGAAGAAGTAAAAAATGTGAAAGTTTACAGACAAACAGATGATACTTGAGCTTTCAACTCAGGTGAACTAAAAACATGTGTACCAAAGAAAAGGTCCTGTTATAAGCAATGTGCATATGAAATATGAGAGCCCTGTCACTCACCATTCAAAACTGGGCAAGGTCAAGTTTTGGACAGACAGTCAGAGACAAGGACAAAAGAATATGCCGCTAACTATAGCTGTGGGGGCGTAAGAATGCTTGAATCTACACAACTCGGGAACATTTGCATTTCAATATGATTTAGTTGGCCCTACTACTCTTGAAAATAAATTCTTGTCTCTTCCCATATATAACTGTAATCTTCTATTGTGGCACCACCTAACCTCATTGCCCCTGTATTAAAAAAACTTGAATTTGAATTATGTGAAAATGCTTACCTTTCATTATGACTAATGATGGACCTGGTTTGTTGAGATGAAGATCCTTACAGATGTTTCTCTATAATTTCCCATGTTAGACTTTGGTCCCCTAGTGTTGCTCCACCCTACCCCCAGGGGCCATCATTTGAAAAATTAGTTTTATTCTCTGTCAGGAAGCTTTCATGTAAATTTCAACTTTTCTGGCCTTGTGGTTTTTGAGAAGGCTTTTAAAGATTTTCCCTGTGTATTTGCATGTAAATGTTTGATCCCAGATTGTGCAACCCCCTCACCCCCACCCCCACCCCCCCCAACCCCAGTGACCATGATGCTTACAGGTAAATTTCAACTTTTCTGGTCCAGTGATTCTTCATCAGAAGATTTATAACTGACCTCACCTTATATTTGTCGTTTTTTTTATTATCTTCCCCCCTTTAAAGGGGGCAAGGCTCTCCATCTGAAAAAACTTGAATCTACTTCACCAAAAGATGATTTATGCCAACTTTGATTGAAATTGGCCTAGTAGTTCTGGAGAAGAAGATGAAAATGTTAAAAGTTTACAGACAGACTGTCAGACAGATAGATAACAGACAAAATGTTGGTTGGCTGTATACTGTTTAATGTCCCACTCAATAATCTTTTACTCATACGAAGACATCACCATTGCCGGTGAAGGGCTGCAAAGTTTAGTTGTATGCTCAGTGCTTATGGCCTTTGAGCAAGGAGGGATCTTTATTGTGCCACACCTGTTGTGATATGGAGCCTTAGTTTTTGTGGTCTCATCCAAAGGACTGTCCCATTTAGTCACCTCTTACAACAAACAAGAGGATCTATTCTAACCCTGATCCCTGCAGGATCAGACAAAGGGTGATGATCATAAAAGCTCACTAGAGCTTTCAGCTCAGGGATGCTAAAAAGCCAAGGCCTTTGGGTAACATAATTCACATGGATAACTTAGGTCTTATAAAAAGAATCAATAATTATTTCAAATTAAACTATTCTGAATCTAAATCTAAATCCAAAGCATGATTTTAAAGATAATGAATTCTAAATATTTCCCATACAAATCCCTTTGTCATATGCAACTAAAAATTTTATGATCAACTTTCAGAAAACTTCTGGATTCTTCAACAAAATTCTGAGGGAATTTTGCAGCTGTATGGGAATATCTATGTTTACCTGATGGTGGTTCCAATGGCAATTATTTTTTGTCCTGGTCTGCACTGAGATATGCCAGCATTCAGACATTGTTCTGTTACTTCTACCAACTCTTTGGCTTCTTCATCCACTGAACCAATCATGTACGTCTTGGAAACATCGCCATGCATACCATCTTTAAAGATCTGCATTATACAAATCACAAGTCACAAAGACTTTTTCATAAAATTATATATAATGGTAAATAACCATGTAAATGTGTGTTTTCATAATGAAACATGATGTGTTTGTGAAATATAAAGTCCTTGATCTAAGGAGAAGGCTTATATAGGGTCTGTCTGCTGCATAATCCTTATTATGTTATACATAATAAAATAATTAAATCTTGGGGGTATACCTGTTGGGTTTGAACACGCATAAATATAAAGTACTTGAAGATATGTTTACACATTAGATATGTTCAAAGATGAATCTACCAAAACTAAGACAAATCAAAATTTCATGCTTCCTTAAATTTTCAGGAAAACAGAGAATTCCCAGCTCACTTGTCAGCCTTAGAAGATAAAATTCAAAAGGTGACAAGCATATAAGTAATTTTTGCATAGAAATACATATCCATTACCTGTCCCAAGTCAAGTTGTCTATGTAATGTACACTGTACTGCATGAATATTTATAAGTCAACTGTTTATGCACAAGAATAATCCAGTCCCATAAAATAAAAGCCATAACTGATAGATTTAAATTCCATATTCCATTTTGTCACAAGTGATAAAAACTGAGTTCTAAGTCCAAGGGGCATAACTCAGCAAAAGGTAAAAGGACTAGAACAAAATTTGAACTTGATCTTTAACTGAATGTCATGGTAAAGCAATGTACCCAATATCAAATGAATATCTACAAGCATGACAAACAAGAGGCACATAGGTAATATCGCCCACCTGAGTTACCTGGTTCAGCTGTTCTGATTTTTGAAAAGATTCTTTTTATTAATCTTTACTCCCATGAAAATGTTTGACCCCATATTGTGGCCCCAATTTAGCCCCAAATGATCACAAAATAAATGAAAATAAATTCACATAACATAGAGATGCCTCAACACCAGTATGACTAACATGATCTTTCTGTTCTGGATTAGTCCATGGTCATAAGGTCATACATGTAGATCATGATAATGAAAGACCCTGCCATAAAAAAATATGTATAATATACAAAATATGAAAACTCTATCTTACATAGTTACATAGTTATGGAGATAACAAAATCAGGTGCCTAAGAGGAGTGTTGACCAATCACACCCTTTATGAGCCCTATATCTTGATCAGATAAACAGAGTAATCCATAGTCTGAATCAGTGTGAATAGGTCAGATTTGATTAAAAGTAAGGCAAAATTCCAGATCAAGGTCACAAGATAAGACACTGAAGCATATCAAGGTATTCCCATAAAGAATCTATACACAAAATATAAAAGCTTTACCTTATTATAATAAATTGTTCAGGAGATATTGATTAGGTAAGGTTTTTTTTAAAGAAAGTATATGTCACAAGATCAAATACATGGATGATTGTATCACAAGGTTTTTTATTTGTCTTACGTCTCATAAAGAATTTTTCATTCATATTGAGACTCACCAGTTGTAGGTGAAGTACCACAATTTTAGTGAGACCTATGCTTAGCACTTATGACTTTTAGCAGTGAGAATTCTTTAATGTGCAAACAACTGCTGCAATATGGGGCCTCCATTTTTAAGGTCATATCTGAAAGACCTGTGAATCTCACTTTTAAATGCTGAATGTTTTGTGAAGGGGCAATCACTACTTATGTTTACCTCTTAGGTTTGACATGGCCATGACACAAGCAGGACTTGAACTCATGACCTCTTGGTTACAAAGCAAATGCTCTACCACTGAGCTACCATGACCAGTCTGTATCACCTTATAGTAAACTTTTCACATTTTTATCTTCTTGTTCAGAACCATGGGGCCAATTTCAATCAAACTTGGGTGAAGGGGATTCATATTTTGTCAAATGAGGGGCCCTGTCCTGTTGAAAGGGGGGATAATTACAAAAAAATGAAAAAAAATAAGATTGGGTCATTTTAAAAATCTTCTCAAGAACCACTGTGCCAGAAAAGTTTAAATTTACATGAAAGCTGCCTGAAATAATTTAAATTCAAATTTATTAAAACCATGGCCCCCAGGGGTAGGGAAGGGACCACAATAGGGGATCATAGTTTTACATGTGAATATGATTATAGGGGAAAATCTTTAAAAATTTCTTCTCAAGAACCACTAGGCCAGAAAAGTTCAAATCTACATGAAAGTTTCCTGACATAGAGTAGATCCAAGTTTGTATAATTTATGGTCCCCAGGGGTAGTGTAGGGCCACAATAGGGGATCAAAGTGTCATCTGCTGATATATAGGAACACTCCAAGTATATCTCTTGAATTATCATAAGCTAGGACTTTCATATTTTGTATATACATTCTTTACGAAAACACTTTTCATGTGATGCAACGTTAAGGCTGTCACGTGTACACGTGTAACCGGTAACGTTTCGTGTTTGGGCTGTAAACGTTTACAAAATCCCTAGACGTTTAAACGATGTCTTATATATGTGGCACAAATCTTGCAGGGTTCAAATTACAATCTAAATTATTTGAATAATTATTTCAAGTGAATAAAATTACCCCTTCCACTTCAGATGAAGAGATCGAATTATATCTATCTGAAAAAGGTGCGCCGACAAATACCAACCCATTCACTTGGTGGAAAACCAGTCCTATTAATTTTCCAAAATTAGCAAGTCTCGCAAAGGATTTGCTATGCACACCGGCAACGTCCGTTGCCTCTGAGCGCGTCATTTCCACAGCGGGTGGAACTGTTACAAAACTGTGCTCCTCCCTTGACGCTGAGAACGTGGACAAACTGATCTTTTTGAACAAAAGATTAAAACATAAAGTGAATTGCGCTGCTCCGTCTGCACCGGTTGCACGTGAAGTCCATGTTAAAACCGAACTGACGGAAGAAGCCGCGGCACCAGCTCTGTCCTCTCTGGACAATCTAATGTGAAATCACTGAAATGAAAATTTGAAAAATGAAGTTTATTGTGAATTTGTGATCTGTATTGTGCAAATGTTGTACAGTGTGAATAAAATTGAATTCAATTTAAATGCTATCCGGATATTTATGTTCGTGTATTTTATTCTGTCTTATATTTATACTCCGGAACGTCCGGTGACAATCTCTGCATCGTCCATATAACGATGAAAACTGAAACATAATGGTCATTAATGGGTCTTAAAATTCTGTGCGTATTTTATTTTATTATATTATACAACACTTCGTTTAAACGGTAACGTTTCGTTTACAATGCTTCGTTTAAACGTTTACAAAATTTTGTAAACGTGACAGCCTTATGCAACGTTGTGTAATCTTTTGACGTTAACCCGGAAATCGGCCTAGTTTCAATAAAAATCTGACCTATACTATATGTCCTGAACTTTTTAAGGTAGACCTTTCATATCTTATTATACAATCCATGAAACGTTCTACTTTCCAATTTGAGCGGTGAACAAACGGTGATGATCAATTTGTATACACAAGATTGTAAACAAAGAGCACATGCTGAACGTGCGCTAAATAAATGATAAACACATGCTGAATGAATGGTGAATGCATGCTGAACAAACTGGGAATGCATGGTAAATGAATGGAATAATGGTAATGCAAAAGGTTTCAGGGACTGTAAATATTTCTTATGGCAAAACCTATCATTTCATATAATGAACTTTGACCTATTGACCTTGAACATGGAGTTTGACCTACTTTTAAGAAAACAACCTATTAAGTATATCCAGAACTATTTTAGGTGGGGCTTCCATATTTTGTATATGGATTCTTTATGGCAAGACATTGTACACAATGCTGTTTGATCTTTTGACCTTGGAGTTTGACCTACTTCAATAAAACCCTGACCTACTCAATATCACCTGAACTGTTTAGGGTAGAGCTTTCACTTTTTGTATATAGGTCCTTTATGGCAAGACTTATTTCATTTGGCTTACTTTTTAAATTTCTGTCCTATTCAATATCTCTTGAACTCTTAATGGTAGATCTTTCATATTTTGTATATAGCTTGTAATGGCAAACCATTTATTTTGTTCTATGACCTTGTGACCTTGAAATTCGACCTATTTTAAGAAAACATAACCTGTTAAATATCTTTAGAACTATTTAAGCATTCATATTCTTGATGACAAGACCTTGTGATACAGACTGGTCATGGTAGCTCAGTGGTAGAGCATTTGCTTTGTAACCAAAAGGTCATGAGTTCAAGTCCTGCTTGTGTCATGGCCATGTCAAACCTAAGAGGTAAACATAAGTAGTGATTGCCCCTTCACAAAACATTCAGCATTTAAAAGTGAGATTCACAGGTCTCACAGGCCTGGACTTTTGAATCAAGGTTTACAAGTTTCACAATTTTGGTACCGTTTTTCATGCTCATTTATAACTATGCAATACTGTTCCCCTTCCTCAAAATTTGTTACACACCAATTTTGGTGACAAATGGTCCTAAGCCAGTAGTCTCTGAGAATAAGTGGAAAATATTACAAAGTTAATGACAACATGATAGACAGACAAGGATATGGCATCAGTATAATTCAGATGACATATAAATACACATATCCATGTATATAATGAGAAGTGAACAAACAACGAATTAAACAAGCATGGATCTGAGTAAACTATAACCATTGTACAATGTAATACGGCACAATGTGTTAAGGAGGAATACTACTCTAGAGAAATCTGTTATGGATGGAAAAAAGAGGATATGTACCAAATTTTGAAACTGAAAAATTTTAAATTTACTTTATTTAGTCAGAAACTGTGGTTTTAGTAGAAAATAATCTTTAAAAAAAGAATTAAACACTTAATGGACTCGAACCCGTGATCTTCAGCTGAGATGAGAAGTTGACATGCTAACCTTCTGAGCTACTCAGCTAGGCAATTAAATCGAAAAGGAATAGACAAATATTGTTGAGATTTATACTAGCAGAAAAAATAAACACAAGTTTATTTTCGATAATTATTATTTTACTTGATTCATTGATTAGTTAATTTATGGGTTTCTTGATTATATAATTCATCAATACTGAAACACTTTGATGATTTTTGTTGTCCTATCACAGATGGTGCGCATGAAGAGTGTTAAAATAAGGGTACACTACATTGTTTTCTGATCCAAATCAGTTGGGGGCCTCCATGGCCGAGTGGTTAGAGCATCGTGCTCAAAATCACAAGGCCTCTTACCTCTAGTCGGTGCAGGTTTGAATCTCACTCGCGCTGATATATGTGAGAAAGTTTGCCCGTTTACTTTCGGAAGGTTGGTGGTCTCTTCTCGGGTACATTGTATCTGTGTTCTCTCCTCCACCAACAAAAACTGGACGCCACCAGATAAATTGTTGAGTGTGGCGGAAAACATCAATCAATCAATCAATCCAAATCAGTTGCGTGTATGCCCACCTCTGGCTTCAGTTGCTGATTTTACTCTCCTTAACATTGACCCCATCAAGGGCTTTATATTACTATTCCACTTCTGAATAAGGGCCTGTGTGAATTGAGCGACATTATATGGGACGTTGACATGCTTCCCAACCCTCCTGTAAAGCTCGTCCCACAAATGCTCAACTGGGGACAAATCTGGACTGTATGGTGGCCATTCAACAATTGAGACATTGTTTTGAACCAGAAAGTCACAACAAATCCTAGCAACATGAGGCCTCACATTGTCCTGCTACAATGTAAGATTATGTTGATGGATAAGAGGAAGGATGTGTGGTCTCAAGACCTGATCACGATTTGTTACTGCTTTAAGACTGCCGTGGATGACCACGAGAGGTGTTTCCATGCCTTGAGATATCCCTGTCCATACCATAACAGACCCTCCCCCAAATCTGTCACTTCCTGGTATGCAAGCATCAGGATATCGCTCACCACAACATCAATTGACATGTTGTCATCCATCTGACCTGGAAACATGAAGCGAGACTTGACTGTGAACAACCTGTGTCTCCAATGGGCCATACCACAGGCCATTATACTGCTTGGGTTTGAATTTACTATTAAAGAGTACTCTTTAATGGTAAATTCGAGCCCAAGTGATATAATGGCCTGTGGGTCATACGAAACTGATTAGGTGCATGTGCATGCAGCCACTGCATTTGACAATGGTGTTGCATCTATGCAAGTGGTGGACCAACATAGGAACATTGTGGCCTTAAATGAAATTCCCAAAACCAATTCCCAAATGTTCCTGGACACAGCGGCTGACCATGAGTGCCAACAACTTAGTGTGCTGTCTCTGTCACCATCAGAAATCGTAGGTAAAAGAGATGTTTGCCTCTATCCTGATGTCACAACGTAATGTGCAGGTCTCAACTTATGGGAGGTCACCCAATTTCCCTGTGGCTCTGAGACACCCAACTAAGTGGGTGTTGTCTCATGTACACCATACTGCTGGGCTACATGATGTTGCTAATACCCCTGCATTATCAGAACAATGGCCCTACCCCTACCGACTTCATTCAATTGCGGCATTTCCTCTCTACAGTTACTTTGAAAAGAAATGTTCTGTAGCTGATGTGTACTGTTCCAATGTTTAATTTGTATAATTTACCAGCACATATGGCGCAAGACTACACTGGGTGCAACAGTCTCTTGAAAGATCTGCTGAAAGCATGCAGTATTGAGTGGGGTCAAGGTAATCTACATTTCAACTAAAGAACATTTTCACAGTGCACAGATGTGACTCAGTGTCAAATTTGATTAAATTTCATCAAATTGTCTAAAAGTTATATTACAAAAACCATACTTGATTTTCTTTTTTTCTGCAGTATATATTTCCATTCATGTTTTGAAAGTAAGTCAGCTATTAATGACAATGTAGTATACCTCCTTAAATTAAACAGAATAAACAGAATAAATATTTTTTTCATATCAGTATGTATTAAGTTTGGCTGAAAATGATGTAATAGCTCTCGATGAAATGAAAGTGTGGAAAATTAGCATAATATGTATAGAGAACACAGTGTCTGTCTTGAGCATATTCAGCTCATCTGAGCTAATCATACTTCCTCTTCAACTTTCAGTCTTCTGTTCATTGCCACAGATGAAATATTTTATTGATAATTTTTTGAAAATCTTTATAAAACTTAAATGTTTCAGAAAAAAACTCTTGAGGGCCCTACCAAGAACTTCATACATATATTGTTTGTACTAATGCTACATGTATATATATTGTTTGTACTAATATATATATATATATAGTTTCTCCTAATGCTACATATAGTTTCTAACTCATGCTAATGACACAGAATTCATTATTAATGCTTCTAATGATAAAGAGGAGTGATATTATTTTCCCTGATCTGCAATTCAAAGTTCAACAGCCAAATCAATTACACTCATATAAAATCTATACATAAGGTTAAGTGTAGTATATATATAATCTAAGTGTAGTATACATAAGATCTAAATGAAATACATATAAGATCTAAGTGTAGTATATATAAGGTGTAAGTGTAGTATATATATGATTTAAGTGTAATATACATAAGATCTAAGTGTAGTATATATGAGGTCTAAGTGTAGTATATATAAGGTCTAAGTGTATATATATATACGATCTAAGTGTAGTATATATACGATCTAAGTGTAGTATATATACGATCTAAGTGTAGTACATATATGGTCTAAGTGTATTATTTATAAGGTCTAAGTGTAGTATATATACGATCTAAGTGTAGTACATATATGGTCTAAGTGTATTATTTATAAGATCTAAGTGTAGTATATATATGATCTAAGTGTAATATATATAAGATCTAAGCATAGTAAACTTAGAGGGAAGATAATCTTAACTTTTGGTTTCATGGCCTCGAAATTTATAAGGGTCTTTTTTTAATGGTCTACTGTCTCTGTATAAAATATGACAGCTTTTATGTTGAAAACTAATCAAGTGATTGGTCACAATGGAAGTGAGGCACATGCAATGACACAACATGAATCTTACAGAGTTTCCACACTTTTGAAGCAGAGTCCTAATCAAGAATCAAAGTAAACTTTTGTCACTTTCACCAAATTACAGCACCGAAAAAATATCTTCACGAAAAAATTATTGCATGTTTTATCTTTAATCAAGTAGTGTTTTGAAATATGCACTTTCAGCAATTGAAACAATTATAAAATATTTACAGCGACTTATTAATAAATCTTGATGATGATTGGATATTCATTCTTGGTGCTTTGCTATCTTTCTACAAATCAATACTGATGAATCTGATTATTTACTAGCTATATTCTCACCGTGACATCAACATTGACAATGTCTCCATCTTCAAGAGGACGGAGGTCTGGTATACCATGACAGGCCACATTGTTGACTGATGTACAAATTGATTTGGGGAAGTTGTTGTAATTTAAAGGAGACGGATACGCCCCATTATCTATACACATCTGATGAACAAACTCGTCAATTTCATCTGTTGTCATTCCAACCTGTTAAAACATCAGTATATACTTATGACTTTCAGTTTCAACCTATCATTTTCCATCTTGAAAAGGCAATTAAGGCTTGATGAATGTCATGGAGAAGGAAAAGAACAGCCTTTAATTTAAATCTTTCGGGTAATTACTTTTTCATTTTCTTTCTTATTAGATTTATTGTTGATTGATTGATTGTTTGTTTTCCGCCACACTCAACAATTTTTCAGTTATCTGGTGGCGTCCAATTTTTTGTAGGTGGAGGAGAGAACCCAGATACAATGTATCCAGGAAGAGACCACCGACCTTTCGAAAGTAAACTGGCAAACTTTCTCACATATATTGGTGCTAGCGGGATTTGAACCCGCGCTGACTAGAGGTGAGAGGTCTTGTGATTTTGAGCACAATGCTTTAACCACTCTGCCACGGAGGCCCCCATATTAGATTTATTAATTTAATACTAATCATTAATTCATGATTTGAATTTGTGGGTTCATCCCCTTCCATCCTCTAAAAAAATTGACTCCCTTCAATAGCATTTTCTTTTACACTACTGAACAAATTGATTTTGATTTCTACTTGCCTTTAACTGTCTTCCTGCACAATCTAGAATTTTTCTTGCCAGTCGACATGTGTTTCTCATCACACGAATTTGTTCCTCAGTTTTAATTTCAATTTCTAAGGGCTTTGGTCTCACCACTCCATTAATTGCATATTGTGGTTTTTGTATAAATTCTGGCACTGCTCTTGAATGTGTTGTTTTATGGGGCAGTACGATGCTGTAAATGTAAATAAATATGAAAATCCAAAACTGTATGATGCTTTTGTAATGAACATGTCGTACATCTGATGTAAGTATATTAATGCAGAATGAACATATCGTATATCTGATGGACAGATCTATATTAATGCAGTCTTTGATGTATCAGTTAAAGTTGGCATTGATGACCAAGTGTATCAGAATACTTTACTGAACATTACTGAAACTTTTTGAAAAATGTATTTATCATGAAAGAAATGTCCGATTACCTAAACTTTCCCCTTTTTATTTGCTTGTTAATGGCAGCAAATCTGGAATGTATATTTGAAAACACAGCACGTGCTCTTGCTGCATGGTAAATGCAAAATGTGAAATTTCCTTTCATTTTAACCAGTTATTTCTTCACAGTCTTGATACATTGTACAGATATATACTGGTACTGGAATACCTGGAAAATAGAACACCTGTGATATACTTCAAATTTTTCACGTTAACTGTAAAAACCTGCAATGATGAAAATATATTTTATGCATTGTATAAAGTAATTGACTGGTATGCAGTAATGTAGTATAACTATCAACGATAATGAATGCGAGTCCCATCAGAGACACTGCAATTGGTTTCCATTTAGTTAGAATATTCAATAATCTAACTTTGCTTTATTTCAATTCTAATTCCCAGTGTTGCATCAAACCCAAGGTGATTAAAATACATAGTGACTGTTCCTTTGCTAAGTGCTTGACATTAGAAGTAAAAGTCACATTTCCTTTGGATATGACCTTGAAAACACAGGCCTAGTATCATGGTCATTGCTACGGCCTTCAGCCCCATGCATTGGTAAGAATTTGTAGCATTTCAGCTTCAGTTATGGATGTTTCTGTGTATGAAAAATTCTTGAATGGGATATAAAACAATAAAACAAAACATAATCTAACTTTGTTTAAGTCCCATTACCACAGTTTGATTATACTTGCCATATATACTTGTATTGTTATACTAGAATTTTGATGAAATAGATCAGCTGACTCACATCAATTATCAAATGTTAAAAAAAAGACACAATTCATAATTGAAAGTATTAAATCTTTGGGAGTGCATCTGCATCCAAAAAAGTGTAAAGTGTTAAAAAAAATCCCTGATACACTGTAATGAAACAACTTCTATAAACATGAAAAAAAAAAACCAACTCTTTCTTAAGTTCATTTCATGTGCCATTTGACAGAAATGTGTGGATTCTCTGTGTATCTCATTCTAATTTTAATTTAAGTAATCATTTCACACTTTTTGTAAGCTTTAGAGATTGGCCTTCTACTGTTTTATAATAAAATACACATGTATATGCCAAACACTGATACAGTGCATATCCTCTATAAATGATTTTGAAAATAATTTGAAAAAGAGAATATAGTTTTCAGAGACATTGAAAATATCAAAGAAAAGGGTAATGGAAAATTGTCATTTTACTTAGAGCACATCAATTAATACAGTCACAAAATCTAAATAAACCAAAAACTTAACCATATTTAGAGTTTTCCATTTCTAAAAAGCTTTGTTCTTTTTTCATTCAATTAAGAATAAGTCTCACAAATTACACATGGAGGTTGGCAGATATTATAATCCAATTATTCCAAGAGATGAAAGATAATTGTATTAACTGTCATACTGTTGATGAACTCTGGTGTCCCAAATTTCCCACCACTCAGCTTGGACTCTTCAACATATGCCAATTTGTTATAATTAGTAAGCAAATTCTATTTTATAAAGTCAGTACTATCATTCATTTAACAAGTCAACACATGAGCTTTTTTACCAACTAGCTATCACATATATCAAAGATAATTCAAGACACATATAGTATGCATATACCAGGTTCAGCACAATCTCTATATTTAGCTACATAGCTTTATTAAGCTATATAGCTTTATAAAGCTATCTAAAATAGCTTGATTTAGCTATTTCAAATCTTTTATGAAATTAATTTCTAAAAGCATAAAAATCGAATTTTACTGTGTGAACATATTTCATCCTTGTACTCCATAAAATACAATGTAAACAAAAAATATTTCTTAGCAAAAAATTTGATTCAAAATTGTCTCATGTTTAAGATTATTAAGTTGTTAAGCAACAGTTGTCCAATCTACAGTATAGAATAAAATCAACAAGGATGAACAGAATGATGGACTGGCAATCAGATTCCACATTGTAAAGTCACTATACTTATCTATATGCTTCAATGCAAACAGGGTAGTGGATTCAGCTTGGCTGGATATTTGGACCGACACCTTCACCTTATCCTAGGTGAAGGTGTCGGTCCAAATATCCAACCGAGATGAATCTCAGCCAAGATTAGTGCTGAACCTGTACACACATATATCATAAATTAACAACAACAACAACAAAAAACCAAAAAACAAAAAACTAAAACATTCCATGCAAGAATATATACAGATAAGAAGACACAAAATTTATAGGAAGAATAAAACACACTACAAACAAAAGTTGTTACACAAAAACCCCTCACAAAAAACCAGCAGCAATTCCAAACAAACATGCAACATAAATTTATTTCGCAAAAGCAAAAACTAGCTTCATCTGGATACTACATAAACAGAATTAATAATTAATTTTATAAACATTAGCCTAATTTTAAATGACATCTTTTAGATTAGATATATAAATGTAATGTGACGACCTAGCACCTGTGGCCCAATCATACACCAACATGACAAGTACTCGGATAAGACGAGGCAATGAAGATTTTGTCCACAGATACCTACTGAAGATTGATCATTACGTACCTTACTGTTAGAGAGGACAAACTGAAAGTAGAGAAATTCAGGCCCTTAAGTCTACTGCTGTCAAATTTATTGTTTAAAAAACCCTCATGTTGAAAACGAAAATAATTTACCTGTAACAAAAACTTTGTCATAAAAACAAAAAAAAAATTCTTTTAATAAATTCGATAATTTTGACTTTATAAATAAAATTGGGATATACTTTAATGATTTAAGCGGCACAAACAAATAAAAGTGGAAGTTAGCACATGCTGACGAGACCGGACCGGCGAAGGTACTGTACTCTTGGTGAATTTTGTTCAGAATGGTGAATTCAAGTAAATGTGTTTTATGATTTGTGAAGGTCACTTATTCAATTAGATTCTTAGGGAAAATCATAGAGGGAGACGAACTTGAAGATAGGAAAAGTTTCATGAATATTCACCAATCAAAATCGACCACATCAGACAAAACTCAACGTTATGATATTTACTGGATCTAATATAATGAATCTGAATACACGTCAGAAATATTGTATAAACTACATATTAAAAGTATTATTTTTCACCTTCTAACATTAGAACCAGAACATCTCTGGGTGATAAGATTCTTTGGGGTGGGTGGGATGTTAAACATAGATCTATATATAGGGAGATTTTGGAATTATATCAGTATATATTAGTAAGATAGATAATGCATTAAACTGTATTTAATACAGGGTAAATGGTGGTAATTTGGGACTGTTTGATTCAATGTGCAAGTCATCTTGCACAGCCTGCTACTATTTATACTGCGGTTTGTGTTATGTTATATACTAATCAACGGTATACTTTAAGCATAGAAAAATCTTGTGAATTCTGAATACGATATCACTCTATGGAATGATAAAGGGAAAAATGAAGCAGGACAAAGTCCGTTAAAGTTCGACAGCTGGGGGTAAATTCGGACAGTTTATTGCATTATTATTTGTAATCTTTTGCACATTTCATATTTATTCTTGTGGGCTATTAAAAAATAAATTCCAAAATATTTTGATAAAAATATTTAGATCTTTTTTTATTTAAATAACATGAATAAAGAGGTTTAGCTATGATTTTGGTGTATGTTCATTTTAAACATCTATACTAAATTCTATTCTAATTTGTGATATAGTGATATATTAATTTTAATACTTTGATTGATTCAGGTTTTTTTTTTATTTTTTATTCCAGCTATATCTATATGACATGCCTTGATTTTACATACAAAATTGCCAAAATCTTGCCTGCATCCTTTTATTTATATCATTTTTGTTTTTGTTGCTATTTGTTATGAAGAGGAACCTGATTGGAAATAAGCAACTGTGCTTTCATGGGTTATCCTTAGGTGATAATTAATAAAGGATACTATGTTAATTTTTATATTTATTGAATTGAAACTTCTAATCTTATAATTGCGTAATTTTTTTAAGGTCATACTGGATATGGATGCATTTATATTACATTTTTTTCTTTTCACTTCATTAGTAACTTATATCACCCTGTGTGATACATTGATTTTAGTCTGGATAAATATATTACTACTATCAACTACTACTATTACTCTAACCCCCCCCCCCCCAACAAACCATTATTTATAATCTAAAATCATAGATATCTCATAATTTTGTATAAGGTTTAGAGTTTACTTTAGATATTCAGAACAGTAATTTTTTTGTAGATTTCATAGCCCTTGGGACAAGTGGCACTTTTAACTAATACTCAGGTGACTGTTAAGGCCCGTGGGCTTTATGGTGTTTTAACATTTTTGTTTCTGTTAATAATTTTTATTATTGTTTCCTATTCTGATTTCTTATTTTGTAAAAATTTATTACTAAAATGTTATTGTAGAAAGTTATTTTTGATTAAGCTAATATAAAAAATTATTTTAAAAATGGTAAACCATGTATATTTTGTGATCAACAGAGGGCAATCAAATCACCACTCGGAGGTGCAGTAAACTGCCACACACATACGATTTGGCATGCAAATGCTGAACTGTTAGGGACAGGGAGCAAATGTCTTATCCAAAAGCACCACCTTTGGGATACACGGCTATGAGTCAGGTCAACACATTAAATACAACTTAGCCAACAATAAATTGACCTTCATTAACAGAAACATTTACATCATTAGGGGGTGTTTTGTACCGTTAGTACAGTGTGAAGAGCTGAAAAAATCGCAAGAAAATTAGCACTTTTGCATATGTTTGTTACAGTTAACCTACTGTTTCTGTTTGTGTGTCTTTTAATCCTTTTTATGCCCCTGTATTGAAGATTGGGAGCATATTGTTTTTGTCCAGTCAGTCTGTCCACTTACTTGCCTGTATGTTTGAAACTTTAATGTTGGTCATAATTTTGAATGGTAGTGATAGGTCTTTTAAATAAATAAATAAATAAGTATATATAATATAATATAATGGTAGTGATATGGCTTATATATATATACATATATATATATATATATATATATATATATATATATATATATATATTTCTTTTAAGTTTAATAAAAAAAAGTTAAAAAGAAAAAGAAAAGAAAGATGTGTTTTTGAAACACTATGGCTCTGATGGCAATAATAAAATGCTCCAAGGTCAAAATCGTTGGTACCAAAAGAAAGATCTTGTCGCAAGGAATGCACATTTGAAATATGAGAGTTCTCTCACTTACCATTCAAAAGTTATGAGCAACATTACAGCTTCTGACAGACAGACAAACCATTGCACAGATTGAAATACAAAATGGAAAAAATAGCACACACACCTCCTATCTTCAATATGGGGGCATAAAAAGGATTAAGTGGCACACAAACAAAAACAATAACTTGATTTTAACATGTGCAAAAGTGCTAATTTTCTGTGATTTTGTCAGCTCTTCACATTTGTTGGTACAAATATACCCTTTAATATGTCTCTGATTGTGGTAGTCAACCTGTCTTTAGGGCTGTTGTATGAACTGATATTGAATGTGTTGCCCTAACTCATAGCTGTGTGTCCCACAAGTGGTACTGGGCATCTGCTGCCTGCAGTAACAGTTTAGCTACCCTCTCTGTATATATATTGCTTGAAGGGTTGATTAATTGCATATTGTTTTATGTCCTGCTTGAGAATTTTTCACTCAGATAGAGACATCACCATTGCAGGTGAAGGGCTTCAAAATTTAGGTCTGTTTGGCTCTTAGGGCCTTTGAGCAGGGAGGGATCTTTATCATGCCACGCCTGCTGTGACACGGGGCCTCGGTTTTTGTGGTCTCATCTGAAGGACCGCCCCATTTAGTCGCCTTGTAGGACTAGCAAGAGGTATCAGGGACTTATTCTAACTCGGATCCCCACATTGTGTGTGACAGTTTATGTCACCTTACAAATGGTGATTTGATTGCTCTCAATTGATCTTAAAATGATCATATGGGTTACCAATTCAAAGTAATTTTAGTTTTTCAATAACTTTTAGAATTAAAATTTTACGATAGCTTTTTGAGGAATAAATATTTTAGAAATATTTTCAAGAAATCAGAATAGAAAACAAGATAAAACTTATTAATAGAAACAAAAATGTTAAATTGAAATAGTGAAAACAAAAATATAAAATCAGAAAAAAATTGTTAAAATGACCCAAGCTGGATGATCAAGAATAATTCATTAATTTTTTAATCAGCTCATGAATAACTTGTGATGGTGTTATGAACTTGAAATTGGACATTTTGAAGACATGAATTATTAAAATTGTTGAAATAAAAATGTTAAAATATGATCATGATGATCACAAAATTAAATCCGAAATAGGGAAAAAAATGTTAAAATGATATTTTTGAAATCTAAAATAGAAACAAAAATGTTACATTGTTTAAATAAACATATAGAATGAAAATAAAAAATGGAAAGAAAAAAATGTTATAGTAAAATTGTTTTATTAAATAAAAATGCTTGAATTTAATTGTGGCACTGATATACCTCCATACAGCTGTACTTATTGAAAAAAGTTTTACAGAAAATCAAATGGACCTACATCTCCTTTTCATATCCATTATATCCTTCCTGACAGTGGAATCGAGAAGAGATGATGAACTCTACTGTGCAGGTACATATAATTATTTGCAATATCTGATGGGCAGTTGTAGCAAATTAACATTTATTATAAATTGAGTCGTGTTATATTCTGTAATATTATTTTAAAGATCCCAGACCACAGGGAAGTAAATCAAATATCATATGAAAGAAATCAATAGAACCATGCCTTATGTTGATATTGGTACTTGCAGTGTGCAGAGCACTTGTGGATGAGGTGAACTATAGTATTTCATTGGTCAACTCTAAACAGAAAGTTCAAGTGGGCAGTTTTAGAGTGGATTCAAAAGGAAATCAGAAAGTAGTGGAGGTAAAACAGCAGTAAAATGTATTTTCACACTGGTTTGTAGAATTGAGAAATTAAGCATTGATGAAATATTGTCACATTGTTAATTTTCTATTTTATGTTTTTCATCATATATGTGATATAGGTACCATTAGCAAGATCAGAAGTTCATTTGACAGAAGTTTTTGAGACAATCTGTGAAAAATTCAGACAGTATGGAAATACCAAAAATTCATTGGGAAAGAAAAGTGTTGTGAGAATGGTGTCCAGAGATGACAAACCTTTGGTGCTCAAAGATATTCATATAACAATGGAGGGCATGAAACTGCTGACACACACAGTATGGTGATCAGTCATATCTTTAATTTTGGCTATTGAAATGTCATGTTTTTCCTGTAACACTGATGTGTATGTGATGAATTCATTTTAGCTGTGTAGTGGGTAAAAATCTAGTTCTTCTAACAAAGAATACAATGGCGTAATGTTGTAGTTTGTGTGCATGCAGTAGAAGTTCATTTTTGATGCATTGTACAGTACCCATTCTTCTTGATCCAACATCAATTAACCCACTAGAGTTCTGAAAGCACTTGATCCAACATCGACTAACTCACTAGTCTTCACACAACACTTGATCCAACATCAATTTACCCAGTAATGTTCACACAGCACTTGATCCAACATCAATTAACCCACTAGTGTTCACACAGCACTTGATCCAACATCAATTATCCCACTAGTGTTCACACAGCACTTGATCCAACATCAATTATCCCACTAGTGTTCACACAGCTAGTGTTCTGAAAGCACTTGATTCAATATCAGTTAATCATAGTGTTCACACAGCACTTGATCCAACATCAATTATCCCACTAGTGTTCACACAGCACTTGATACAACATCAATTAACCCACTAGTGTTCCCACAACACTCGATCCAACATCAATTAACCCACTTCATGTCTAAAGTAGCTTAACCTAATTCACTTCCAAAGTGAGTTAATCTAGTGTGTACATGTTGTGAGTTAACTCGGTATTTCCAGACTTAATCTGGATTAACGTTGTAATGTGAACTGACTCTTGGGATCATTTCTAATAGAGCTGTCATTATTTCAGTGTGAAACCATAGCAGAGGAATACGAAGACCAGATAATACGAGCCTTCCGTCATGGTGAGCTTCAGGAAGTGGAACAGAGAGTATGCAAAGAGTTGGCAGGTACATACATGTAGAAGGAAATGTAACTTAAATTCTACAACTTGTGTATTGTCACTTGTTTGCTTTGTGAATGTTTTCTGCTGAATTATTGACTTTATGTCTTGAATGTTTAGTTTTATTGCCACTGCAGATAGTAACGCTTGTTCCAAATGAATATATAAGTAGTGTATTATCCATATACTATAGTAACTTGATGCGAAGAGTTGGATCACGTCAAGATTACAGGCATGGGTCATCAGATCAAACAAGACATGAAGTGTCGAGTTTGATCTGATGATTCGCACCTTTCAACAAGACGTGATCCAACTCTTCGGATGAAGTTACTGTAGTAATGATGAATTCATTATATACCCACTTTAATGGGAAGTTTCAAGTACACATTTATAAGATAATGAATGTAATCCAAATTATCAAAAACACAAACATACAGTGAAATTAATTTCTGTGTATGCAGTTTTGTTGATGATGTGTTCAATCATTTGCATTGATGCATCATGATTTGTTAAGGTTCAGAGAGACATGATCTGGAATCAGATTACCACAGTGTGGGGATCTCAGATAACAATTTGAATTTAATAGTATCAAAACATGGATTATTGATGGATGTATAACAGACACGTGTATTCAAAGTCTGAATTTATACAAATGTGTGTCAAATGTTTCACAACTTCTCACAGAGTACTGCTCAGAGGAAGATCTGAACACTTCCATGCCAGAGCCAGGACCAGTGCAGGAATCACAGGAAGTAAAAGATAAAGAAGAGGAGGAGGAGGAGGGAGAGGATGAAACAGACGATGGCATTGAAGAGGGTGATACTAAAGAGGAAGACACTGGCACGAGGGAGGAGTTATAAGAAAATTGATGCATAGAAAAGTTATATTTCTTCACAAGATGCAGTTGGTATCATTTCAAAAGTGTTCACTAGGGGGGACAGAAAAGATTGTTGAATGAATGTGAAATGTTATTTATAAAACAGGAAGATAATATATAAAATAATGGCATAAAAGTGTTTGTCCCATTTGCTGTTCAGATCATTTTGAAAAGAGACATCGTTTTCAGTGGCTACAAATTCTAGTGTATGAAAGAAATTTTTGGTATATATCTGTTCAAATAGACCAGAATAAAACTGAAGGCTGAAAATTTAATCATTAACTGTGACTGAAAATCAGTAAATTCAGAAGTTGATATGAAAGGGATGTAACAATTGTTAGTGTATGGTATTTCATGTATATGTAGGATGCCTGTAACCTTGAAAGTTGCTAAAATTCAACCTGTAAACACCACGTCAAATACGAAGTGTGATTTTACAGCACTATGTGAGATTTGATAGATGCTACATTGACAAATTCCAAAGAAAAGGATGTGTAAAATAGAGAATGTATTGGAATGAGTTAACAAAATTAACCCATTATACAATTTCAAAGTATATTATGTATTTACGTATATGCTGGTCATATTAATTAAAATGAAGGTTTGGTGTTCTTTATTAAGAACTGTTTTGGTTGGAAGAAGAATAGAAGTGTATTAGAGTCTTCAGACTATGTATGTCCTCTCCTTATTGCATGATTTTTTTTTTTAGTTTAATTTTTTTAAAATTATTTCATTGGTTGCAATGGAGATAATTTTCTGGCGATCTAATTTACATACGACGATATTATTGTACAAATATTTTCAATCTTTAAAAGTAGAGAAAAGAAACCAAATGAAATTATAATTAATGAAATTGACAAATTAATTTTATTCATAGCAAATATTAAAAGCATTTCTTAAATTCAATAATCAACAGAAATGTTCTTTTCTTCATGGAAACATTTTTCTTTTTGCATTCTTCTATAAGGTTAATGTCTCGTGTTGCAGATATGTAAATCCAAGCAATTACTGAAGAATAATATGATCTGTCTTCAAAATTGTATTTCCCAGTCATTTTTTAATAAAATGTTAACTACAATCTGTGCACTTGTTACGACAAATCTGTAATTGTTTTTCTATCCTTCAAACTCTTTTAATATTGACAAATGATAACATTCATCCTCTTTCTTAAGGATATTTGTATTTTTTAAAAAGTGTTTAAGGAGGAATACTACACCAGAGAAATTTGATGTGGATGAATAGTGGAGGACATGTGCACCAATATTTTGAAAATGAAAACTTTAGAATTTACTTTATTTAGTCATACTTTATTTAGTCAAAAAATGCAGTTTTAGTAGAAAGTATTCTCAAAATGGTTAAAACGCTGCTGAACTCCAACCAATCAGCAGTTAATACTCTAACCTGCTGAGCTAGACAATTAAATCTGAAAGGAGGATCCCAAGCTTTGTTTAAAAAAGAACTATATTTGTCTTAATGGGAATGGATTAATTGTATAATTGGGGTGTAATTAATTTACATGAAGGAGTCTGATGTCTCCACTAGGTGGGTCAGTTAATAGAATGTTTATCGAGAGTTCAGGAGACATTGATTTGGATACATGTGTAGCACATTTGGTATTTCTTCTTACATCATGTGTCATGAACCAGTCCTTTTTCATATAATGGGAGCAGAGGGAAGAATCAAAGCATTTAACAGGAGGAAATTGACAGCCTGGTAGGATTAATTAGAAAGGGGTGAGATAGCACAATTTTGTAACAGATAGTAAGGGGCCCAAGTCTGAACTGTGATGTGGTCTGTCTCATTTTAATCACAAAACAATACCGTTTCTGGGTTCATAACGCAGATTCAGAAAAATGATATGAACTCGTAAAACAGGTTAATAACAATGCAAATTATATAGGGTCATTTGAGGTTAGCACGTGCTGACATAGATACAAAAATTTTATTCAAAAACTGTTCAAGTCTATCATATTTATTCCTGTTTCATTTGTTGTTGCTATATAATGACATAACTAAAAATTAAATCTTAAAATTGAAATTTCAATTTAGCTATCACGTTGACGTATTTATCTTTAGATCTTATTCCTTCCGCTTAAGAACATTTTCAGACAATGCAAAGAGGCTGAAAATCATACAGAAACGTGAAATGGAAAGTAACTAAAATATGCATTTATTGATAGCTGTGTGATAAATAGAATCTTACACTCATGGTTATGGCAGAAGAAATTTATGAAATTCGTAACCAGATTTAAATATTTCCCTTGCCAAGGCTGAGGAAATATTAAATCTGGCAACTCATTTCATATGCCATAAGCACTCGTTCGAGATCCTTTATTTCTCTCATCTCGTTTGTATGTACATTTTAATACAGATTTGTATGCCTACCTGTCATGAGTGGTAATTGGGTTGCCATTTTGTAAAAATTACAGTGTAATGTATATTTGAATGATTGTGTGCTACATAGTTCTTTTATATATTATTTATATCTCAGTGCAAATATTTTCTGAAATAATTGATAATTCATAAACATGATAGAGCATAATATGACTTTAGCTCATTAAAATGGCCTGAATTTATTATGATTTGCTTAATCATCAGTTCATATGTTTTTATGTTTCCCTTTGAAAAAGAGGGAGAATATTGTTTTGTACCTGTAGGCCAGTCTGTTGGTTTGTATATCTATCTGATAACCAAGACTTGGCTACACAATATGTAAGGAATTATTTGCTTTTACCACACTTGGTACAGTAGTTGCCCCCAAAGAGTTGGTCAAGGTCAAACAAGGCACAGTAATACATTGTCTGTTCAATGTTTTGAGAGTCAGTTGCTTGAAAGATATAAAACTTGGTACACTGACTTCTCTATGAAGTAGATAACCACAATTGTAAAAGGTAAAATGTCAAACTGGACATATAAAGGTATTGTCTGCTTAGTATCTTAAGAACCCTCTGCTTGACAGACATCAAATGTGGCGATTCCTATTGATTCTGAGGTCAAAGGTCAGTCTTCTCTGGACATAAGATATAGTCTGCTTAATACCTAAATATATACAAGATAGACCAAGTCTTGTCTGCCCAAGAGAGGAGTAGATGACCACTGTTGTTTTGCAAGTAAGGTCAAACATATCAAGATACTTTCTGCTTGATATCTCGAAAAGGTTTTGTTTGATAGATATCAAACTTGATACATTGGTTTTACTAGCATAGTAGATGACCTATAGTGATTTTGAGATCACAAGGTCAAGGGTCAAACTAGACATGATAATATATTGTCCAATCAATATGTTGAGAACCATTTCCTTTGTATATTGGTTCCCCCTCAAGAGTTGATGGCTCCCATTGGATTTCAGATCACAATGTCAAAATTCATGATTCAAATGACTGGTAATTTAGAAATCTTGAGAGGCAAATTTATTATTATGGTTACCCATGACAGGTAGATACACATATTTAATTTTCACTGTCACTACATTCTTAATGGAAAGTTCATCCTTCTCCATATATATTTTTACATTTGTCATATCATTTAGAAGGAATCTTAATATTTTGTGCTGTTTAGTATGTATTAAGAAATTGTCTATGAAATCAAAGAGTTAAATAAAATACTCTTAGTATAATGGAGTGCATTTGTGTTTGTAATCAAGTAATTGTGGGTCACAATTTATGTCTGAAGGGACATCCAACAAATAAGTAAATTTATAGCTATTTCTATCAAGTGTGAATTGTAAATAAGCTGCAGAGTTTTTGGTTTAATTTGATAAATTTGGGAGAGAGGGAATTCTGTATGTGTACTGCCTGATATAAAAAAATAAATAGAAAAGCATAAATAGCAGGATACATGTACCAATACAATGCCTACCAAGTTTTTGCTAAATCTAATCTCCATCAACAGCTGTAGAGGTGGTATGTGAAATCTCCATTAACTGCTATAAAGCTGGCTAATTCTAATCTCCATCAACAGCTATAGAAGTGCTAATTCTAATCTCTATCAACAGCCAGAGTTGCTAATTCTAATCACCATCAACCACTATAGAGGTGCTACTTGTAATCTCCATCAACAGCTATAAAGCTTGCTAATTCTTGTTTCCATCAACAGCTATAGAGGAGCCAATTCCAGTCTCCATCATTGCTTACAGAGGTACAACACATTCTTCATTAATGCTTCAAGAGCTGACAAATCTCAATCTTCCATTAAGCCTAACAGGCCAGTTGGCATATCTTAATTTTCATCAATGGCTAAAGAGTTGGCAAATTTCAATGTCTATCAAAACCTACACAAGTGGCAAATCCCAACCTCTCAAAAATTAGAGTTTACATTTGAATGAAAAAGTAAAAACAATGAACAGTGACAGTCGCCTACAGAATACAAAAGGGTGACCATATTCCCCTGGAAACACCAGAAATGTTGGAAGTATACAACTGAATTATTTCAGCATGCCATTAAGTAGTGTCCATAAACAACTTATTCAGCATACAGTAAACTTGTGACCACATACATCTTATTTCAGCAATGTTGAAACTCCCATGAGCATGAATTGTGCTCCTTTGTTAGATGACCTGTTCTTATATTTTTATAAAGCAGAATTCATTTAAAAGCTTTTAAATGAGAAGAAAAAATCTCTTCCTATGGTCTTCAATTCAACATTTAGATATATCCCCGACATTTTACCTATTAGCAATGATCATTTTCATTTTATGTTGATTCAATATATCCCAATGAACTTGAAATAAGACACCGCAGAATCTTCCACATCTGCTTTGTTCTTAGTTTATTGAAAACGGATTCTTGCAGCAAAGTAACAACTTAACGACAAACAGGATGATTTCAATTTCTCCATCATCAACTTCCCTGATCTATGTCGCAATATTTCATTATCGGCTGCATATGGTGTTCGTCTCCCAGCTGATTTAATACTAGATTTTTTCTGCATATGATCACTTTTTAAATTAAAGCAGGGTACTGACATACAAGTTGATGTTAGAGGAGTTTGTACAACCTTGTCTAAAGTCATCATTTCACAAATTTTATGGTCGTTATAATTATCTAGTTTGCCACCACAACCTTCCATTAGGTCAAATGTTGTCCGCCATGTTTCATATATAAACTGTTCTTCATGTATTCAATTCCATCACTATGTAAATTGCAAAATGACTTTACACATTAAATTCATGTTGACACGATACAGTCTCCATCATTCTGTTGGCTTCTCGCCTTGAAAAGACGATACAATAAGGTCGCTTACTTGCGAGTTTGAATTGGTCGTCTTCGTTATTACGGGGCAAAAAGTTGCTATGATCGTATGGTTGTCTTTTCACCTCGAAAAGACAGATAATTGTAAAATGGCACAAATCAGCCACAAGTTCCAGCAACAGAAGAACCGATCTCATCATCCTGCAAGGACATTTTTCAAGATTCCTGGCGTATACAACTTGTTTATAAATTTTCTATACAAACCTTAAAAGGATTACATATTGTATGAAGAGATTAGTTTTATGAGCAAGATTAAAATTTTTTTTTAAGATAAAAACCCGAAATAAAAATACTTCAGATGAAGGGATAAAAAAGTTTATATCATCAACATTAATTTCACCTTCCTTTCTTGGGGATTGAATTGACGTTTTTACTTTACATTTGAAGACTACATATTTCCATTCATTTGTGAATATACAATAGAAACACTGCAGTATTGTTATTATTTATTACATTCATCATATTTGGTTTCAAGGGAGATTCTTGATGACAACCAGCTGAATCTAGTTTTTAACTTTTGATCTTGTCCCTAAACAATACACTATTAAATTAATATACAGAGGGAAGACTTAGAGCAATGTGTAAGGGGGAGGAGAGAGTTAAATTACCATCCGTGGCATGACCATTTAGAGTTTACTAGACAGCAGTGATTACAAACTTTACAAGAAGACAAGCAAGTTCTGTACTTGCTTCTATATTTAGTATATTCAAAAGGTACATAAAATTCTAATCAACTAATTTTTCCTAATGCTTCTTCCTTTTTATGTCTGCACCACAGTTTATCTTCCCGAGACAATCTGAAGCAAGTTCTCTTCTTTAAGAGGGTGACTTTTAAATTTTAAACATTGTGATGTTGCTCAGTCACAGAAAAATATTTGCAGCCTTCCTGGATCAATGGGGAAGCCATATTTGCAGACAACAACCAAAGGACATGGCATAACACAGGTATTTCGACATACAAAATCAACACTGTATGTATACAAATAATTTACATGATATAAATTTGTACAATTTATCACTACATAATCAAGATAAAAATCCAGTCATACACATATAGTTAACCAATTCCTGTCAATATATGCATTTCAAAATTTAAAATGTCCATTGTACCATTAGAAATGTAATGTTTTTCACATAAATGGGTCCCCTAGCCATCATTTCACACGGTACAACATTTTCCTCTGCATGCGGTGTTGAATCTCTCCTCTTCTCAACATGAAATGCAAGACCTTCTGAATGGATCTCTCTGGGTACTTCTGAAAAAGGATAGGGTACATACAGTAAAAGATTTGCTGTTGGATCAAATAACAGATAATAGAATTTGTTTCAATTTATTACCATGGAAAACTTGATCCCCTTCATTGCAATTGAGCAAACATAAATCTGTACTTCCTGGGGATGCTTTCATAGTAATATGATTTATCATGGCCTTGCTGTTCTTGAGAAGATTTTTGAAGACTTATCCTATATATCCCATGTAAACCTTCTTCCATAATTGTGGCTCCACTTAACCCCAAGGGCCATGATTTGAACAAACTTAAATTTACACTGTGTCTCATAAAGGTCTCCAGGTCAGAGATTTTAGTGTCAAAGGTAAGGTCTTGGTACAAGGAATACACACACACACACCAAATATGAAAGGTTTACTGTCTCCTATGGTGTTAAAGATATGACAAAAGTTAAAGATTTTTGCCACACACAGACAGGCAAAAAAAAACCCCCATAATTCTGGGGACATAAAACAGAATTCTCATTTATTTGTCCCTTTTCTGGCAAAATTATCCCAATCAGAGAAGCAAAATTACCCCATCCTTAGTTGCATTTACTTCACTTGCATCTGCAATGTAACTAACTACAGATGCAGCAGTGTCCCACCAACATTGATTATAACATTAGAGTTTTATGTCAATGAACATACAGTTAACAAGTACCATCTCTGATGCCCAAAATACACTGGTTTAAGTGAAAGTAGCTAAAATTAACCAAATTAACTCCACAGTCTTACCACTGGATAACTTGAATAAAAATAATGAACCAAAACTTCTCTTCCTAACATATAATTTTCTACCAATGATGAACACTCACAACTGGCTGTTGAAAGAGAAATAAGTTAACAACTTGTGACATAATATCTAAAAAGTTGTCTTCTTTCTGCACACCATAATAAGACATCCTGAAACTTTTGGGGAATGTAATAGTTTAAGTGTTTCAATACATAATGCAATATGTACCAAATGTACCCCTATGCTTTGTTAGGCATAAAAATCAAATGTTGCATGATTGCATCATGACACTCCTGCTATACATTCAACTAAACAGGAGTCCCCCACATTGGTCACTGTAGTTTACCTGTCTTGTGAAGTCCTGAATAATGGCATGTTCTGATACTTGAGATCCAATAATAAATCGCCTCTTGATCTGCTTCTCTATTCTAGACAATAGCTCTTGATCCTCTTCTGTAGTAAATCCTTCAACACCTGAAAATAAAATGGCTTCATAATCATTCACGTTTAATAAAATCCCATATGCACAAGATGTGCAAAAGCTGAGCTGCAAAATATATAATTAATGAAAAGGGAAATATAGAATCTTTATGTAGGTAATAAAGTTGTGAACAGAAGCAAAGAAAAATTCAAAAATAGAAAATTGAATCGAGGACTAAAACAAGAGGCCAACAGACCTTTATTGGTCACCCAAGTATTACTTAAAAATACCAATAGCCTCAAGGGTTACGAAATTTTAAAAATTTTCCTATTCTACATATCTATGCTAAATTCTAATATTCAGTCGCAATATAAAAATAATATGTTCTTAAAATGCAAATGCCCCCCAAGTGCCCACACTTAGGAAAGATTTTACACAATGTATGTCATGTTAACTCCATATGACTATTTTGGACACACTAGGAAGTCAGAACCCTGGTGTTGTGAAATTCACAATTTTGGTACATTCCTTTCTGCTTTTCCTAAATGTGCATTTAGTTTTTATACATTGTGATAAAGACAATAATCACTATGACCATTTTGGAGCCACCCTGACACCAAAACCCTACCTGAAATCATGAAATTTACAATTTTGGTTAAGGGCGACCTGTAAAGGTATTATTTGAATGTTTTACATTAACATTATAAACCAAGCTTGGCTCCACTCTGGAGTCTGGACCTCTAGCTGAGGATCATGAAATTCACAATTTTAGTAGGCCTCCTGGCACTATATGACTATGCATTTAGTTTTTCTTACAGATGTGCATTTGCAGAATTTGGCCAAATTTTAGACCGCTCTGAAGGCCTTCAGGGTGAATTTACAAATTATGACCTCTTTGTCCCAGAGATGCTTCATAACAAATTGAAAATAATTGAAATGGTAGTTATCAAGAAGTTAAAAATGCTCAGCTGTTAGTGCATGGTGGATCCAAAACAATTGCAATAAGTCACACGAGTGACTCAGGTGACCTTAAAATTAAGTGCTTGGTTCTCAGACCAACCTACATACATTGAATCCATGTGCATTAACCATAATGATTATTACCCTTAAATGAACAAAACTTCTCTCAAAAAAATACTGGAATCCCTGACCACATTTAAATACCCAATGTTTGCACAACAGTTAAAATTTCAGTTTGTAAATGGCCAGTGGGGCTATTATTTTGTGATGAAATTATCACGCAACTGTACAGAAAACAAAGCACAATTACTCTGCCATTGCACACTGTGGAAAGTTTTTCCGATGCCTGCTCTTTGCTAAAACTACAGTCACAAGTTATGAATAAAAAAAAAAATAAAATAAAAATCCCCCACTTGTTATAAAAAAAAAACAAACAAAAAAAACCTCTCTCTAGATTGTCTACAAGTTAGATCGATCAAGTCCTGCAATGACCCAGAAACTAATAGGATTCTTTCTCTTGATAACAAAACAAATGCTTGGTATTTAATCAATCAAGCAAAATTTGTGGCTCTATAGTGCTACAAGCTTTTGCTATCAAGTCCTGTTTTGGCCTTGACTTTTGACCTTATGACCCACAAATCAATACAGTTCTCTCTCATTTGAAAACAAAGCTACGTATGTGAAGCACCAAATCAATTAAGCAAAATATGTGGCCTGTAAGAGTGTTTACAAGCTCAGTGTTACACACAAACTAATACACATATTCGCTCACACACAAATGATCCTGTTACTATTCTCTCTTTTCATTAACAAGAGTTGTCTAACGTTGACAGAATTACTGTTCCTGGGAGCAGGTATTGTTTACCAATGCTTACTTCCGGATTTGAAATATGGCGAGAGATTATTGTGTTATGCCAGAATGCTTGAATTATCCTGGCAAGTTAGGAAGATTTGGCAAGCCAGTTAAACTACATAGATTACCCTCTAAACCAGCTCTCAGAAGACAATGGATTATTGCCATTAGTAGAAAGAACTTCAAGCCTTCATCATATACGAGAGTGTGTTCTGATCACTTCAATCACGCAATCGGTCCCTCTTGTCATGATCCTGACAAAATACCCACGTTGTTCCTAGCCCAGCGCAGAAAAGAAAAACGTGAACCGAAAAGAAGAAGCCCTGCAGAAAGAATCTGTCAAACTATGAGTGCTCCCGGGGTAGGTAATTTGAATAACTGCAGTGACGGACAACCAAAGCTTACAACCGAACTTGCCAAACAAGTATCTAAGTTTCACAGGTAATCAGTAGTTATTTCACACATCACAATGCACACAGACATTGTTTCATTTTTTATTCATTTTGGAGAGTCAAAAATATTGAAATTAATAAGAATATCTAATTGGAAAGTACATTGTACATGTATGGCATAATACACAGATCTAACTTGTCTCTTGTTGATCGATTATCTTGATTACATATTTTTGTTGTTATCTCCAAACTTTAACAAGGTAACATATATTTGCAGTTATTCACTCAATTCCATACAAGAGACTGAGTGGCAGAATAGTGAGGGAACTACCCATTCCAGTGAATCCATTGAGCAGACAGAGCAGTCCTGTCAGACAAACCCAGATATTGATGTTAAAGGTAAATTATACATGAGGCTCCTGTGATATCGAATATACATTTATTCTAAACATTTTAGATTGAAAAAGAATAATTGTAAACAATTAGGAGAAATAATGTCTTTACTGTTTAGTTTAAATTATTGTTATCTTTTATAATGCATGTAGGAAGTACTTTTAAAAGTGCACTGACTAAAAATGTCAGTTTGAATCCCAAGATGTAACATGATTTGAAATTTATATTTGATTGGTTGGTAAATGTATATTTAGTGTACAAAATTATAGTGTTACTTAACTATATCAACAAAAAAATGGCAGATAGGGCTTAAAGAAAGTCTAAATAGAGCATGTACCTGATAATTTGTCACTGATGAATTCTAATGAATTTTGAACACAGTTTTTAATTCTGTATTTAGATATTGTACCAATACTTTTTTCCAGGTATTCAGACTTCCAGACCAGAAATCACCATTGAGGATATACAAACATTGGATCATGTTATCCAGTTTTACACTGGCCTACCTGATTTTGATACATTCAACGCTTTATGGAACACTTTCTTGCAGCATGGGGCTAATCAACTTTGCATTACAAATACAACAGACAAAGATAATCCTGTCAATCGGCAAAGGAAATTGCGACTGATTGATGAATTTTTACTTGTTCTCATGAGACTTAGACTTGGATTGTTGTGCAAGGATCTCTCATTTAGGTTTAGAATATCAGTAGCAACAGTATCTAGAATATTCAATTCTTGGATAGAATTTATGGATGAGTGCCTTCAAGAACTCATTACATTACCTCCCCTGAATGTACTTCAGAAGAATATCCCCATGTGCTTTAGAAAATTTACAGATACATGTGTAATTTTAGATTGTACAGAAGTGTTCATTCAAACTCCATCCTCTCTTGAAAACAAAACTTTGACCTACTGGCATTATAAGTCACATAATATATTTAAATCACTAGTTGGTGTGAACACAACAGGTGCGGTTGTATTTTTGTCAGATCTTTATGGGGGTTCAGTGTCTGATGTTGAAATTACTCGAAAAAGTGGATTATATAAATTATTAAACAAAGGTGATGCTGTGATGGTAGACAAAGGTTTTGTTTTCATTAGGAAAGATTTAATAGCACTGGGTGTTAAACTTTATTGTCCACCATTCAAAACTAAAGTTAGATTCACTAAACAGGAAGTAGAGATAACTAGGAGAATTGCATGAGCTCGTATACATGTTGAAAGAAAAATGGAGCAAATAAAGAATTTCCGCATTCTTCAAGGGGTAATCCCATTGTCAATAAGCCACATGGCAAATCAGATTTTCAGAGTTTGTGCTGCTCTTACAAACTTGATGCCCCCTTTGGCAAAATGAGATATGTACACACTGTACATATACAATGTACACACTGTACATATACAGTTAGATTGCAAGGATCACATTTTCATCATTTTAATGACTGAGATGACTCTACACAATGTATTCCTCTGCAGTGTGTTATTTTGTGGCTAGATATTTATCCTGTATAAAATGTTGACTCAATTCATCCAACTATTATATCTTGTTACTCAACATGGATTATAACATTTGTAATGTTGCTACATGTGTATGAGACAGTAATTCAATGTTTTGAAATTATTTTATTTTCAATAAAAGGCTTTAAGCCTTTTACAACTATACATTGTTTGTTGACATGTACTATCTGATAGTATCATAAAGATCACTTAAATAGTCTTGGAATAACAGAATTTTCATAGAAAGCTTCTAATTTTGGTAATTGGATACACTCTAGGACCCTTTGAGCCAATGCTGGCTTGTTACCACTTATGGGGAATTTGTTTTTCATTAAAAATGCCTGAATATCTGATTTTTTAAAAGTTAAAATGTCCTCATATGTTGTTTGTGCAGTAAATATAATTTCTGAATCCATGATTTGAATAAAACCGCTCTGCAAGTTGTAGCTATGTATACACAGGAAGTAAACAATACCTGCTCCCAGGAACAGTAACTCTGTCAACGTTAGACAACTCTTGTTAATGAAAAGAGAGAATATTCCCTCTCCCAATGAATTGCGAAGGGGATAATCAATGTTTAATTCAATTTTACTCTACATGAATAAGACAGAAGTCAGTCCAGTTCCATGTGCTTTACATATATCTTCTTACCTGATAGATTGCCTGACATTGCAGCATCTAATGTGGACACTTGGAACAGCCTCAGAGCTTCATCCACCTCCCTTTCTGATGCAAATGGTTTCAGCTTCATCTTAGCCAAAGATTCAGACATTCTGATGATGGCTTCCAATTGCCTGTTATATAGAATGAACAGTCACCGACTTCACGTCTTATTAAAACATTTTATTGCATGTAAAAACATTGTGAGGAAATGTCCCTCCCCAGTATCATCAAACCCTCCGTGGCCGAGAAGTTAGAGCATCAGGCTCAAAATCACAAAGCCTCTCACCTCTGTCGGCGCGTGTTCGATTCTCGGCCGCGGCGTTATGTGAGCAAGTTTGCCAGTTGATCTCTTCCCAGATACATTGTATCTGGATTCTCTCCTCCACCAACAAAAACTGAAAAATTGTTGAGTGTGGCGGAAAGCAATATATAATCAATCAATCAATCAACTACCGCTCATTGGAGGGGCTGCTGGGTTATGGCACCGAGTTGTTTCCCTCACACTCTCCCCGGTGCAACTCATAACTGCCCAAGCCCCTCTACCTTGTTGTGGTCCCATCCTCTCTATTCCTTCTTGGCTTCCACTCTAATTCTCCTAATCAATCGACAACTTGTTTATCTAAAGTAATGCACCCTGTAACTGAAATTTCACGGAAGTTACAAAATCACAACATTTCTCCACATTGTTCTCAATTCAAGAGGTATTTTTGATCCGCCACCCTTTTCATTAGAAGTTATAAAACTCTTCATGTTACTAGTTAAAATGACACAAGTCTCATTAACAACAATGAAGACTAGGCTCAGTTTCCTGCCACAGTAAGCTCTTCCAACAACTCAAATGTTGAAATGTTTGAAAGTAAAGTTTCACTATAAAATTCCTCAAATCCCAATTAGAAAACTTTTTCTCTTTCAAAGGAAATTGGTCTGCTGGTTCTGGAGAAGATTTTCAAAAATTTGTCAATGCATTTTCACTTTGATATCCTCCTGGAGAAAGGCACTGTTCTACATTTGAGCACACTTGAATCCCCTTAACCAAAGGATAATTTGTGCCAAGTTTGGATGAAATTTGCCCAGTGGTTTTTGAGAATTTGAAAATGTGAAAATTTTACAAATGGATGGATGATAGACAACAGGTGATTAGAAAAGCTCACTTGAGCTTTCAGCTCAGATGAGCTAAAAACCAAGTGGGACAGATTAATTCACAGTGGGATAGACAGACAAAGAGGAAACCTATAGTTCCTTCAGTGTCATCAGTAAGAGACTAATTAATATCAACTTTATGAAAGACTCTCAAGTACCTGACAGTGATGGGAATAGTAATCTTTTTGCCAGTTTCCTTTTCATATTCACCAGCTCCATTCCTCATCAAAACATATCTATTCTTCAGTTTCTCTGCTGCTTCTGGTGACAGACGGGGACCACATTTCCTACAACATTTAATATAATCAGTGGTTCCAATTTTGGCTGAACAAATCCATTAAATTTTCAAGCACCTCCCAACATACTGACTTACGTTCTGCAATACTGAATGTACTTCTTCAGAGTATTTAGGTCAATTTCTCCTTCTGCATGTTCTTCTGTCATCTGGAGAGCATTTAAGTGCACATTCATGACGTGCTTCGCTAAAGTCTACAAAATATGAAGATACATATTGTAACATCATCAGAGGCTCATGGGCTACATCACTCACATGAGACACCTTTAGCCCTGCTCTTGTTCAGCTATTGTGACCTTTAATAAGATTTTTTCTTTTTTGCAATCTTTCTGAAGTAACTAAAATTTTCCTCCATTTGTCACATTAGTAGATTCAGAAATACAAATGCTTGTATTTGTTCAGTAAAAAAATTTCCCTTAAAATCCTTCTAGCTAACCAGTCCGGGTACAGGTACATCTATTTAACTCTGCAACGTCTACATCATTTCAACCTAGGAACATACTGTAAATTCCTAAATATAAGCAAAGAATTTATCACCGCATAACTTTGTGAGAAGCATCACTCATGAAATAAATTACTCACCGTTATTTTTATGTTGCTAAAATACATGTAAAAAGTCTTGATCAACCAAGTACTCACAAATTTATGTTCTTGCATTTTGATTTGTACAAGCCATTTCATGATACTAAGGACTCACGTAAAATGAGGAACCTACAGTGCACTTGTATAATTTGTGAATGAAAAGCATCAGCTCAAGTGATGGAGCCATTAGAAATGAGGGACTACTGCCAAAGGTAACAATGTTTCTAAAATGCATTAAACTCCCTAATTTAAAAAATCACCATATCTCTGGCCTCATTGTGTTCATCTTTGACGATAAATATCATATCAAATCGTGACAATATTGTGGGCATAAAGTCAATGTTCTCTTCTCCCTTGGTCTCATCCCAACGACCATACACACTGTTAGCTGCAGCCAGCACTGAGCACCTTGAGTTCAAAGTCGTTGTGATTCCAGCCTGGAAAGAAACTTGTAATCAATTCCAACACTCTAATCTTTAAATTGTGCAAATAGCTCCACATAGTAAAATTAACCACGTTTTTTTTTTGGGTACTTGCTAGTATGATATACTTTTAGTAGTTAAATACAATTAAAACAAGCAAAACACAATTGTGTTTGTGAAACATAAATGCCATGATAATGACAAATTCGAATGTTGGTCATGCCAATATCAAAATTTAGAAAGTAGGTTAAATGCCAAGGTAAAGGTCACAGGGACAAAACTTTTGGTACCAACGGAAACATCTTATCACAAGGAATGTTCATATGTGAAATATCAAAGTGCTAGCATTTACTATTCAAAAGTTATTAAGAAAGAATTGACAGAATTACTGGACAAAAACAATATGCCCTCAAAATCTTCCAACTAGGTGGCATAAAAATGCAGCAATTCCTTTTGAACAAGACTATATTCCAATACCTTCGCAATTGATATAGTCTGTTGTTCCATAGCTTCATGAATGGCAACTCTGTCATCTTCTCTCATTTTGTCAAACTCGTCAATACACACCACTCCTCCATCAGCCAATACCATTGCTCCTCCCTCCATTACAAAGTTTCTCTAAAAATTTTACATTGACAGTTTTTTGATATGTTTATACACACTAAAGTTAATTGCTTCAAAATTTCCCCGAAATAGTTCTTCACAATTATCAAACAAATATATAGTACTAAGCACCTCTGGAAATTTAATCTACATGCTTGTGAATCAAAGCAATTTTTTCTGTTGAGCCTACCGATTGTGGATCCCTTATGACTGATGCTGTCAGACCAGCAGCACTACTACCTTTGCCAGATGTGTACACACCAATAGGAGAGCACCTCTCAACAAACTTCAGAAGCTGAGATTTGGCTGTACCTGGGTCTCCTAACATCAGGAGATTAACATCACCTCTTCTCATTAAACCATCTGGTAGTCTGGAGTGAAAATTAAACACATGACAAATCACTTGCACACAGGTAAAGAAAATCTTTTAATATGAACTAAATGTGTTAAAACTGAGATAATCCTACAATACTGACTACCAGCATATGCCTAACAAACCTCTTTCTAGACCCTCCAAACAAGAGGCATGAAATAGCCTTTTTGATATCCAAACTACCATAAATAGATGGTGCAATACTACTGGCTATGGTTTCATAAATGTTAGGATCATTTGCCATCCTTCTGAACTCTTCTTCATCTGTGGGGCTGATGGGGACTGCCCCTCCTCTACCCGACCCATCATTGTCCACTTTGATTCCCAGGACCCTGAAGTAGGGGCTTCTGATTCCAACATTGACTTTCTCTCTGCCACCTCCTTTCTACAAAGATTGAAATACAGTTGAGTCTACATGTTCTGAAACTTGAGATCAGAAAAATGACAGAACTGAAATGGGTCTTATTTAATGAATTTCATCTTTTAATAGCTTTCACTACAGCATTGTTGTTCGTTACACATACACAAAATAAATGATTGACAAAGTACGAAGTAATCTTGGTTGAGATTTGGCTCTGCTAGATATTTAGACTGACAGAATCTCAGCTGAGATAACATATGAAGAAGGGGTGTAGATCAGCAGTTGTGGATTTCTGCATTCCCATACTAGCTGATCAATGAGGCCACCACAGGAGACATGAAATGCAACATTCCAGGCAAGGGTATTGGCACCCCTGAAGCTAAAATACAATTTATCACTGAAAATCACTGGTTTTAGTTTTCTTGTCTGGCAAAGGTTGAATGCCTAACTGATGTAACATTTTTTCCCCCAGTGATTTTTTTTTTTTTTTTAATTTAAATCGAAACATCACCATTTCCAACAAAGGTATGTGGTACAGGACTGAAACAATATGCCCACTTCATGATACATGTATTGCAATGCTATATGCAGAGGTAGAAAACGACAACTGCCTGACGCTCGTGACAACCATATTTTAGTGTTGGGCAGGTAAAATTACAAGCTGTCCATGGGCAAGTGAATTTTAAAGTAAAATAAAATATGATATTAATATCGTATGTAAATGTCTTGAAAACGTCGATCGCTGATAAATCAAAAGTATGTTAGCATTCTTCTGGTGATTTAAACAAAATGTACATAGATCCCTTAGTGAGAAATGACACGGTCATTAAAATGCTTATCTGTAGAGAGAAGTTAAAATTGATTGCAAAGTGTGGAATCTAATTAGATGCAATGTTGAGGTGAACGTGCAATGCCGTTAATGAACTGAAACATGGAAAGTTTCTGACATTTAGTGGGAGTATATAAAAGACCCACAATATAGCAATAACAACTATCAGCCATCTTTATCTACAAAGCATGCAAAATATGGCAAAAGAAGAGAATCCAAATATATCTCAAATTATGGCAAAAAATTTGGTCAATGCTTTGTTATAACGAGCAAACAGAAATAGAACTGAATAAATTTATTTCATAAAATAAAACAAGATAAACAATTTCAAATAGTTTTATTTATTTATTTCTTAATTTAAGATGGAACAAGTAAATTTTGTGGTAGGGCAAGTGAATTTGGCATTTCTACCTGTCCTTGGGCAAGTACTTCAAAAATTTGTTTACCCCTGCTATACAATACAATTTCCAGAAGAAACAATTAACCAATAATAACTTTGAAGAAAAATACAATTTAATTTCTAGATTCAGTCACAATCTTAAAAGCAAAATGTTTCCAAACCACGAAACATTAAAATACCTCTGGGTTCTGTAGTTTAAGCTGATTAAGTTATGCAATGTTAATTGTTTTCATCAGACTTAACAACAGTCGAAATGTTGATGACTGCCATTTTGTCCTTCTGCATGTAAAAATCACATGTACAGGTCAAGCCTAATGTACTTTACTAAACCCTATTTCAAAATGCATATCAAACCAAAGATCAAGACTACATGGATATTGAGTGTTTACATTGAACAGTTTCGACTTTCTGGTTAATATTTACTTATTTTCACTGATAGACAAGCATGGATTTCGACTGCTTTTCTACTGTTATAAACAGAAAGCTTTAGTTCAAATTGACGAAAAATGATCCATGCATTCAAATGTTTTTACTTACAGTGGGTTTCCCTGTCTTTTTGATTGAATATATTCCCACCACAGTTACTCTGTTACCAGGTACAACTTTATCACACATGTTCCTAGGAAAGAAATGAGAACACATATGTACTTTATAGGTAAAAATGTCTGATTTAAATCACCCTTTATTACAATATAATTAGACAGTAGTATGATAAATATGAGACAATATTTAACATGTTCCCTAAATGCATTTTGCACTATCTTGTAGAGGTAGATCTTGTAGAGGTAGATCAAGCCCAGTGAGAGGTACGTCTCAGAACAAGATGTGTTTGTATAACACTGATGAAAGAAATGCCTTGTCACAAGGAAGACACATGTGAAATATGAAAGCCTTAGATCTAAATTGTTCAAAAATCATGGACAAGGTTGAAGTTTAAAAAAAATTTAAATAAAGAATTTTTTTTAACAATGCAATTTACACAGTATTTCCAAATTAAATACAAAGTTACATGAAATTCTGTTATGTGGTTTCAGAGGAGTTACGCTAACACACTCTTCCAGTAATAAGTATTTAATTCAAAGTTCACAAGAAGCATAACTCCCATAAAAAAAAAATCATATCTGAATTTTTCGAAAATATGAATAGTTACACCATATACTCTCATTAACTACAAAGTTTTATGATATTCAGTTGTGCAGTTTCAGAGACATTGTGCTAACAAGAACAAGACCAACAGATGGGTAAAAAAAACCATATCACCCTGAAGTCATTGCATGGGAGTAAAAACTATATGCAAGAGCAGTTCACTTATGCCTTAAGAGGACAATATGTGGTATATAGTGATTACAATGTGTCTGCCATACAAAGCAAGTCAATGAAAAACATCTCTTGCAGTTCCATACCAAAAATACTCTCCTTACCTGTCACAATATAGTTGCATGTGTCTTGGCATTTCTCCATTAGGCACAGCCTCTGGGGCTTCCTGGAGTTTAAGGACCTGGAAATCGACACACTTACACTTGTCCGGAACAATGTAAAATGGGTCAACTGGACACTTGGGCCTTCCAGCTTGTTCACTGTTAACATATGTTAGTAACAATGTCACTTTCAATAAAAGATTCTGATGTATAATATAAATACCATTCAAACAGAATAAAAAAAAAGAAAAAAAAGAAACAACGAGCATTTTAATGTGTGTGTTTGTACGAATGTGTATGTGCTTGCGTATGTGTGTGTGTGCAATGTGTACTTACGTGTTGCACTTTCTTGGCAGTGCATACCCTTCCAGGCCTGGATTCACTGGAATATTATTCAGTGTATTTTTGCAACTCCTGCACTGAATGGTCAGTCGTGTGGCTTTAGCTTTGATGGCTGATGCTGCTATAATAATTCCTGGGATCTTCACCAACCTTGCCATCTGTTCAGACTGAAAAAATTCAATTCAAATTAACAAGAAATATACAAAAGATGCTTAGTCAATGTGAAAGCAACACTATGTGCCCAGCATGGTCAAGTTCAAATGAGGCAAATCTGATGTTGGCAATAAAAAAAAAAACAAATAATTTTTTTTTTTTTAAATTGTATTTTATTTCAATAAGTATGAAATCTCTCTTGTACTCTTCAACCAAGATTAAGTTGCAGAGAAAAACTGCAAACAGCTACAAAAATATGTCGCCTTATCTTGAATCTTTGGGCACAAGAAGATTCATACCTTGAGGTCTCGCAGGCCACAGGGATTGGCATTAGATGACAACATCACTTGAATATCGTAGACATCCTCTTCCCCTTCTGGTCGAGGACGAGTTACTTCATCAGCAACTTCTTTAGCAGCATCCTCAAACTTAACATTAAAATTAATTGTTCAGCATCTATATTTACTTTTTTACATGTCTGGATTTCTATTTTTTTTTTTACTATTAAAATTTTCAAGTGAATACTTCTACAAGCTCATCAATTTTCAAACCTGTATTGACTAGCAACACTTAACATAAATCCACGTAAAGAAACTAACCAAAGGCAGGTGTTCTGTAGGAAGCTTGGACAATTTTTCTGCCAGAGCTTCATCAAAGCTGGAGACATCCTCTATTTCAACATCTAGCCAATAGTGTCCCAAGTTGTAATTACGTTTCAGCTGGTCTCTAATATAAATAATACTGTCTTGTAAGTGCATAAAGTGGTGCATTCTTTTCATTAAAAATCATCCTTTGCAGTTTTAACAGGAGCAAAAACATGTGGATTTAGCACAAACATCCATCTTTGAATAGATGGAATACACAATCATTACCCATTATCAAGAAAGCCCTCCACTACAAATAAAAACTGCAAGATACAGAACAACATAGGCCACAAAATTATTTTGAAAAGAAAACCTTGATTTTGATGCATTTACACAAAAATGAATAAACTTGTACTACATTACACAAGCACAAACAAAAATGAGCAGATTTTCATTGCAAATCAGGAGTTTATTAAGCTTAGTAAAAGATTCCGTTAATCACATATCGGACAATACACATCAAGACAAACAACTAAAGTCATATCAAGATACCACACACGAACATGTATATAAAAATGCACAGTAGGTCTGTTAATTTTCTATTTGATAACTTAGATCTATTGTATACGTCAAAATCAAAACTTAAAATGTCTAATACATCGATTTCCTACTCTTCTTCCTTCATGTTTCTTCACAATTCATACATCAAGTTTATATTTATAACGGATTAATTGTAAATTGTCTGCTTCAAAATTATATACAGTGTTTTGCCCCCCCCCCCCCCCCCCCCCAAATCGATTTGGAACTGGGGCCCTTTCACTTGGGAAAAATAGTGACAAAACTTAAACAGGAAAATTGACAAAACTCATTTTATTGAAATTTTATGATAGATTTGACCTGAATTTTCTCTGTATGTCAGACTCAGCATTGCAGTGAACTACTGCCGATTCATTTACTTTCCAGAAGAAGGATGACATCTTTTGGTTTGATTCTTTTGCTTCGTCTTGATAATTTTTTTCACATAATACTAATAACATAACAACTACAAACCAACTACTAGTAAAATATGAGGTATTCATTTCCTGGGAGACATGCTAGTTGAGTTTTTCTTTTTTTGAAAATTATGATTGGTAATGTTGGGCCTGAAATTTGGAAAATATTAGGAAATTTCAGATTGGGACGGGGGCCAAATTTCAGTCTCAAATCAGGCCACACACACACAAAAACAAACAAACAAAACAAAAAACCCCACTGATATCAATGTAATTTAACTCATATTAGAGGAGAGAGTTGTTTTAATAATAAGATACCTTCTTGTTACTTAATCCTCAACTTGTGTACATGCTTACATTCTCAGAATTTATGAAATCTGCTGTTTTTACTGGCAAAATCTCTAATGTCTAGTATTTTTTTGTATGTAATCAGTCGGAAGGACCAGTAATATTAAAACAATTAATTCGGAATTTAATCATCTTCATGTGTACGGTTTTCAAATGTAGTTTTGAAATTGACTAAACTCTTGAATGAAATGACTTTCACAGTTAATTCATGCACTTTTATGACCAGTAGTTCCATGTGATTTGAAAATGGCTGCAACGTGGCCGATCAAGTTTTCTAAAAATGCGAAACCCGACGTAAAAGAAAGCCAGAGGATTCAGAAAACTCTCAATCAAAAAGTAAAGTAGATACCGAAAAGGTGCACGAGTTCAAAAAATCGGAAATGAGAGAGCAGGTAGACATATTTTTATCTGTGGTTCTAAAATTTTTTGCTTGTCTACAATGACAGACCATGAAAACACTCCAAGTCATGTAATGGCTATTGAAATTCTGAAATCCTGGAAGGAAGCTTAGAGTGTGCTGGCATTAAACGAATCAATACGAAATGACATTGAAATCAAATTCAGAAACATACACGCATTGATCAAAAAAGAACAGGCCGATTTCTGATTTCATGTGGTTGAATAAGCTCGATCAGGCAAAGGGATTTATTCATAGAGGTACTTTTAATAACCTGAATGCAGTAACTTGTTTTCTCAAGTGTATTTTTGATACAGAAAAGGACCAACTGGGTATTTTGATGCAGAATGCCAAGTTTTTTCCCACTAACAATGGATGGCAGCACAGACGACGGTACCGTTGAACTGGAGACACTATTCATAAGACTTTGTGTGTGTGGAATGATAACAAGATTTCTTTGCATTGGGAAACCCCAAATTTAGGCCTATGCTCGGCGCTTATGGCCTTTGAGCAGGGAGGGATTTTTATCGTGCCACACCTGCCGTGTCTCATCCGAAGGACCGCCCCATTTAGTCGCCTTGTACGACTAGCAAGGGGTACTAGGGATTTATTTTAACCCAGATCCCCACATTGTGTGTGACACTTTATGTCACTTTCCAAATGGTGATTTGATTGCTCTCCATTGATCTTAAAATAATCATATGTGTTATTTCGTCGCCTCTAACGACAAGTTTGGGATACTGAGGATCTAATCTATCAACCCCGATCCCCACGGTGCTTTAATAAACGAAATGAATCTAAACGTTTGAATTATCATGCAGACTTATGCATAGTAACATAATGGAATTAATTTGCATAGAAAAGCTCAAAAAGAAATCACCAATCAACTACCAGAAAAATATTCCTTAGCTTAGGTCCATTGTTCATAAGAATTGCAATTAGTTCGAAATTGCGTGCTACCATCTGCCTCTGAAGATTAGTGTTTGTGCTCTATCATTCCAAATCTGCAGTTTATCTATCTATTACCACCGCTGTTCTTATTAACAGAAAATTTGCAAACTCGTTAAATTTATCTGGCAACTAAGCTCAACCTGGCAGAATTCGCTCCATATTACTATTGTAAAATATACAGACCTGTAAGTGTAAGAAAAGTTTCCCTCGTGGAACTGACGGATGAAGTCTTTCAAACGTTTCTTCACTTGTTGTCTGTTGATTTGATTATCATCTGTCTGCTCCTCAGATCCAAAGTTATCGCTGAAGAAAACTCCACCTTCGTCAAACCCTGCCATCTTTTGTTTTGTTCACGTGTTTACAATTGGCGCGAAACTTTGGCGGATATTTTTTTACGAGGTAAAAATCAGATGAGTTCCGAAATTAATGTTAAGTCGTACTTGATCATGTCGGATTTGGGGGAAACAGTTGAATATTTTCTCAAGCAATTAATAAAATTTCTAACTTTAGAATACTGAATTGTTTACATAATGATATATATTAAATCATACTGCATAAATAATATTATATAAGTCAAAATTAGTCATTTCTAGTCATGGTATCATTTTGAAGAGTTCATCAAATAAAAAAATATTCTACCACAGGAATTTATTGCTCGATTTATTTCACGTGGAAGTTTACATTGAAATCTATGGGAAAGGCATGTGTTGTTTTAATACTTTTAAAATAAATATATTTTCATACAAATCTCCTGGTAAAAAGTTGCCTACACTTTCTCTTTATGAAAATATACATTAAAATTAATAATTTACTGTATATATTTTTAGAAAATAAGATTTTTCTTATTTCTACAAGGGCAGACAAATCTATTAAAAAGTCTCAAGTGCAAAATGGTCAGTTTCTACTCCTGTACCAGTGATGTAAATTTCATGCATTTCACTTTCAACATTACTTAACAATAAACATTTATGATGATTTAAATCACTCTAAATTGTTCACTATCCTTTCATTATACATTGAATACCTGCAAGAACCATGTATACGGGCTTGTCATTATAGATTACGCCATGCTCTATGGAAGGACTCCACAGCACAAACAAGTCCCTCATACAGACACCTCAACAGAAAACAAGCATGCAATATATCCATCAAAACAAAATATTAGGATTCACTCAAGAAATGCAAATGACAGACTGGAGAGTAGAAACTTCATTGCTATACTACACAACACCAAAGTCATTAAAGAATATAGGCAAGTACATCACCATGGATGCTTAAAAATGTTACCTTTACCTATATAGTCCACTGTATAAATTAATTTATAGTAGTTTGTACAAGAAGTGCCCTCCATCATTTAGATTCATAATTTTGGTTATATATGTATGTATTTCCAACTATAGTTTCTCACATTATTTCATAAATATACACGTCTATGTATTGTGCATTGGATATATCGCATCAGATAACACAAAACCTTTATATAGAATTCTCCCAGTTTATTCATACAAGGATAGATAAGACATACATGTACAAGGCCAGTAAAGACTAAGACATAAATATCACCACTTCAGGACAATTCCCCCCAATACAGTTTAGACAATCAAAAAATGCATATATGTATCAGATCTTAATAATGCTGCACCAATGGCTTTTGTTTTATTATCATTATCATATGTCAGAGTCAACAGTTTAATATACAAAAACAAATTCAACCATGATAATTTTCAGACTGCAATATTACATCTTTGATGAAATTTCACAGTAACAATTTAACAATATTTTACTATGTAAACAAATAATACTAAAGCTTGGTTATTCTAAATTACACAGTTGAAAACAAATCCATAAGTTTCAATCTAATAAATATTTAAAATTTTTAAACCATGTAATAAAAGATATTTTTTTTTATACAAAGATAAATTTTAAAAAATACAAATAGCAGTCACCACCATTGGTTTCCACTTGTCAGTTTCATGCATATAATACCCACATAAACACAGTAGTAGTATCATATCTTAATAAATCAAATGTTCATAAAATTATCACACCAACATCCTACAGAATACATGAGTGACTGAAAAAGCATACTCATGTATACATGTATTCATTGATCATGCATATTCCTTATTCATACTTTGTATGACATTTGAAAAAAAATATTGCATGGTACAAAGTATGTATGATCGATAATGTAGAGTGTGCAGGTTTTTAATCAGTGAATTAGTTTGCATGAAAATGACAAAATTGTGCACTGTGCCATTAAAGTTTATTCACACAGGATTGTCAGTAAATGCATTAAACTGTTTGTATATGTCCCTGATTCATCAGTTGTGTTGTGTCTTGATTGGGCAGGAGAATCCTAAGTAAATTCTGAAAAATCCCAAGAGATTCCTGAAGACCGATAGAGGATAGGTAATGGCTGTTCCATGCTGCCTTATGTGTTTCCATTAATTCTAAAATCCTGTAAAAATACAGTTTGATTTAGTACACCTTCATCACATCTTCATACATTCGTTACTGGTTGATGCTTGAAGATCATGGCCATGCTGATGTTGAGGTGAAGATTTTCATTGATGTTTCCTTATCATTTTTTATGTAAAACTTAGATCATCTATTGTGGCCCCCAACCTTCCCCAGGGGTAATAAACTAGAATCTGCACTACCTAAGGATGCTTGCATACTAATATGATTAATCATGCCTCTGCTGTGCTTGATAGGATTTTTTAAAAATATTTTTCCTAGATATCTTTTCTGGCCCAGTGGTTCTTAAGAAGATTTTTAAATAATCCCACCCTATTTTTGCCTTTTCATGAATATCTCCCCTTCAGAAGGAGCATGGTCCTTCATTTGAAGAAACTTGAATCCCCTTTACTCAAGGATAATTTGTTTTTAGTTTGATCGAAATTGGTCCAGTGGTTTTGGAGAAGAAGACTTCTAAAGGTATTTTCCATAAAGTGTGACACTGATGCCTTTTAACAGATGCCACAAAATTTTCACTAAATCTTAATTATCTTCCCTTGAAAAAGGGTGTGGATCTTTATTTGAACAAACATGGATCCCCTTTATCTAAGCATGCTTTGTGACAAGTTTGGTTGAAATCAGCCCTATCCCCCTTAGTTGAAAAGACAGAGTCCAGATTATTGTTTTTTCCTTCAAGTGTGACACTAGCTAAAAAGCGTGGTGCTGCCCAATAAAATTATACCCCAGATTTTTGCACAAGCCACAATACATGGACATTTGTTTGTGCACAAACAGCACCCCACCTACCTGTTTGCTATGTCAGTCTTAACAGTTGCTGTTAGGTTGTTTATGCCAAGATTAATGGCAGCATAACCTGAGCTTCCACTGGGATTCTTCCCTGTTATTAGGAGGGACCGACATATCCTGTAACAATTAGAAATAAAATACACAAGATGTTTATGTACCATCTAATTTAATAAACATGACAACATTCAGGTAATACGGAACACTAGGAAACTCATTTACAACAAACTCAAGGAAAGATGTACTACATAAACACAGTACACACACTGATACAGTGAACATCTTTATACAATCACACACATTTTCACATGGACTGTGCATAACATGGATCCAACTTTGACTCTAAAATGACTTTCAACAATTTTGAAACAAAGTTTATTTTATTTTGATAAAAGAGTGTATGCATGTTTTTAGTATTTGCTATTTATTACACATATCCCCCCTCTCTAACCCTTTTTCAATCTGCCACTGCGTACAGGCCTTCAGTGACTTACCTGGTAGAGAGTAACATGAATTCACATGCCAGGTTTAATTCAGACATAAGCTCGCCTCTGTCCTGACACTGAAGTTCTGTATTGCTCAGCTCCTGTTGACACTTTCTTATATGGCGAACCGTACGCTAAAGAGGAACAGAAAGACTGTGATAAATGTACACTACAGAGGAACAGAAAGACTGTAATAAATGTACACTAACGAGGAACAGAAAGACTGTGATAAATGTACACTACAGAGGAACAGAAAGACTGTGATAAATGTACAGTACTGAGGAACAGAAAGACTGTGATAAATGTACACTAACGAGGAACAGAAAGACTGTAATAAATGTACAAAGTCTTGTTCTTTTCAGATCCAATCTCCCATCACTTTCAGTTTATGTGGTCATGATGGTGAATTTGCCACAGAGTTCAAGTTCAAGTTTGATTGATGACCGCAGTATGTAACATGTGATATTGGTAGTTGACAAAGATTCACGATTTTAATTACAATTCAGCATATATAGCTGCAGTAAAATTCAAACTGATTTGATGGCAGGGCTTTTGCTAAAACATGAGACTACAAGGGTTGAAAAGTGCACTATAATGTCCTATTACAATGTATGCAATTTCTTTGCACGATTTTTAGAAAATTATTTTCACTTGTGCTTCGTACTTGAGAAAATATAAAAAAAAAATCCTGTTTTACTGGTGAAATAAATTCCATATCCAACTACAAAGCATTGAATATCCTTTCTATAGATTTACATTATTTATGGAAGAGTGCTCAAGTGTACAAAATCATTGATCACTGTGTAAACATGTACAGTGTGTTACATTTGCAGTCTATATTTTCATACCAGAAACTTAACATTCACTACAGTAGTGAACTTTACTTTCTCATCCTCTTTTGATTTCACCACATCATGTTCAATCCAACTGGACATGTATATTTAGTTGTGAAATCTTTCTACTTCAAAGACATTAATATGAATTCACATGAACTAGACGACAAGGAAGGGCAGATGTACAACATACAGACAGATGGACAGACAGGTCAATTACTAGATGCCTACAGTCAGTAAACTGGGGATATAAAATGGTCTTCAATTTTTCAATCATTTTTCAATCAGTAAGATGAGAAAAATAGTCTACTATTAACTCTAAATAAATACAAGTACTTGTAAAATATTTACACAAAAGATACACCATCAATGTAAACATCTTACCTGTATGGCTTCTATAGACAGGTGCTCTATAGAAACTGTGTCTGGGGCCATAAGAAATTTAAAGAGTGTGGACCCCAAAGCATCAGGCAACCTCTGGATATCCCCAGCTATGACAAAAAAGGATATGCAAATATTGTGGGAGGGGTTTGTCTCATTTTGGAACTTCTAGTAACATCTAATTTGAACATTTTATGGATGTTTTTGACGATACTCTCCATAAACATATTTCATTTTAAAAAATCCTACAGTATATAGAAATTCCATTTATTTCAATAGATGTATACATCATATGGTAATAAAAAGCAGTATTTGCCTAAAAACTCTTACCTGCCTGTGCCCTGGAGCATCGGATTAAATAAGTCTCTGCCCTGCCAAGTTCTACTACAACATGGCCTGCTATGGATTTCTTATCACAGAACACATGCTGGTTCATCAGCTCCCCCAGGTTGGAAAACAGAAAGTCCTGAATATGAAGCACATCATCATCTCAATTGTTATCAACAACAAAGAGCATGGCAAAAAATGTAAAGAAACAAGGAGAGATTGAGAACGTGTGATTTGCATTCCACTGACTCTTTCTGAGACAATCTAAGGTGACTACCTGGTGACAATTCGAATTCCAAGATAATCCAACAGTTAACATGTACGCTGGCCAGGAGAATACGTGACTGTTTAGGTGTCCTTTTCCTGACCAATCACACGCCACTATCCCAGTACAGCCATGAGTCACCCCACACTTCACAGCATTGTAAATATTTTTTATAGCTGCCTCAGGACATCCTGCAATACTGCACAGAAACATGCCTATAAACATATGTGTGAATCTCTCACTTTCTTTTTTTTTTTCATTCACAGAATTACCACAAAACAATGTGTAAAACATTTCCAGCAGAACATAAGATAAAGGATTTACCTATTCCATGCAGATGTTCCAGGACAAAGGAAAAATCCCACACTGAAAAAAAAAATCCCAACAGATCTATCATTACTTGGTTTTTATGAACTCTCTTAAATGACATATATGAGAGTTCAATTGATAGAACATCAAACATTCTTTTAATTGAAAGTATTTAGATAACACACAAAAGAACATTACCCTTTCTCTGATAAAGGAGTGCAAAATCTTCTAAATTCATAGTCTGCCTGTAAAACAAAGGTACAAGAATTTAAAGCATATGACCTTACAAGAAATACACTACATGTATGTAATATTATACATATTTACGTATTTTTTTTAAAAATAGCTATTGTCTGATATGTACTGTAAGAGAACTACTTGCGGTAGCATTCAAACTTGTATACACGTACCTACTCTTGTATTTAGTTCTCTCATACTGTCAGAGGAATATCGCACATAACGTCAAATACTCAATGACATCATGCCTCGTTACCTCTTTATCCAATATGCATAAATACTACACAAAAATGCACTTCAGTTAAGATTTTGGATAATTAACCACATTTTTTTCTCAAAACAAACAATATGCTCTTAGTGAAGCTATTATTTGCTAGTGGAACTTTGTACCTCTATCCCATATTCATTGATAAGTACATTGGGTGGAATGTCAAACAGTAATTTGGTATCCAATCCATGGAGAGGATAGCCACAGATCTGAATGGTTTTTTCTCCATGGAGTGGAAGCAGCTTCATGGAATCACTAATATCCAGCTTGCCATCATCTGTATCCAAGACAAAGCTACTCAGTCTAGGACCCAGACTGACAAATCTGTATAAAGGAGAAAACTATATCATATTTCTATAAACAGTGTGAGATTACATATTGTCTTCCACTTACTATATGTACCTTTCAGTCACATTTGCTTCATTGAAATTTCATATTAACAATTTGGAGATGCTTTTGCCTATAACCGTTTGACCTTTCCAAGGTTATAAAGAAGCCCAAACAACTTTAAAATATATCTGCAGCTTACTGAGCATTCTGGAACATGGATATGAAATCCTGCAATGTGGGGTAAAGGTCTTCCAGGTCTTCATATTGAATCTGTGGCATCACATCTAGGACTGGCACCATCTGAATGCCTCGATCAAAACAGTAGTCATCTAACTCACAGATAGAGCTGCAATACAGACACGATGCAATAATAGTAATACTGTTCTATATGAAATGACCAAAGTACCTGCGATCTTATATTCAACATGATAGGCACAAATACTTGAAACCACAGGCAATTATATTACTTGGGTTCGAATTTACTATTAAAAGAGAAAAGGTATAGAACTCTAAATATAGGGTACATAAGTTTGTCGATGAAAAATCAGTAAACCATTTGGTATAAAATTCTACTCTGTATTCTAATATGATCACACAAGAAAAATAATTCAAAGAAATTGATTTAGTCTAAATAACTAAATATGTTTCAAGAATTGCATATAGAGATTAAATCTTTCTATATACATGCATAAAGTGTGTTTTCTAATATGCATAGGAGATATTGATTTATATATCTATTCAATGTCATGTCATGGATTTATATTGCGTGAATTAAATCTAGAAATTCAAGGTCCAACCATTATGGTTCTGATTTTACACGAATCAATTTACTAATATTTACAACATCCTAGGATTCTTCTGGCACATTTTCCTATGTATTTGTTACTTGGGATGTCTCTAAATGATTTTTTTTTAAAATTTCTATTTCATTGTCAAGTCGAAACAAACTTTTCAAAATTACACTGCATCATACAGCTATCTGGTCTTTTTTAATATTGCATGATTACAGCAACTCAGTTAACTCCATATCATTATCTGAAAAAAGTATAGAAAGTGTATTTATTTCACTTTATTAAAGTTGAAACTAATAAATTATCAAATAAAATATATAGGTCATCACACTTTTTAAGATGCAAAGCATACAATAAACAGAATCCTGTATCAATATCAGAAGATTTCAATTTTCCTTAAACAACATTATCAAAATTTCACAAAAACTAGTTAGATAATATAACAGTATTCATAAAAATTTCATGCAACTGTTTCTTTACAAAAACATACAAAATGTCTAGGAAATCTAACGCCTGATGAACTTTATAAAGAATCAATGAAAACAGAGTTATTGCCCTTGGATTCAATATTTTCAATATGATTTAGCATGCATATTAAAGGAAAACACGCAGTTGTGAATTATATCTCTAAATGTCATTATGTCTCTGTTGTTGTGAACAATGCACAGAAAATAAAACAATGAAGAAGTGAACACCACAGCCACACTAGCCGCACTGTAATTATCACAGCCACACTGTAATTATCACAGCCACACTGTAATTATCACAGACACACTAGCTGCACTGTAATTATCACAGCCACACTGTAATTATCACAGATACACTAGCCGCACTGTAATTATCACAGCCACACTGTAATTATCACAGATACACTAGCCGCACGGTAATTATCACAGCCACACTAGCCGCACTGTAATTATCACAGCCACACTAGCCGCACTGTAATTATCACAGCCACACTAGCTGCACTGTAATTATCACAGCCACACTCTAATTATCACAGCCATACTAGCCGCAATGTAATTATCACAGCCACACCGTAATTATCACAGCCACACTAGCCGCACTGTAATTATCACAGCCATACTAGCCACACTGTAATTATCACAGCCACACCGTAATTATCACAGCCACACTATAAGTCAGGTAAGATCCAAGCGGAAATAATCATACAATTGACTGATGGCATGTATAAGTGACCACTATTTTGAGATATTAAGATGAAAAACAATGAACTATGTAAGGGACCCAAATATCACTTCATGAGATAAAGAATTGCGAAATATCTGAAGCTTGAGAGATCAAGAGTAATGCTTAGTTACATGTATAAACTGAAAAAAATTGGAACCATGATTGTACTTTAGAGATCAAATAGTTTGAGAATCTTAAGTGCGAGCCACCCAGAGTCACCTGTGTAGAATTGTGGTCCCCAGTGTTCAGGCATCTTATCTGTATGGGGGTGTTCCTTCATTTCGATAGCCACTGATTACTAAATTTTTTCATCAAAAACAAACCTTTTGGAGTAAGGTGCCTGCCATCCAGGTTCATCTTTCTTTGTAAACCTACAGTAAAGTTGTATCTGAAAGGAAAGAAATTTCATCACTTTTCATGGAAATTTTTCAAAAATTTGCAAAATTTTAAGCCCATGTATCATCATTCAGACACTACACATACATGAAATTTGAAAATGCTACAGTGCACTGAGAAAGGAAAAAAATACTTTTTTAAACATACCATGTTGATCTTATTCAGAGATAATGTGTCTATAACATTTTTAAGTGAATCCTTCAGGAGTAATCTCCCCTGGGAAATATCGAGTAGAATTCCTCTGTAATGAATATCTGGCCAATCATCTATCTAGAATGGAATGAAAGTGATCTATCATTTTAAATAATCCAACCAAAACAAAAAACCTCCCGAAACCATAATCACACACATTGTACAAGCATTTAAAATTTCATGAAAATACTTACCAGCAATGGAGGGATATGGATTTTCTCATCCTTATACAGTGAAAATAATTGAAAGACTGTAGCTATTGCATAGTGCAAGCTGAGTATATCGCTACATACTATCTTTATCTGTAAAAGCAAATAATGAATTTATTGAAATGTGTGATGTTGAATGTAATTCCTGCTGGTTACAGAATGTTACTGGCCTATGCAAGTCAAAAGCATAGGAAATGGATATATGAGCATCAACATATTCCCGATACATGTACTGAGACCACACCGTGTACGTATAATTCAACATCTTCACTAGCCAAGTGATGAGGATAAGTGAATTGGACACTTGTGCGGCTAACTTAAGGTCACTCTCAGGAAAATTTTGGTGGTAAATCATGTAAGCTCCAATTTGGCTGTTATTTAAAAAACATATCAGTTTTATATTTATTTGGTTATCTCCCTTGAATTGATGTACATGACCTTGTGTTGTGTCTAAAAATAGCACAGGAAAAGTCCTTAATAAAATCATCAAAAGTAATACAGTACCCCGAATGTTTAGAATTTATCTTAAAGGAAAATCTGTTGGCAAATATAATAAATTCGCAAAGGAAATGCTGCTAGAATTGTGTCATTTATTGTTTAAAATAATGAAACTGGAATATCTAACTAAACCTTTCCCGTTTTTTCCTCTACTTCCACCGTTGAATGAAGATATCTCGATATATTTCATACTCACAAGATTCTATCAGTAAAGGCATAAATTTTCAAGTATTTTCTATAAATATATGCAAATAAAATTTGTTTTGATGTGTGGGATAGTGTGTTACTTTAGCAGTTTTATTTCAGTGTGTGACAGATGAAAATAGGATTGACATGATAAATGAATTTTTTTCCCCACTAAACAAGTTGTCGATGAATGGAATTAACATACCTTCATGACATCAATAATTTCTCAGTTTTCACATACATATTCCATATATCTCATGTCATATATTTCAAATACTACACAATTTGTCAATATTTATATAACAAAATTAATAAATTCTTCACACGTGTCATTGTCACTCAATGCATGGCTATGACATCATAATTTACTTTCATACTGATTAGACAAAACTTACTCAATAACAATGTAACATTTCATATTTTTTGGAAATTAGTAGCTCATGATTTATTTTATTATGGATGTAAATAAAACCAGAGTTAAATATGTATCTTTAGTGATATACTTAATTCAATTATGATGTTACATTGTTTAGCGGATTTTATCCCAGCAAAGATTTTCATAACCTGCCTTAACGTCCCTGCGTGCCTAGCGAACATTATGAATCAGGGAGTAGAGAACATAATCAATCTCAAAGCAAATGTGATTCAATTTTTTCTTATATTTTGATGATTTATTGTCAAAAAGACAAATAAAATTTTGTTACTAACAGTATTATGATTTATCATGATATAAAAATACATACATGTATCATATCACATTGATGTATTGAAATATGTATCATATCATAAAATCTGTGTCACTGAAAAATTGTTGAGTGTGGTGGAAAACAATGATCAATCACCCTTAATATATTGTTATGAAAAACTTTGATCCTCAATGGAGACCTCACCCAACCCCCTCAACACCACCTGCCCAATCATGATATAAAGGGTTTTGAATTGGCAGTATCCAAGGATACTTGCATAATATGACTAACCATTGCTCTGCTGTTATTGAGAAGATTAAAAATAATATATTTCCCATATGTATTTCCATGTCAAAATCTTATCCCCTTATGTGGCCACACCCAACCCTCCAGACCATGATAGAAATAAACTTAAATCTGTATTTACCAAAGATGCTTGCCTATCAACATGACTAATCATAGCCAAGCAGTTGATGACAAGAATATTTTTAAAGACTTTTTTATTACATATTCCCAAGTAAAACTTTGATTTCCTATTTTGGCTCTACTGTACCTCTGGTGGCCATAAATTCTGCACTTCCTGATGATGCAAGCAGCCCTTGCTCTTGAGAAAAAAAGTTTTAAAAAGTTTTCTCCCCAATATAATCTCATATAAAACTGTGCACCTTATTATGGCCCCATCCTACCCCTGGTGGCCACGATTTGAACTATCTGTACTCTTTGATGATGTTTGCATACTAATATGACTAGTCATGGCACTGCTTTTTTTCCTATGTATAAATCTACATATAAACATGTAAAACTTTCATTACCCTTTTGTAGCTCCATCCTACCCTAGGGAGGGAGAAAGGGGGGGGGGGGAAGGCATAATTTAGACAAACTTTAAATCTTCATTATGTCAGAGAGCTTCTACATAAATTTCATCTTTTCGGGCAAAGTGGTTCTTGAAAAAAAGATCCCACCCATATTTTCTGGTCTTTTAAATATCTCCCCTTGGATATGACCCTTCTTTGAACAAACTTGAATTCCCTTCATCCAAGGATACCCTGTGCCCTTGGTATAGCTTCATCCAAGAATACTCTGTGCCAAGTTTGTTTGAAACTGGCTCAATGGCTTTGGAGAAAAAATTGTGAATAGTTTACAATGTGGATGACAACAATACTGCTGCAATCATGTCCCCTATCTTCCATCAGGAGTAGGGGTAGAATCATATGTATCAAACTGAAGAAAACCTATTGTAATGAAGTGAGAAAATGCATATAACCACACCATTTACTTTCTGCACATACCTGGCTTGATGAGATTGAAAGTTTGTACAATGCACAGCCTGGACACACTTGGTTGTTGACACAACATAGAATGTGGGGAATGGAGAAGTTAGAAAGCTGAGTAAAAATTTCTACAGTCATATCCACACTGAGCATCTCAAATGTGGGCTTTCGAATCTGCCATATTCTTAATACTTCTTTGGAACCTGTGACAGAATACACTAATGAATTCAAATTTGACATAACTTGGAATCAAGTGAGTACATCAGAGTGCAGATGCCATTTTCCAACAATTTATTCTTTCCTATATATGTATATGCATGTTATGATTTCTGTCAAGTCAGATCAACTTAGATCATTTCTGTACTATAAACTTCCAACAAGCACTTGTGCAATCAAAATGAAATTCTTTTAGCCAACTTATGCACGTACAATGTATTTGATTTTTTTGTGGTCACTTACTCTCATTGGGACCAGTTGAAACATACACAGGAAGCTGAGTGTCTAATGTAAATGGCTTTCCATCCCTTTGTATGATGCTCTGGGGTTGTGGCCAGAGTAACCCTAACTTCTCTTCTGTAACCACTGGTTTTGGGGGCTGTAGAGTGGAATCCAATGAAATCTTGTTCTATGAATGGGAAATGCCAGAGTAAGCTGTATTACAGCAATACTTCATTCAATAACAATAATACAGTGACGTTTTTCTTATTTTTAAAATAGAGATTTAAAAAATGCAATTTTTTTTACATTGTTGTGTAGAGATATATGTTTGATCAAACAATCACAAAAGTGGTAGAAGTTCCATGAAAAGATTCTGCTCCTTTGTACATACTGAAAATGTTGGTGTTTTGAGCTGAGGTGTTGGTGACAAAGGACCATTTACATCTCCATTTGGCAGCGGAGAATGGAGGGAGGTATCAGAAGTATTATCTGACTTGATGGTCAACTTCTGAAGTCCTTAAACAATAATAATAATATACATGTATAAAGTATATGTATTGTGTGCGCATCAAAGCTTCTTACAAACTGCCTACTGGCCACTATGCATATCACGTCTGACACTTTGCCCATACGAAAACATATGGTGGGCAATCCACAGAGCTCACTCCAAAGATAATTGATTAATGGAACTTAGAATCAGCAATTTCAAGTGATACATATACAATTACAAGTGATATATATACAATTTATTGTTTTGGAGCAGCAAAACTAAGATTGATTGATTGTTTGTTTTACGTCCCGTCGAGAATTTTTCACTCATATTGAGACGTCACCAGCTGTAGGTGAAGTACCACAAATTTAGACCTATGCTTAGCGCTCAGGGCCGTAGCAGTGAGTGTTCTTTAACGTGCCAACGCCTACCGTGACACAGGACCTCCGTTTTTAAGGTCATATCCGAAAGACCCGTGATTCTCACTTCTGAATGCCGAGCGTTTGGCGAAGGAGCAATCACTACCTATTTTTCGTCTTAGGTTTGACGCGGCCATGGCACGAGCGGGACTCGAACTCACGACCTTCCGGTTACGAAGCGAATGCTCTAACCACTGAGCTACCGCGACCGGTGCAAAACTAAGAAATTCTGATAACTTGCATCTGTGAAAAGTTGAAAGAACATGATAATACATATATTGCATCTCAACCTTCCATGTAAGTTATGTTCCTTGTCATCTTGCAGTGCAAAAATGTTGGCCTTTGTGATTTTCTGATCTGTATCTTACACATTTGTTTTATTTTTCCATCAATTGCAGTCAACTACAACAATGCTCCCAGGGTGGGGGCAACCCATAAACTTGTATAAAAACTACAAAAAGCCCCAATTAAAAAGTTGTTGGTTTACCATTGCCGTCCCACACCTTCAACTGCATGGTCAGAAGGTAGGAAAATTATTATCTTTTTTAGGTGGAGAAGGAGGAATAATACAAAACATAAATTCACCCTACAACAAAACTCAACGGTAAAAGTAATAATAAATGTGTTGTTTTCTTTGCATTATTTTCAAACCATATTGAAGAAAAAGGACTCTTTCATAGTTAATGTCATAAATCTTTAAAAATGCTTAAAGTTTCCTTGCAAAATATTCTAGAAGAATTAAAAAAAAACAAAACAAAAACAAAAAAACAAAACTTTTATCTACCAAGGATTTGGCATTTCTAACATGTATTTCTACTTTAGATAAATGAAACCAAAGGTTTCATTTATCTAAATCTCAGCTCAGAAAATCTGTCCTATTTTGTGATATTTAAATGTGGATTGACAATGTTAAACCAGCAATTATTTAAGTGTAATTGTGGCCTTAGACTTCTGTTGTATGGAATGTTATATGGAGGCATCTTGCATGTTTAAGTTGGCCCAGACCCGCAAGGTTGCTGACACTTCAATCAAGGACATCATTTTTAAAATATACACTTATGCAATTCCAGTACTTTAGAGTGGATCTGGATGATATTAGCAACCAAATTTATGAATTTTATATTTCATTGTGGCATGTTATGTCTAATGATTCTGTCAGAACATGGTACAAACTGAAATTTTCTCTATGACATGATGCTTATCCCATCAAGCAACACATCTGAGCAGATAGTTACATTTGGCATGTCTGCCATGCTGTTTGATAAGTATACAAATTCATTGTCACTTACCTGACTGAGCTCCTGTTGCATTGTCAGTTTCATGTAGAGGTTTGGGTGGATTATTCAACACCTTTAGAACCTGTGGTTTTCCAGCTGCTAAATCTACAGCTGTCTTACCCTCATCTTTACTGAAAAACCACGTTAATGATAATGTACAATGACAGAAAAGAATCCTTTAATTTTTTTAAAGCACCTGCACAGTAAAATATCTCAAAATATCCTTACCATACAACAATACTAGTATTTTAATCCACTGATTTCACATGGTGTGACAGAATTTATGACAATCATGATTGTGATTGAATATTTAATAGAATTTCAAAGCATCAAAGACAAATCAAAATACATTTTGATGAATCTGAACTTTTGAAAACAGCATCACTAACCCACATGTGACCTTGGCCATGGGGTCTGAATTATGCATTAACAGCTCTGTAACAGCTTGAGCATCCCCTCTCTTGACAGCATCATGGAGTGGAGTACATCCATTGGCATTCATGGCTCTCACATCAGCACCACGAGCTACAAACCAACAGATACTTGTACAAGCATATTTATCATACATGTACGTGTAAATACATGTAATTTGACTTCAAGACAAAATCACAGAAGTTTTTATGCTGAAGAAAAAAAACATGGATATTTTAATTAGAAGTATTCATCAGTTCAATTAATTTAGCTACATGAATGTAAATAGTATTTCATTCATTCCAATGATAAATTAGATCTTTTACTTACTACAAAGGCACTGTATAACAGCTCTGTTTCCAAATGAAGCTGCCCAGTGGAGTGGAGTATTTTGACTTTCTTCACTGTCAATCAGGTTCACATCCACCCCTGAAGCAAACAGCTGACAGACACGCCCTAATCTGCAAAACATTCACATTGCTATTCATTTCTCCTTATTCAGTAAAGCAGTTGCCAAGTGATCACAGTATATTTAGCCTGGTACTTGCTATATTTAAGTTACTTACTTTGATTGAGCTGTCGCTTGAAGAAGTTCCTCACTAAAAACCATTCGAACATTTTCATCATTTACCAAGTCATAAGCAGTTTTTCCTGTAACATTGAACATGTTGAAAGCAATTGCTAATACTGTGCACTATACATGAATGAAACAATATCATATTTAGAAATAAAACAGGTATATTGTGGAGATGTCTTTTAAATAAGGTAAGTTGTACTGTCAAATTTTAGTCATAATTTTTGTTGTATCATTACATGTACCATAGTGACGCTGCACTAGAAATATCAAAATGATTATTGATTGGTAAATTTACCAATTAATCACATACCTGCATCATTGTGGATTCCTGGATCGGCATTTGCGGAGAGTAATGTTCGTACCATATCTACATTTCCTAGCTGTAAATTTCAGTATTTATATTAAAACATTAATGACACTTTCTTGTGTTTCGTTCTCAATTTTTTAATCAAATGAATAATTATGTTGTCAACCGATATTAAAGCATGAATTACAAATCATTCAATGTCTTTTATTTGATACATTGTATGCAGATCATTTATCAGTTTAAATTATACATACAACCTTTAAATTTACTACTTTGTAAATACATATACTGTATACAGGTATAGATCAACAGTTTTCATGCTTCTGCATTTCATCAAATCAACAACCCTTATAACTAACTTACAATAATCGTTTCTACACCATGGAGTGAAAACATAATTACATGCAAGTTACACAGAAATGGCTTAAACAATCATATGAATTGCATTAACACAGCAAATTTTACTTCCAACAATATCAAACATGGTGCTCACAAGACTTAATTATCATGGTGCAGGTCATTATGGTGTAAGAAAAGTTGACAGTGGCACGATGGAACAATTTGTGGAAAGTAAACTTTGCATCATACTCAGATTTTGAAACTTCAGAAAGTTGAATATCAGTTTCATGGTGGTACCTTTGAGGATAAATGAAGAAGTGTTCCCTCCTCGCAACATACTTCATTCAAAATATCTCTTAACAATGTTGGACTGTATAAATCTTTATCTACAAAATAATAAAAATCATGCATCATTATGTAACAGGAAGAGAGAAAATGCAATGGACCAGATCAAGAATCAAACCTGGGCCCCCTGAATCTCTAGTCAGGTGCTCTACCAACTGAGCTATTTGGTAATCGAACCAGTCTGACCACTACATTCCTCCCTCCTTAAATTGTCTTCACTCTCGAAGACATTACCCAGATTCTTTTTGCCCCAGGATGAACTTTCACCTGCAAGTCTAATGGAGATCAACTGCACCAAATGTAAGAGAAAGAGAAAAAATGCAATGGATCTGATCAGGATTCAAACCAAGGTGCCCTGAATCTCTAGTCAGGTACTCTACAAACTGAACTATCTTGCCACAGTGATCGCACCTGTCAAACCACAACAATTATAATACTACAAGTATAAAAATGGAAATAAGAATTTAAATTTGAAAGTCATAAAACAACAAGATTCCTTAGAAATGTTTATCTGTGTAATATCTCAAACCACACATTAATGTTTACTAAAAATTAATATAAACAGGTTGGGAACACTACCTCTATAGCGAGATCTTCTTGTTAAAACGCGATTATCCCTCTTTAACGAGAGTAAATATATCCCATACAACCAAGAAAAACACCTGAAGCGTACATCTCCTCGTGTTTTATGTGAAAAGAAGAAAAAGTGCTAAAGTGTCTGAAACTACTGCAAATATATAAATCAAAACAAAAACACTCACGATATGCATTGGATTACAGCATCCTGCCCTCATGCCCAACAACATTAATAAAAAAATTTCTTGACTGTGTTGTCAATTTCATCGAGACAAATCGCCGAGTGTGTGCCGCACTTAAAAAGACACTACCGCTCATTTTGCTCAAAAATCGTAAATGACAATTCTCCCAGAGCTTTCTCTAATTTTGATGCATAGTTAAATGTATAAACTTTGCAAAAATAACACATTTCTAAAGTTGAAAATTCTCGTTTAAATGCAAAAATTAATAGTTTTTGAAGGCCCTTTTTAACAACATTGAGACTTCCTCTTTCGGTCTTTGGACACATGTGCACGGACAGTAAACAATCCAGTGAGAGGAAGTGTACAGTGGCCAAACACAGAATTATGGGAAAAAAGGGTTAAAATAAAACAAGATATAACTCAAACGCAAACTACAATTTACGTGGGGATATTACTATGACCCTCTAGCTATGAGACACACATGCAGGGCTTTAAAAGTAAGTGCTATTCTTATAAATCGTGTGGCATGCTTTTTAAAAAAAACATTATTGGTTGATAGGGACATGAAAGGTTTTCTGTTATAATAATGACTTATAAATTATAAGAAGCAGGTAATAATTCCATACTCGAGAAGCGAGTGTGGACCCCTTTAAGGGGTATTTAAATATGTTTTTATACAACATGTGTGTTGTAATACTGAATCACTTGATGTAAAATGTCAGAATCAGAATGAAGAAACTATTGAATTCTGGATGATCTTTAAAAGTGCAGTTGAGAGCAAATTAATGCATTCCTAACATTCAAAATTGTCAGTATTGTTATGATGTTTATTATTTTATCGATATGTGTTAAAAAAAAACCCACTGGATTAAAATGTGCAAAATGAGCTGTAGTGCCTCTTTAATCAGCATTGCACGGAATTTGTCATTATTTTCAATCTGAACACCAAAACAATCGTTTATGGTAATGTTTATTTTCTCGTTAAAGAGAGATAAACGCGTTGAAGCGAGAAGATCCCGCTATAAGGGAAGTGTTCCCAACATGATAAATACGAAACTTACTCTGCTTTGTGCATGGTGTTGGGGTGGGGTTAATGCTTAAAATTTGAGCAATTTTCAAGTGTCTTAGCATTAAAATGATGGTGTCATTATATTCAAAATACGTAATACAACTAATTTTGTAATAACTCATAATTTTCTATGTAATAAACAATCTGCAGAAATAAACATTTGACAACTTCTGAGGAAATTCGAACACTGCCACATGTACATACCTTTCTCGACTGCTGATATTATAGACCGCAGAATGTCTGTTCTTCCGTTATTTACTGCTGCCTTCAATTGATCTACTATTTCTGCTTTGGAAGACATGTTTCAAACATGCAGTAAAATGAGAAGTTCCAGTAAACATGCATGCATCTCTTCTGTTAGTGTTTGCTTGACAAATCAGTACCGGAAGTTTACATCGTAGAACTACTTATTCAATGCCAACACAAGGAATACGAGTAATGGCCATAATGGTAAACATTTGCGCTATACGTGCAGAATTAATTTACCAGCTTAAAATTTTCACCATTGAATTGATGCGTTAGAAACCATAAAACGCATACTTTATTGCAGAACTATATTCTATCAAGGAGTGCGGATTTCAAATACGGAAGTGTTGCTTGGCTTAAGCAGTCAAGGTTGAAAAAAAAAAATTAAATATGAATGTATTGCGTAAAAGTATACAAGGCAGAAATACTCTGTCATCATTATCAAGGATTTTAGCGGCGCGGTATTCTGTTGATACTGGAAGTAAAGAATATATTGATGGACTTGTGAAGAATAAAAACCTAGTTGTATTTATGAAGGGTACACCAGCAGCACCACGATGCGGCTTCAGCAACGCAGTTGTGCAGATTCTTGATTTTCATGGTGTTAAGCAGTATGACTCCCATAACATTCTTGATGATGAAAATTTGCGCCAAGGTGAGCATATCTGGATATATGACAATCAACAATATAAAGAAGCATCGTCATTTGATGTTCTCACAGACCCTTCTCTATATAAAATTTTAGCCAGTGGTCATTTTAGAATTTACAAGAATGAAGCCCAAATTCCATCACCCTAATCAGGTATTGCAAGTCCATCGGACTTGATGAATTACAGTCCCTGAAACGTTCTACTTTACCGTACTCCGTTCACAGTTTTGCGTTCACAAATCGTTCAGCATGTACTCACAGTGCATTCACCATTCACAAAGCATTCACCGTGAGTTCAACATTTATTCACTGTTCAGTCCTTGCATTGTCAATCAGAACATAAATGCAAAAGAAGTGATGTTCATTGCAAGGAGAAAATGGAAAAGGAATGTGTTCAGAAGTAACTGTCAATCATACATGTAGATGGAAATAATTGCTGATGTAATATATCACATCACTCAATACTCTCTCAAAACAAAATAATAATGTTTGGGCTCAGAATGCCATAAATCTTTCATAAATGTTGCTTTCTGGTCAAAATATCACTAAAAAACAAATATTTTTGACAAATATTGCAACATTATTTTATAGTAAGTGGTATACCTATAAATTAACAATCAAATTGCATTAAATTCTGAATTTTTAACAAGGTATTCTAGAGTAGTCCAAAGTACTCTGTTTAGTAGTACCTGTCAAGAATTCTAGATATGATACCAAACATGCATTTCTTTTCTACTTTTATATGTACACATATATCTGTATACCTAATACTGCAAACAATGTTCTTGAAATTTGCTTTTGTTTGTGTATGATTGCTGCGCACATTGATGTAAAATTTACGATCATTTCATGAGAAATATACATTAATTACTTGTACAAAACTGTAGTATGCTTTGTTTAGACTGAATGTATTCAGAACTGTCGAACATGCAGTTACTTGATTTCGTGTTATTCTATTATTAATTCATTGAATAAATGTACATACCATTTTTCTTATCTGATTATGAAATATTCCAAGGGAAAAATCAGATATATTCTGAATAAATAGATCATCATTCACTGGTGCGCTCATCATTCACTTTGCGTTCAGTGTTTGCTCACTGCTCACTCCGTGTTCATTCACCATTCACTCACCATGCATTCACCATTTGCTCACCATGCGTTCACTCTTCACTCACCGTACATTCAAGTGGGAAAGTAGAACATTTCAGAGACTGTAAGCTATTCTTATCCACTTGAACTTGTAGTGAGGCAATGCTGCAGCAGTGGCCCATCACTTTAATGGAAAAAGAAGAATTATTTAGAGCTCTTTATCAAAATTGGTCATTAGAAACAGATTTCTACCATGATTACCATTATCAATGGGGAGTGAGGAAATACAACAGAGTAGCCCAGGACCTAAGTGTTCTAACAATGAGTAATCTGGTTACTGGCAGTCAAAATGGACCAGTTGCTATAATCCTTCCCCTTAAATGACATTGCTCTTCAAGACAACCAAGTTCTTAACTGACAGGCTTTTGTGTGTGTCATTTGAAGGGGTTGGGGGTGCAATGATACCAAATGTAATGTGGAGGCAAAATGTACAAAGGATTGTCAATGATCAGATTGCAATTTGTATCAAGAGCTTTTGAAGCTTTTAGTCATAATAATATGCAAGTATTCCAATGTAGTATAGATTCATATTTGAGTAAGGTTGATTCAGAGTTTTGCATAAGAATATGTAATATAGGAAATTTGAAGAAAAAAAAAATCAAGAGTAATAGGGCCATATCACAGCAATAAGCAAATGCTCCCAAGTGGTGTGAATTCTTAAGGTTTTGTTTATTTCATGGACCCTGGGGTTAAGGTGCTGCTAAAATTGGGAATAAAATTTTACATGAATGTAGGGAAAATCTTCTCCAGAACAGCAACACCTTATTAGTCATATTGAAGCATCCTCATGTTGTATGGATACAAATTTGATGAAATCAAAAGCACATGGGGCTAGGTTTGGGTTATAATATGGGGTAAAAATTTATTGTGGGATTAAAGAGGATAAAAAATTTAAAAAACTTTGAATAACAGCGGGACCAATATGACTTTATGGTAAACTTTATGGTCCATGGGCCTCTTGTTTTTAGCTCACTTGAACTGAAGGCACAAGTGAGCTTATTTGATCAAAACTTTCTGTAGTTCGTTGTTGTCATCATCATTGTCATAAGTTTTTCACAAGGAGAAGAACTGGTAAGTTGTATGAACTTGCTTCTGATCCTTTTATATATATTATATACAATAAAATATGTTCAAATCAAACTATTCACATTTTCATCTTCTTCTCCAGAACCACCAGGCTAATTTTAACAAACTTGGAAAAAACATCCTTGCATGAAGGGGATTCAAGTTTGTTCAAATAAAGGACAACAGCCTTCTTCAAGGGGAGATAATAGCAAAATAGTGAAAAAACACTGACACATTTTTAAAATCTTCTCAAGAACAGCAGGCCAATTTCATTCATACTTGGTACATATCATCCTTTTGTGAAGAGAATTCAAGTTTGTGCAAAAGAAGGGTCATGCCCCCTTCAAAGGGAAGATAATCACCAAAATGTATAAATAGGGTGGGGTCATTTTAAAAATCTTCTTAAAAACCACTGAGCCAGAAAAGTTAAAATTTACATGGCAGCTTTCTGACATAGTGCAGATTCAAGTTTGTTAAATTCATTGCCCCTTGGGGTAGGTTGGTGCCACAATAGGAGATCAAAGTTTAAAATGCGACAATATAGGGAAAAAATCTTTAAAAACCTTTTTCAAGAACCATTGAGCCAGAAATGTTCAAATTTACATGGCAAGTTTCTGACATAGTGCAGATTCAAGTATTTAAAATCGTGGCCCCCAGGGACCACAGTAGAGGATGTAAGTTTTACATGTGAATATATAAGGAATTTGTTTGAAGTATGGGCCAAGGTGACTCGGGTGACCGAAGGGCCTCTTGTTTATCTTTTTTAATTGAGTGAAAAGTAACATTCAATCATCAATATTTCAGACAATTTTTTGGAGAAAAATCTACATAGTCTCCATGCCAAAGTAAATAATTGCACTAAGCAGCATGTACACACACAATATATATATATAGAGAGAGAGAGAGAGATTTCAAGTTTGCAATGTATTTTATTATTATTATTATTTTAAGGAATAAAGGAATACAGTAACTGGCCTACAATTCCACAAGTCTTCATTGATGGAGAGTTTGTAGGAGGATGTGATCTTATGCTGGAAATGCACAAAAATGGAGAACTAGTAGAAGAATTACAAAAAGTTGGAATACGATCAAAACTATTAGACAAGACAGACGAAAAGTCATGATTTATCATATCGTGAATTTTTTTTCATTTTATGCTTTTTCATGAATGCTAATAAAAAATTTTGGTCAAATATTTTCTTGTACATTATTAATGTAAATGTCCAAATGATTATATCTGATTTTATATGTATAGTTCTGATTATTTTCAGAAATCACCAGGGTGATAAAATTTTAATGAGTAAAATAGGTAGTATTCGTTATTAGTATGTACATTTTGTAATGTACTTTACATACAACTGCATGCATCGATCAGTTTACACATAGGACAATCATACTGAATTGTTTCAAAAATATTTTTGGATTTATTGCAGTGCAGAATCTGATTAATAGTTCAAGTCTACGTGACAGATTTGAGCATTTAGAACACTAATAATGAGTCTAAGCTTTTTGTCAAGTCAAAGGTTTTTTCACTATATACTATATAACCAACCGATCTAGTTGTTGAGAAGTTGTTTCATAGGGACTGTTGCACTTGCTTTAGACTTCTGTTTAAATCATGCAATTTTGCTTACATAAAGTAAATTTTTGAAATCAAATACTAATACTTGCACAAATCAGCAGCGGCATTGGAGCGATAAAGAAGCTGGTAAGGCCGTGAGCACCAAACATAACCTTTCTCCAGCTGATGACGTTTCAGCATGACTGAAAATAACAAGTACTGTTATACCCCCAATATCTGGGTCAAAAATGGGGGAGGGCGGCATGTTGATAACAAAGATAGAAAGATGCAAATAAGGCTTAAATTTAGCGTGAAGCTTACTTACCTCAACTTTCAAAATTAAATACTATTGCTATACTTGTCATCAGAGTCCCCTCCCCTTAATAATAATTTTTTTTTGGGGGGGGGGGGGGGGGACTACGCACCGTTCTTTGATTTTTAAAAGTATACTGTTTAAAAAAAAATCACGACCTCGGGACTGAAGTGGATAAGAAAATACAGATAGGTGACTGGGACTGAAAAAAAGTTGTTTTCTACAGATGATGTATCGGGGCACTGACACTGTAATTTATTTGGCTGAACTGCATGACCACATGTGGAGAAACCAATGTCAAATGTGTAACCCAAATTGCCTGACAAGCAGTTAATCATCCGACTCATATTTCATGCTACATGTAAGGATTCAATGTTTGCCGCCAACAGCATTAAGAAAATGTCATTCTTCAGATATTAGTTATAGTCTGTTAGCGACCTTTCAGCATAACTTGCTATTATGTCACAGTTCAAAACAGCATTAAAAATAAGTTGAAGTAAGAAAAGTAAGTATACAGGTGACGTAATTTTATGTATACAGCATGTACCACATTAGTTTTACGAAGCAATGATAGGGGGCGACAAATCCATAACCTCTTTATAATGTCAAAAGACAATCTAAAACAATTTGGCTATGGGATTCTTATTCGTGATTTTAATTTTTGCAATATGTTTTTCGTTTGTACAAAATTATATGAATGCACTAGTTGGTAATTTATATTGTGCACCTCATCGTCGGAACCCGCGGGTTTTTCTCTCCGTTGCACAATGACATATACAATTGCAATCTTTTTACCGTTGATATCGCTACCATTTGGAGTGATAACCATTTTCCCATGAATGCGCAGCAGCTGTGAAGAATGCGCGAAGGAATCTTGATAAATATAGTACTATTTTAATGGCTGACAATCCGACAAAAATGAAAGTAGAATGTAACTATAAGAAATAAACTTCACTGGATATTTGTAGAGGTTATCCCGGGCCCCACCCCCTGGAGATTGGTACGCGTAAACGAAGAGAAATTTTTCTTGTTTGTTTTTTTTTTACTAGCAGTAACCAAATGTAAGACACTTCGATCGATCAAAATTATTTTGATTTGTGTCTTTTAAAGAGGATAATTGCGATGCAAAGAAAAAAAAATGTAGATGAAAGAGGACATGCAGACCCTGACTCCTCGTTATGAGAAAACCCATTCTAAGTCTTTTTAAAGAGCAAACGGTAACAAAACACTAATAAATCGGAAATTTTTATTCGTCCACCCAGGATTCAAAAGCTTGCGGGGATTCATCCTCTGTACCACGGCTACCACTTAAAGTGCTTGGTGTACAGTAATGGAATGTCACTTTTCCACTTGATGTGTAACATGATTTTGATCAAAATAAAGACTTTAGGGGATTGGGCACCCTGAATCCTCACGAATACCCCAATAGAAACATTGGATATTGTGGCTTGAAAACTATCTATAGCTTACGCTTTTAAACTCCCAAGTGCCTCCGAGAGAAGGAGAGGTGTTTCAGTCTACAGAGACTATAGCGACAGCCATAAACACTTATCTTTTCGACCCCCCCCCTCTCTCTCTCTCTCTCTCTCTCTCTCTCTCTCTCTCTCTCTCTCTTTAAAAAATAGATCAGCGCGCTCATGCATGAAAGATGTCAGGGATATACAAGGGGGCGGATCCACGATATTTTGCTATATTTGGGACCCAAAGAATACTCGCCGTTTCTATGTACTGAAGACACCATTATGTTGCCAGTCCGGACACCTCTCTCGCTCCACTCATGGAATTATGGAGCGCAAAATTAACATGAAAAATTGAAGATATCATTAATTGTTTGAAGATATTTCCCATTCATTTTTCGCATTAAACAATTCAATTAAAGATCTCTTCAAATTGTCATTGGTGTCATTGCGCGCATTGAATTGGTGTTACAATAATAATTCTGTTGAATTGATGAGCTCAACAATTGAATTGTTGCTCTCTTTAAATGAATTGATTTTATATCAACAATTGAATTGATGCGCGCTACCATCAACTGAAAAGATTTATTCAATTAATGCACACAGTAATTGAATTACTGCTCAATTCAATTGAATTGTAGTGCGCATCAATTCAATTGTAGATATAATCAAATCATCTGAGAGAGCAACTGTTCATTTGAATTAATGATATAATTCAATTGATGCTCACAATAATTATTTTAAAGATAACAGCTATATGATTAAATATGTCTTCAATTCAGCAAATCCACAATTGAATTAATGAAGCCTTTAATTGAAATGTTGCTCTCTTTAAAAAAAATTGGTACGTGTATTAATTCCTTATACAAAAGCGTTGTTAATAACTAAGGATAGTTTCAATTGAATTAAAGAGATAATCAAATCATTTACATCGAACTCCAAATTAAATTTTGCGAACAATAATTCCGCCTCATTGATGAGCGCATCATCTGACTTGACGAGGGCAATAATTGAATTGATGTTCGCATGAAATAATTATTGCTCTCATCAAATGAATTAATGCGCGCATCAAATAAATTATTGCTCTCATCGAATGAATTTATTCAATTATTGCGCGCAATAATTAAATTAATTCGTGCATCAATTCAATTGTTGAAAACAATAATTGATTAGATAGCTCATTTTCGAGTTACTATATTCCAGCGGTATTCTAACATTTACTTCGTACTTGAGTCTCGTGATTTTTGTAAAATAGAGGTGCACATCACTTCCGGTAAAATTGTTTTTATTAGAAATAAGTTCGTCTGCTGCGAAATGCTCTAGTTCTATTGTGTTGTGGAAGGATGTACGTCAGATACGAGGAAGAAGGGGAAATATGGGTTCATGTCTGATGTGAAATTCTTTCCATTTCCCAAACTCTGCAGAAAATGGCTTGATTGATTATGATTAAATATTGTTTAACGTCCCGCTCGAGAATCTTTCACTAATATGGAGACGTCACCATTGCCGGTGAAGGGCTGCAAATTTAGGTCTATGCTCGGCGCTTATGGCCTTTGAGCAGGGGGGGATTTTTAACGTGCCACACCTACTGTGACACGGAACCTCCGTTTTTGCGGTCTCATCCGAAGGACCGCCCCATTTAGTCACCTCTTGCGACAAGCTAGGGGTGCTGAGGATCTATTCTAACAACCCGGCTTGAAGTGTTAAGGCACCGTGACTACAACCGTTCACGCCACGACAGATTATGCTCCAGATATTTTCTAGATTGTGAACCAACACCACATCATCTTTATCCCAGACGTTTTCGGTATAGCAACTGCAAATTTTTTGCAGAGAACTCGGGGAGCATCATCTATTTAGAAAAGATTAATTAATCACCGGAATGAAGACGCCATCAAAATTGGAGACGCACCGTTCCTTGATACACTTAAATTCAATTCTGCTGCAAGTTGACATAGTCTTAACATGTTATCTTTTCTACAAAAATTACATGTAACTTCTCGATCCAGTAAAATCCGCTTTAATTCTGATACTTTAAAAGTTTCGAAATTCATGTTGAAACCGGATGTTGATGTACCTGCATCGGGTACAGAGCAAATAGTAGAATCTTGCCGGAATACGGTAACTCGAAAATGGACTATTGGATTATCGAGAACAATAATTGACGATATCTTCAAATAATTAAAGACATCTTCAATTATTTGAGTTTATGTCAATTTGGAGCTCCTTATGGAAGTAATATCTAATCAAGATAGATAAAATTAAACATCTTTTATTTCCATAACAAATTTGAAGTTGATGTATGCAATTCAAACTCGTGTCTCTCTCATACGAAGGGTAATTGACTTTCTATTGTCACTCGAACTCTGGGTGTTAATTGTTGCCAAACTCCCCCTTTGTGGATTCGGTGATTTTTGCATGCTTTCTGTCACAGAGATGACACCACGTGATTCTCGAGAGATGAATGTCTCTTCGTCCTCTGAACACTCACAACTGGAGCTCTCACTTTCACAATTTGAGGTACTAATTGGAATATTTTCACTTTGGTCACTGAGAGACTCCAGCCAAGGTCTGATATCCATCGATTGTCTGTTTGTGTGACGTAACACTGTCATGGTTTCCGTATCACTAGAATACCCACTACTGGTTCTGATGTGATCAGACATGTCTTTAGATTTTCCTGCGATAGTCCGTTCAATGGCTTGTTCAGATCCATTTTCCTGGCGAGATTCAGAAATACTTCTTCGTGGTCTTACTGGAAATAAAGACAATGCCGGAAGTTCCGTACTGTGCGGTACCCTGTAACTTGGAGGAAGTGTTCGAACTCCCGTCGATATTCGACTTCCTGTAGGTCTTTCCACACTATGCCCCTTGTTGTCCTTAGTTGGAAGAATTTCCAGAGAACAAACGTTCTTTTTTGTCTTCTTAGACTCGAATAGCAAACTCGAGTTTTGATTTCGAGTTGTTGGCGAAACACAGAATTCGTCATCACAAGGACACGACTTCCGCTGACGCAGTTTTAAGGCGGACTCGAGGTAGGCTATTCTGTCACGTGTTTCCTTCAACTCTTTCTCACTTTGTCCAAGCTTCCTTTTCAGGGACTTTATTATCTGTAATACAGTTATAACGTTATCTGTGTATTTTTATGTATGGGTAATTTCTCATAATTAGATATTGTTGTAGTTGCAAGCACCACGAAAGGGCCCAACTTTGTGGCAATGTTTGCAAAGTTCACGTTTCATAACTCTTTCAAAAATAGTTGAACAAATTTGATCTGTAATTAACCCATTGATATAAGTTAAAATGTAAATTTTCAATTCAATAGGCTGCAGGAATAGTAAAAAAAAAAAAAAAAAAAAAAGGCCAGAAAAACGTCAAATACTTAAAATCTGCTAAGTTCATAACTTTTTCAAAATTAGATCAACAAGGCTTCCACTTTATCTGTAACCCAAGTTCATGTATAAATTTTCACTCCAATATTGCTACGGGGGGATAGCCAAACAAAGTCCAGAAAAGCGTTTGCACGGATGGTGAAACGCACACACGCATGTGCAGGCTTATCACTATTTAGGACACCCACCCAGTAAAAACAGTCAATGCTTACTAACCTTATCGCGATCCTTTTCACCTTGTAGCTTTGTAATCTATAAATCGAAATGCATGTACTATTTAATTGATTAACAAACTTTGGTTGTTATACAATTAAACTAAATATGTAACTTCGTGCATTTTACTTACTTTATCTCCAAGTTCTTTCAAATCTGCGACTACTTTCCGTAAGTCATCCATTTCAGGAACTAAAAATTGGAACAAAGAAAAACAAAATATGCTGTGTAGTACACGCTTGTATAAGATCCAGTTTTTCTACCATTCAATGTTAACGAATTGTATTCCCATTTCTCATTATCCAGTCTTCATTTCGTGAATTTTATATTTTGCTGAAACTGTTGGTAAAATTTTAGAAAAAATCTCATGAACAAATAAAAATTAAAAACATAAGCAAAAGAAATGGTTGCATGCTCTCTGAGACACCTTGTATATTAAATTATTTACAGGTATACCTTGCTTTGTTAGTAAACTCTTAAACTCGGGAGTCCTGACTATGTCGGAGAGCTCCCTTCTGTGTCGGGTTTTGTCCTTCCTGACGGTTCGTCTAGAGTCTTGTTCTGTCGTCTCCTTGAATTTAGTGACTGTTTTAGTTTTCAACATTCTTTAATAGAAAATCATAGATGATATGTTAGTATGCACAAAAATATCTATAGTCATTCCTTAAATCAAATTAATTACATGTATATCTTTGATTGGAGACTAGATAATATTACCTTTCTCTGGCACTTTTCTCCAGAATTCTTTTAGCGTTTGGATACTCTGTTAAAGCCTAAATTACAAGACGAATGACTAATAATGTTCTCTAAAATCATGAAGTTACCGGTAATTAATTACATTGAATTTTTAGTCGCATTTCCCCATCCCCACCCACCCCAAAATACACTTCTCCCTGTTTATAATCAGCATTTTGTTATAATACAAAAACCATCTCAAAACTGAAATAGCGAAAGTAAGAAAGACAATAAAAAATAAAATGATATATAGATCGAAAAATCTTACCGCAATGAGGTCTTTTCTGGATAAGCATAATAACTCGGAGTATCCCAAGGAACGCACGTCCGCTGTTCTCCTGAAAATAGCAAATCTGATAGAGCCATGTGCAGGGAAAACCGCCGAGTGTTTCGTTTTATCTCTTGATTAAATACTCTTGATAAATAAAGCATGTTAAACGAGGCATGCATTTTCTAGGTCATTTTACTTTTCTACGTAATTTTAATGTACATCAATTTTGTACGATAGCTCATACAGCTCAAGTTGGTGGAAGAACAGAAATTATTTATCGCGCTAAAATGTATAACTTTTCCCAAACAACGCAAAACTTTCGTGTTTTAATCCTTAACTTTCAATCTCGACAAATATGCAACATTTCAGAAACAGTTTGATAGTGACTGACGATTCTCATAATTTAAACGAAGAAGTCGGAGAACAAATAACTGAAGAAAATTTCGCTTTTTAAGAGCATTATCCCCTCCTATCAAATTGAGACTTTTGAGCTTTCGTAATTTTGAGATTGCTTTTCACAAATTATCAAATGAATTAAGATGGGACGTAGATACGTGATTATGATTATTGATTGATTGATTATTTATTGCTTTCCGCCACACTTAACAATTTTTCAGTTATCTGGTGGCGTCCAGTTTTTGTTGGTGGAGGAGAGAACCCAGATACAATGTACCTGGGAAGAGACCACCGACCTTCCGCAAGTAAACTGGCAAACTTGCTCACATAACGCCGCGGCCGAGATTCGAACACGCGCCGACAGAGGTGAGAGGCTTTGTGATTTTGAGCCCGATGCTCTAAGCACTCGGCCACGGAGGCCCCTACGTGATTATGAACTTTTTCAAACCTATTGTGTCCATCGTCCAGTTTTAGTAAGCTGATCTCGCCAAAATAATTTCCAGTAACCAATGTAGACACAACTATTTTCCTTCCATCTTCACGTCTTGGTACTAAAATCTATAATGTGATATGAAGAATATTTTATTGGTATTGTTACAGAAGACGCTTTTTGTAATCATCACACACTTCACATTGTAAATTTTACTAGTATACCAAGGATGTTGGTTACATGACTCACTTCAACTTGTCCATGGTTTATGATAAACATTTCCCGTCCTAAAAAATATAAACATTTTTTTTAATGCTGATATTGCTATTATCAGGTTCTTCAAACTTTCTGAGACTTTAATTGCAGAGAATGGATTTATTTCCTGTATATAGTTTCTACTTCTGCTTTTCGAAATGCATGGGTGTATTTCACTTGTACATTATATAGGGGTTGGGTACGTGTTTTCAGAACTTAGAAACTCCCTCTCCCCAAAATACTATGCCGTGGGGATCCGGGTTAGAATAGGTCATCAATAGCCCTTGCTTGTCGTAAGAGGTGACTAAATGGGGCGGTCCTTCGAATGAGATCCTAAAAACAGATGTCCCGTGTCACAGCAGCTGTTCAAAGGCCATAAGCACAGAGCATAGGCTTAAATTTTGCAGCCCTTCACCGGCAATGGTGACGTCTCCCTGCGAGTGACAAATTCTCGAGTGGGACGTTAAACAATATACAACCTACCAACCAATGTATTTAGGAGACCATTGATGGTTGCAATATACATACCTATTTCTCCTTTCCGACATATATAGTCGTTTGGAGAGAACGTCTGTGGTTTCAGCTTCAGGACGAGTTCTCGCAACAGCCCCTCCTCACATTCTTCAAACAGCTTCACCTTGTAAAGTAAATGCGATTTAAAGTCGTACACACCTGAACCAGGTGTTACCAATACATCGATGTCCTGTACAGTAATCTGTGTAACTGATATCCAGACGAAATATTTTTATACACTAATATATGAAGTATATACTGAAATTATTGATTGTACTCTATTCTTATGATCAAGGGAAAACTATGATATACATTGTGTGTGTTTTATTTGTAATTTTCTAAGAAAAGAAAGGAAATAATGAGAAGCAAAAATAAAACCTTTTTTAATGTTTCGAGATGAACTTGTATTGCAATTTCTGTCCTCAGTCTCTCCGGTAAAAGCTGTAACAAGTGTGGTTCATCTATGGCTTGAGTACTGAAAGCACGAGAATTACGCAGATAATGAATATTGGTTTTAATATAACTATTTTGTTTACTTTTTAGAAACATGATTTTTGTAAGGAAACATAATCTCGGTACAAGATAATGTAGCTTCATTGCAATTAGAGTGCGAGACTCACCGAGTCCAAGAATACTCCGCCCATCGCTTGACGCGGTTCTGTAAAGATGCGGGCACGTTTCGGTGGTTCATGTAAAATTTAATCTGGTCCATTCTGAAAAAGGAAACAACAAGTATATATGGCGCGACGAGAGGTGGTGTGCAGATTTGGTAACAATATATATCAAAGTGGTCAAGAACAAAATGATCCTGTGTTTCCTTTTTGGTAATAGATTATTTTACACGTATATTTGTATGAAAATCTTAGATCATTCTGATTGTGAATTACCAACAATTTACCTTGCTTGGAAATCTTGTCTAGACGCATTCATATTGCTGATGACGTCACCAACGTTGCCAACTACAGCAGCAAATACAAACACCCCAATCACGAACGTCATACCCGTAAATACGTATTCCTAGAATGTAGCAATCGAACACATGCAAGTCATGTGAACACCATAATGCGTATATTCGTAGTAACATTCAATCCAGCACATTAAGTTATAAGAATATTGCATTTTAGTAAGAATAAATGAGTGAAAATAACAAACGGTGATCAATCTCATAACTCCTACAAAGAATACAAAATTAAGAGTAGGGCAAACACGGATACCTGGACACACCAGAGGTAGGATCAGGTGCCTAGGAGGTGTAAGCATTCCCTGCTGACCGGTCACACCCCGTGAGACCTGTGTCTTGTTCAGGTAAACGGAATAATCCGTAGTCGAAATTGGTATATAAAGAACGTATAAATCAACCACGTGTATGTTATAAGAACACCATAATGCGTATTCCTAGTAAGTTTCAATTGAAGACATTCTAGTCACAAGAACACCACAGTGTGTATTCCTAGTAAGTTTCGATCAGATACATGTACGTCATAAAAGCGAACAGAATACATTCCATGAAGAGACAAATCAGATCTTGTTCAGATTGAGTGAAATAAAACGAATGGCATAATGATATAAGTAAGGTATATTTGAATGTTATAACTATATTGTCTCAACAAACGACTATTGATTGTATAGCTTCCTTTGAAAATTAGGTCCATCGACAGCATTTTGTAATTAGGATATCCTACATGAAATATGCTTGAAATTGTTTGAAATATACTCATCGTCGCAAGTCACGGCTGAAATATACGTTTATCTCCCTTTTCAGCCGTGGCTTGCGACGTTGCTTTGAATTGCTTAAAATAGATCTCTGGAAATAATAAGCAAGCATATACCAACTTATTCGTAAATTTTGCAATGCACACAGATGCAGTCGACGTACCAGGCATAATGGGATTAGTCATTGGATTCTGTTTTTATTAAGTGGACTTTTAATCGTGGGAATTTTTACTTCACCTGGATTACTAAGGACAATTTTATACATTTATTCCTCATTTTATATTTTATAATTTATTTTGTTGGTCAGATTGAATTGTCGGTGCTTTAATCGAAAAAATATAATGCATTGATTTGAAACAGCTTAGCATTGAATCACCAACAAAGCAATAGTAAATGTAACAAATTACAAAGAGCATCGAAGTTACACATTTAATGAAAAATCAGTACAGTGCAGATGCTTTGATTCAGAAACTTTCGTAAACTAGTTATACTTTTAAAGATGGTTTATTGTTTACGACCCATTCACTAGCAAAGGGATTTCAACACTTGAAGTATAACGATTTTTGACCAATGCACAGTGCTCAGGGTCGCATGGCTAGACATGGTCGCTTTAACATTTATGTTAGAAACAATAAAACTCCCTTTTGTCACAAGAAGCAAGAAATTGTATGGTTTATGGGTGGGGATCGCAATCTTTTTCAAGATATTGGACCACTTCTAAACCTCCGGACTCGAGATGGCCACCCTGGACTTTCTGTTATGTCTCACTGAACTTGATTTGTCATAAGGAACATGGAAATGTATGGCTGAGGGTGGGGATTTCAATTATTTTGAAGATGTTAGGCCATTTCTGTAAGAATATATTAATTTATGAACCCTTCGTTTGACCTCAGCTTACCCCCTGCAGTCTTAAAGTTTGACGTATTACGAGATAGGAATACTTTCATATCCATCCAACCCTGTAAAACTACGATGTTCTTGAAATAAAGAAATTTGAAATATATTTTCTATTTTCTTAAAACTTTTGACCCCTAGCGTGACCCTAAAATAACCCCTGGGGATTTGCTTCCCCATCCACTTTTTCTTATTTCTATTTTATATCGCCTTTCAAGAGGGCCTGGTCCTTTTAAACAAATTTGAATATTATCTCGCCAAGAATACTTTGTGCAATGTTTGGTCGAATTGACCCATTGGTTCTTTGGATGACGATTTTCAAAACGTAACACCCACATATTTATGATTCTCAATTGTCCCCATTTGAAGAGGGTGTGCCTATTCATTTCATCAAACTTTAATCTCTACAAGGATGTTTTGTGCCAAGTTTGGATGAAATTAGACCAGCTGTTTTTAGAAGGGTTTTTTTAAAAAAATGTAACAATCACTATCTCATAAATTTCAGTTATTTCCTTTTTGAACAGATTGTGTCACTTCATATTAAAAGAAATTCAAGAATGCTTTGCAGTGCGAGGTTTGATTGAATTTAACAATTAGATTCTGTGAAGTTTCATTACACGTATGTGAAAAGTTTTAAACAACAACGACGACTCAAACTGATGGACATCATAAAAGCTCACTGTAGTGTTCGGCTAACAGCAAGACTTTCTCATAGCTAGTTTTGCTTGGCAATTTCATTGGCATTATTGGTCATTTGATTGATTGATTGATGGTTGTTTTCCGCCACACTCAACAATTTTTCAGTTATCTGGTGGCGTCCAGTTTTTATTGGTGGAGGAGAGAACCCTGACACAATGTACCCGGGAAGAGACCACCGACCATCCGAAAGTAAATTGGCAAACTTTCTCACATATATCGGCGCGAGCGAGATTCGAACCCGCGCCGACTAGAAGTAAGAGGCCTTGTGATTTTGAGCACGATGCTCTAACCACTCGGCCACGGAGGCCCCCTTGGTCATTTGAAGTACAAGTTTGTCTTGGCCATATAACGTAGTTCTACAACTAAAGTAAAGTCGTCTGTTTTGAAATTAAAAACTTTAAATGAATAAAATATATTTATGAAATTAGTTGAATTGGAAATAGTAGTGAATAGTAGTAAATAGTAGTGAATTGGAAAGAAGTACTCACTAAATCGGTGCAGGGCGACGGGCGCTCACCTATAGTGGTTAGAATTAACATCGACCAGTAGAGACAACGAATATATTTCCTGAAAATACAGGACCAATTTTACCCAAGATTAAAACCAATTTACATGCTTTGTAAATCACTCAGTTGTAAAGTAAATCAGAAGAAAGAAAATAATACTTGCTACTATATTTTCTCTTTAACACATTTGACCTTTTAATCCTTTTAAAAATATCAGACAAGGATAATAACAAAAGTGGTCAAATTATGAGATCCAATTTTTTTTTACCTGGAAAAGGAATCAAACTCCTCACCGCTAGGGTAAACCCATTCATTGCTTCCCCTTCCTTCAAACTGAAACCATCATCATCGTTATTATCATTATCACGTTAAAATTTCATAAAACTGAATTTTATTTCAACAAAATGAACTTACCTCAGACAACATGTAGTAAATACAGCCCACCCAATGTATAACCAACCAGAGGTAGAGAGATAGTTTTATGGCACGTATTCGATTGGGGGTACTTGTCCGACTGCAAATAGACAACCAATGATTCATGGGTGAAGGCCACAGGGTACTCACTATATTGGACACATCCAATGAAGTAAGACTTTACTATGTTTACATGGAATTGTCTATTATTTGATCAAATAATTATGTAAATGGATCATTTATACATGAAATGCATAAACAAAAAGACGCGTTTTGAAGGATTTCAATTTTGGGGTCATGTTTTCCAATAGCGATTTGTGGATAATGTAAAAGTAAAGATGGTTTCAAAATGAAAATTTTGAGGGAAATATGGGCTTTTAGCAATATCAAAACATTTACGATATTGTGTAAATTTTGGGGGGTATCCTTTATCCTTAAAGATTCCATTCATCGACCTTTTATTTTTCTTAATCAACAGTGTCGTCTTGTTTTTACATAGTTGAAAGTGAGACACCGTAAAATAATTAAAGTTATCAAACTAAGATTATTCTAGCTTTCCGATTAAATAAATATCCCCATGGAGTATATGAGCTAATGTCGAACATATACTACTCATTAAATAGAGCTCAAATCAAATATATACTTCTCATAAATTTTGGAGAATTATTAAGAATAAAAGCCAAATTTTAAATATAAATTCTAAGATTTCAAGAAACACTTGAAAACCGCAATGTTGGAATAGCACAAATATTATATCATAAGTAGGTACATCAGATAAAATAGCATGGGATATGGAACATGTAAAATCATTAAACAGATAAAGATAAATCCCACACTGAATACAAAATTAAAACCAGGGTAAATACAGACCACTGGAAATGTCAATGGAAGGTGGGATCAGGTGCATAGGAGGAGGAAGCATCCCCTGTTAATCGGTCACACCCGCCGTGAACTCCTGCATGGCTTGATTAGGAGTAATCCGTAGTCAAAATCAGTAGGATTGATTGACTGTTTGGAGTTTAAAGCCGTTTTTGCTGTATTTCAGCCATTTCACGGTGGGAAATCAATACGAAATTTACAACATAATAACAACTGGTATGAAACACGTCATACAACATTTCACCTAAAGGCAGACTATTTTGCAAATAAGATAACAACAACCATGATATTTGCGAAAAGGTGACTTCAAACGAGACTGATGAAACCCCATTTTTGAAATTATGTCTCAAAGCAGTGGGCAGATGTTACAGGTTAAGGAGGGGCGTGTGTCAGACCTTGATGGTGGGAATCTTAAGATCGTTTTTACGGTGGAATCAAATTCATTTTAAAATTTTTTTATAAATAACCAAACCGTCTAGACAGACCCAGGGGGTTAGGTTTGGAGTCTGGCTTCAGAATGTCTCAGAAGCTGACTAAGTATGTATTCGTGGAAATCTTGGTGTTTTCATGAAGAAACATTTTTTCCGAGAAATATTAAAGATAGGCTTTAAACTGGTGGAAATAAGAAATATATACCTAGAGTTCGTTTAGTTGGAAGATTTTTTCAAAATGTTTACTTTTTCAATATATATTATAACATTATCCCAAGTACACACATCGACACAAATGTTCCAGTCATAAAAAGTGTATGACATTTCAATATCAATCAGGGAATTAAATTTGGTGAGGATTACCATACGCCTATCGAGACTGGACTAATAACAAAACAAAATACATGTAAAATGGTTTTAAAAAATGAATGTATGTCAGTAACGTTCTCTAAATATTTTATATTAGTTGTGTTGCGCTAGATCCAATATTAATACACTTCAGAGTGGGTCATCTATTCAAAAAATATGCATGAATACCGGATTTGGCCCTCAAGATGTTTGTAGAAAAGTGTAACTGCAATATTGTGTTGTTTAGATTTAGTTTGAATTAGGCCAGACCGTGTACTCTTTATGGGACGGCGAATGCGCGGCTTGACCTTAGACGGGGACATACATGTATTACTGTAGACAGGACTGACCTCAGATGGGGACATACTAATATGAAACATTGCTTCCGACGGGACGGATGGTTGGTTGTATATTGCTTAAATATACAAATTTAAGCGGGACGCTCAAGAATTTTTCTCATTTGGAGAGCTCACTACTGTCGGCGAAGGGTGCAAAGGTTAGGCCTGTGCTCGGCGCTTATGGCCTTTAAGACAGAGGGATCTTTCTCGTGCCACACCTGCTGTGACACGGGGCCTCGGTTTTTGCGGTCTCATCCGAAAGACCGCCCCATTTAGTAACCTCTTACGACAAGCAAGGTGTACCTATTCTAACTCGAATCCCCACGGGATACCTCGGATGGGGACATATTGGCATGAAACATAACTCGCAAGTGCATTGTTCGCAACCATATCGCATTCATGAGAAAATGACTATATTTACAATTGGTAAAGATATCATGGGCAAAAACATTGAAAATGTAAATATTAGAATACTAGTCTGTCTATTTCATAATGATCTTCGAACAATCTACATATTACACCCTCAGTCCTGCTCCCATTTCCAATTAAAAATTCGATGAGTTGTGTAAACTGGGAAAATATCTTCATAAATATTCGAAAACAAGTACAGAGATGTAGATAAGATTTTGGAGGCTATTCTACATTATACTATGATATGAATTGTCACATATTATCATCTGTTTTATTTCTGTTTAGAAAAGTGTGTATAGAGATTTTTTGCATAATTATTGTACTATAACTTTAAACCTATGAAATGCATGTTTCTTGGAATAAACAATGTAATATTATTTTAAATGAATCTTTTAATTTTTAACATGATTGCGTCGAGTCTTACCTATCTGTTACTTCGAAAAATCTGACAACAATGTACGTTTTCACTAGTCGAGGAAGGCGTAACAGAGGAATATAGATGCTGCCTGAAAAAAAAGATGGATCTTAACACCAACACGAATAACCACCCTATTGCAGTTACAGAATTATAACAATGTAATTTGACGTCAACAGAACTAACCACTCTACTGCAGTTACAGAACTATAACAATGTAATTTGACGTCACCAAAAATGCTTTAATCATTATATTTTTTACATTATTTTCAATGTATAACATTACGGAAACTAATACTGCGGTACATTTTATTATTAACACTTACTGAAGTAAAGAAACTCAACGTGGACGAAAAGGTAATACAGGCAACCTAGAATTAGAATGATTTGTGTTCAATGTAAGATAACAAATTGTAAAGATACCATCAGAGATTGAAAATGTTGTATTAAGAGTGTTTAACGATTTAATCCTACCTATACAGAAACTTGCAATGCTCTGTGACGGTAGTATCGATATTACATCAGCTAGGAATCTGCTTTGACTTCTATAATTCAGACCGAGTTTCTTTGGGTCCACTTCCTATAATATGGTTTTAAAAAAAAAAAAAATATGCAGTTGCTGATATATAAAAGCCAAAAGATACAAGTACTTAACTCACCGAGGAACCTGTTATGTTCAATCAAAATGGTATATACATGTAAGTTTATTTTTAGTAACTTAACATTTAAGTTGTGGAATGGTAATTTGAGATTAGAAAAAATCCACATTTTGAAGGAGTGAAAGATTTCACAAGACCAATGATTATTATAACTGATTGTGTTCTACTTTGTTTTCAAGCTGTTTTGCAATTTTTGTCAAAACAGAATATCAATTACAACGACATTCCCATTTAAAATAAAGATTCTTTTATATATATATATATATATATATATATATATATATATATATATATATTGTGAATTATTTCTCTTCTTTTTATGTGTATTGCCGATCTGCCTATCCTACAATACGATGTTCAGAAATAGATTCTAGTTGTAAGTGAAGTTATAAACCGATGGCAGTGTAAACAGGAAATTTTCGTTTTTACCACGTATTACGTTACATTAAATAAGTCCAACTAAGAACTGACCATGTGGTTTTAGTTGAAAGTTAATCTGTGAAGTTCAATATTTTCGTACCTCATGTGATGGCAGTTTAAGTGAGTAAAAAGGAATGTACCTGTATTGATAGTTGAATAAAGCTAAATTTCATCCAATAATTGATTTACTCGACCCATGTGAAATATCTATTACGGGCAGCGTATTTCGCGCTTGTATTGTAGAGGGGGATAATCATGTATATCATTTCAATTGTTAAATACGTATATTGTTAAATAATCAGATGTACTGTGATGTAGAGCTTGTCAAGATAAAATCATTACCTACCAGACACCCGTCGTAGTAGTAGGCCACTCTGAACTGAACAAATATATCAAGAACGTAGACAGCATCAGATACAGTATCACACAAGAGGAATAGGTACGCCCACTACAAGAAAACAGCAAATAACGAATGTTCTCTCTCTCTCTCTCTCTCTCTGAATGCTCTCTCTCTCTCTCTCTCTCTCTCTCTCTTTACAAAATGGGAATAAAATAATATATTTGGGAAACATACTATCTTTCTTCTACTATGTTAAATATTAAAATCTGTATGTTGGAGAATAATGATGTTCTTGAACTTAAACATGGTCTTAACACTTAACATTACGAAATGCGTAGCGTCCAAAAATTATATTATAATAGGATGATAAATGCATTGGCAGGTGTATACACCAATTCAAGGTCGAAAATGAGAAATGTAATTTAATCGTTTTAAATATTCAAATGCATTTCAATCTTAATAAACCATGCTTTAGAATATTTTGAAAATTTTAGGCAACAAATTTAGTCTGACACCTTTAAAGGATTGAAAATTGAGTAATAGTTGAAGCAAATCTTGAAGATTTTCGCATAAATCACTAGACTCATATGGATTGCGGGAACTCATAGAAAAATTAATATGCATCAAAGAGGTATTACATCATATACAAGGAGAAATGAGAGATTTTTAGGAAAGATAATTTTTGTTCGAAAATAAATCCGGGCGATGGGATGAACTTACATAAGCGGCCATATCTGTGAAGGTGAGTCGTAGAATGATAATTGCTAGATTGTACAGCACTGCCAAGGTTACTAAACCCTGCAATAGAAATCCAGACAATAAACTCCAGCACGGCTATCCATTAGGGGAAGACGAAATGATGGATATTGTGTGTTGTTAAAACACAGCACGTTGTTTTATTAACAATCCACTTAAAAATCTTTTAAAGATTTAATTTCTGCGATAATGTATTTTTTAAATATTTCTTTAACCCACCCCCCTGCAACTTTAAGAGGTTTAAAAAAAAAATCTTCGGACGGGAAATGTTTAGTGAAAACTTCTTTCAAATCTTACTCACCATCCAATAGTAAGCAGTGTTGCCGTCAGGATCTAAAACAATATCCCAAAATGAAACTCTCTCCTGCAAAAAGAACGATGCACGAATATTTTACATAGGCGACGAATAAATCACTATCTCGAATTTATTTGAAAAGAAAAATATTTTCATTGTTATAATAAATGGTTTTACAAGTCATACAAATATTTAACACACACAAACACACAGATCGAGTTTTGTGTTTCTAGAATTTTATTATTGTATATATATATATATATATATATATATATATGTGTGTGTGTGTGTGTGTGTGTGTGTGTGTGTGTGTGTGTGTGGTATATATATATATATATATATATATATATATATGTGTGTGTGTGTGTGTGGTATATATATATATATATATATATATATATATATATGTGTGTGTGTGTGTGTGTGTGTGTAATATTTGTAAAAAAAAAATCCAGTATATAATACAGAAATTATATCCAGTAGCAAAAGTCAAGAAACAGAAACACAAAATTTCAAATTACATTTCATTGTTATAACTGTCTGAAGAGGCATTAAAGCCGAGAGCGCTTATAGTGAAGTGTGATTAATTCGAGGTTTGTGTTTCTTCACTTTTATTATTGAATATATTTGCTGTATCAAATACTGGATTATATATATATATATATATATATATATATATGTGTGTGTGTGTGTGTGTGTGTGTGTGTGTGTGTGTGTGCTGTGTGTAAACAAATAACATTATACATTATAACACGGAGTAAAAATGTAATAAATGCATTGAAACATACGCGATAACTGGAACAATGTAAAATGAAATTATAACCAAAGTAATGCGTTACCCTATCCTCTGTCGTTGACACCCGTTCTGTTTCTTCTCTATGTTGTTCATCAGTACAGGTGATTGGAGAACTGTAGTTCTCATTCACGTCCGCTACAGACATAATTCCATGTTCATCCAAAAATGTAGAATCGACCCTGTAAAAAGTTGTAGACCAAATCTGATTCAAATGCAGATTAGTATGCAGTTTCAATACACGTGGATGATATCTTACCTAGTTCTCTTAAGCACCATAACGCGCCTCGAAAGGCGGTGAAAGAAAGTCAATGACATTGCAAAGAGATATTCTGACAGTAAGAAACCAACAGACAGACATCTCTATATATACACTGGTATTTTCTGACACCCCAACAAGGACATCTCCTATATACAGTGTCACTTTAGAACGACCGATGAACGGGGATTGGTTGTCAACTTCGAGAAAGAGACCAATTTCATTGTCTCAGGGTTACACATCTGTCATATAACTTAATTCACGGAATAGTCTTACTGCCAGTGTTTATTTTATTTTCAGCAATTCAGTATTGGGTTTCGTCACTTGTTTCTAATAGTTAAGGCCCCTGAGAAATGTCATTTTCGCGGTATGTTCTCCTCGTTATTGAATTGTAACATGTACGAGATGTAACATCAGAATAATCAATTACTGCAGGAAGAGAACCAGACCGTCAAACATTAGGACACAAGTACTGATCAGGTTTCCTTGATAGAAAAAGAATTATTCGCCGCCGTCATATGCCTTATCCTCACACTGTTTGCAAATGCAATTTCTAATTATGTTTAAAAAAAAGTCGCCCATTTAAGGCATTGAAGTTTGTGACATTCACCGTGTGTTTTGAATACGTTACGTTAGCAAAACTAATCCATATTTGAAGAACCTTTAATCAAAAATGGGAGGAACAGACCAATCTTCAAGGCAAACAAAATCTAGATTGGGTATGTCTTGATAAATATTGTCAGTATTATGTACGTCGTTTTAATCAAATGAACAAGTGAACATTAAAACGAGATTCAAAAGGAACGCGTGTTTTATTAAAAGTCCTGTATTGAAATGGTATTCTGTTAAGTGAAACCGCTATTCGAACTTAATGATGTAGAACGCCATTTCATGCTCATAATTAAGGTGAATAAAAAAAGTGTATAATAACGCAGAAAAATAAAAAAAAATTAGTTCTGATAAGCCCTACTTTGCAACGAGGTCATGCCATGTAAGATAGAAAGAACATGTACCTCGAGTGTCCATTGAAGTCCTCTCCCGTATCATCTTCTTCCTGAAACATGACAAAAACTTTAGTTATAGTTGAAAACATCTGAAACAGGAATGAATATGTAAAAATATCAGAGAGGCTAATACAACAGAAAAAAAAACCCCATATCTTCCATACCTGTATATGTGAAGAAACATGTCTATAGGAATTCCTTCTAACGCATAAACGAGTTACCGGCGAATTCATTTCAGTATCATTTACTTATTCATTTGAACGAGGTAAACAAAATGTGAAAATTAAACACTATCTACCTTAAAAATCAATATTTACAATTACATATGCTATTTCATTATGCAAGCGTAAATCATTGACCATTTTTTATATAAAATATTTTTTTACGTCACGAGGAGAAAATATTCCATAAACACATGATATTGATAAAATGAACACATATTGTACAGATCCTCTTTGCTTAGCTGTGAACTCGGCGGATAAACCACCACTGTCGTGTAACAGGTGCCCGTAATATTTACCGAGACACTGTATGATCGTTCTCAACGCCACTTTCTTGAAGTATTAAGTAAATTGGCCATACCGCTAGTCCACCATTCTCCGACGCTTCCATGAGAGATACCGATGTATTTGCTTACAAATAATTTCTAATATCGAACTAGATACTTGATCCAAGCTTTGAATCGCAAGAGTTGAAGAAGAAGAAAAAAAACCCCAAAGAATAACAGCAAACGAATGACCCAAGACTTTCATAAACGAGAAGCTGACCATTCAGGAAATCAATATCAAGTCAAGTTTGTTGTTACTGGATTTTTATTTCTCTACACAATCCCCATTGACCGCTTCGTCCATACTAATACTTCAACACGATTTACAATGGAAATGAAAATGATCATGGACGGATATCTAAGACAACCCAGGAAAGATTAATCGATGCATTTAACTCAACGGAAAGCGGATTCTTTTACCACAAGACTTATTTCTATATATGGAATATTGTTTGCCAAAATCGCATGAAACACATTTCTGTATCTCACAGGATGATTATTTTCAAATTTGAATAAAAAAAATTTGAAGTATCCAGGAAAATAATTTACATATATAGTAAGTAATGTATATAATAAATTTACATAAATAGTAAGTACATGCTATAATAATATTGCATACTTTTTAAAACACGTTTAAGATTTCTAAATGATCAAGTTGTTATATGACTGTATATTTTATCGATTAAGCAAACGAATTTGAATTGCAATGGTGAATAACCAACATAAAAATATACCAGGTAAATAATCTTTAGTGCCATTAAACATTTGTCAATGTATTAATTATGAACGAGGATCTTATCAAATTATCATATATAATTGAATGCACTTATACCCAATACGTTTATAAACCCACAAACCTGACCGAAGAACAACATCTGTTCACTGTTCATAACTCCAAACAGCAACTCGTACATCGATGCGTGATTCTATTTCTTAAAGGTTGTCGATACGGAAGTGATGAAGAACAAATTATAGACTTTTTTATCTTCTTGATGAGAAAATTTAAACAAACCTTCCGCCATAAAATATATACTTTAGTCAGTAAATCGCATGCATGTGTACAATATATGTTGAGAATAAGGGTACACTCCAGACTGAAGAATAAATGTTTGGTTATAAACGTTTTTAATGTAATAAAACCAATTCAAAAGAATTTATAGGTCAAAGGTCAGAAAACGAGTGACATGTGTACCATGTTTTACACGAGGTTATAAAAATATAAAAGATGTGATGAAAAAAAAAACTAAATGACGTTTTAAGGTTTGGATTTCCATAATAACCGATTTAAAATTTAAATTCGGTGTCTGCAGGGGTCTATGTTTGTCCTGCTCTCAATTTTGTATTCTTTATAGTGTCTATGACATCAATACCTGTTTTTTTTTCATAGATATTAATATTTGCATTACAATATCATTTTCTATATACCAAAATCCACCTTTGACATAGGTTAAGGTTCAATGGACAAATGCAATGACATCACAATACCAGACTAAACAATTACGTTGACATCACAATATCAATTTGACCAATTATATTGAAGAAAGCATCCGCGACAATGCCAAGGTTTTCTACGCACCGTTGCGTATATTAAGGTATTAGACGTCAAAACATAAACACTTAATGCGTAAGCATCTCACTTAAAAGAGTTGCTGTCTTAACAAAGCAAGAAAATCCAGGACATGCATATGTGAGCTACGATACATTTCCAAGATTCTGCAACACGGGAACCCCCATTATGTAGCCGTCATAGTATCTACAGCAAAATGACGTAACATCGGTATCATATGTAGTGCGTACCCATAGACGGTGCTAGCACATTTGCATAGATGCATATTTCAAACAGTACTAAAACTCCCTATATGATCACAAGGTATGTCACTTATTTATAAAGTGGTTGCACACGTGGCACATTCTAATGACTTAAGTTCTGTGATCTAATTTTTCATATATAAATCTGTATTGTATAATAATGTCCGATAAGTCAAGTTATATTTAATTTAACTGGTTTGTTAAATAGGAATACCAAGTCCTTTAACTCGGTTGATTAGTTATAACATCCCGTTAGAGGATCTTTCATTCATACGGAGACGTCACAGGACTGCAAATTTCAAGGCCTTTCCTCGGCGCTTTCGATCTTTGAGCAAGGGGAGATCTTTATCGAGCCACACCTGCTGTGGTATGGGACCTCAGTTTTCTTGGTCTCACCCGAAGGACTGTCCCATTTAGTCGCCTCTTACGACAAGCAAGGGGTACTGATGACCTATTCTAACCAGGATCCCCATGGGGTTCATTAATTCGGCGAACTATGGGTGTTTGTTCATCATGACAAATCATCGGTTATGTTTATGTTTTATTCTTTGGTAATTGTGAATTGAATACCTATACATCGTATGCTGGAAAAATTCCGTGTAACTGAATTAATGTAATTACTTGACCAGTAAAAGATGACCTTCACTTGTCAAGAGGGTAACAAGTACACTTCGTTTTCAACCATTCGCGATGATTTGCTGAGTAATGAATTGCGCAACCTTAACGAATGTTGAAGCAATGTTATCTGATAAAGTTTATGTTTCTTTAGTCATAGATACAAATAACCGTATCGAAACTAAAGTTTTATAGCTCAACTTTGATCTCTCTCAGGTCTTATCATATAGGTACGTGAAACTGAGAACAAAACTGATATATGCTCAAATTTGATCTTTTTACCTTCCATACAGGGTAATTGCGCCTCGTGTTAAAAAAAAACACAGGAGGGGGTGTCTCTTAAACTTGAACACAATATGTCTTTTTTTTCTTTTCTTTCTTTTTTTGTTTGTTTTATTTTATTTTGCCCATTGGAATTGTAATGGTCTTATAGTATCGACCGTACTTCTTAACATGTATCCGAATTCACAAAGGTAACAAGACCGAGCGAGCTCGATACATCATCGTTTTGTCCGAGTTCATTAATCTGCGTCGTTATAACCATATATATTCAACAGATCTGGAAGACCATGATAGTTATAGTGTTATATATCAATACAATTAGCAGTTGTGCCGAGAAAAGCTGTCCTTTCAGTTGAAAATCTTTAACAATAGATGTAGGACATGCTCTGTCATAGTCCACAGACACGACAATTGGATGACTATCTTGTGACGATCATTAAACATGTAGCTATGTAATGATTGATAAACCTTATATCAGTATGCATCAGGTGACTCACTTTATTAAATATCAAATTTATCTTAGCCAGAATTCAAGTCAATTTGAATATGTTTGTTTGTTTGTTTTTTTATAGCCGCCTGAGCAATTTTTCAGCTATCCGGCGGCTGTCACCATTACCGGTGACAGGGCTGCAAATTTAGGCCTATGCTCGGCACTCAGGGCCTTTGAGCAGGGAGGGATCTTTATCGCGCCACACCTACTGCGACACGGGACCTCGGTTTATACGGTCTCATCCGAAAGACCGGCACCCACGTCCCACAGTGGGATTCGAACCCCCGACTCAAGGATCATCAGATCTTTGAGCCCGACGCTCTAACCACTGCGCCACGCGGGCGTTAATTTGAATATGAATTTAGATCTGTCACGTATTGACTGCCTTGCTACATGTATATCTGTCTATCCATATCAGCATAAGTCTATCTCTCTGTTCCTATATAGATTCTAAATAATCGGTCATGACGACTGTCTTGTTAGAACGATATTCTAAAGAGAACTGTTCGATTCGTCGTGGGTTCAAGCCCCTACCGTGTTTTGGCCGCATCATGCCTTAGACGTAAAATTAGGTAGCGAAGTGTTGACATATAGTCATGGGTAACACATCATTCACAAGTGGTCACAGCAAAATTCTCAGAACAGTATCTTACTGAATCTAGTATATACTTACTGTAGCGCCGCCTCTCCTTATGAAATCATAGAACCCTCGTCTACAATAGATAAAAACATTAAAACGTACAATATGTCCAAACCAAGGCGTAAAGTGTTACCCCTACACTAGATGAGAATGAAAATGAAATGACTTGAATATTATCCTATTTCTACATTATTTCATTCCTTCACTATTTACGCCAGATAAACGTATTCCTTATACTGTTTCGTTGAATAAGTTTAAATCATATGTTCATCATTAATTATACGGATTTCATCTATGCTTGCCTTTTTATTGGAGAATTTTCCTTCCTGTGGAATATCTGCAATATACCAATGATTTTGAACATATTTTACTCCACGTAGTTATTTTCTCGCGGACTTCCGTATTATATAACTGTTATTTGACCAATTTTTATCATAATCAGATAAACAACAAACAAGATTTCAATTAATTTAAGTAGCTGCATTCCTTATCTTGATGAATGGATATTTCGTCGACACTTGCACTGTTTCTGAATTTTGTGTAGTTGGGATAAAACTGATTTACTGGCTAATATAACATCTAGTGTTGTTGCACGTGATATGCGATGTAATGGGCGTTTATAAAGTACAGGTGGTTGTAGGACATAGTTATAAGTCACTATGAATACGTTTTTGCATGTCTTGTATTTTTATAAGTATTAAATTAGTAAATTTGCTCATTTTCATAAATTAACATTAGGTAGAGGAAATAGTTAGTAATGGTAAAGAAATAAAAATAATGCTCTTTAAGAGACGTTCGAATTATGATTTTTTTTTTTTTTAATTTATTATTTTTTTTTTTTTGGAATTCTTTGATTTTAAGCTTGCAAAATCAGACTTAAACCTCCTCATGACTACGTTCTAAGACAGTATGAGAATATTCACTCATCATTTGAATCAAAATAGCCGACCCCTGTTTAATATGTCTATTCGTATAATCTGCATATATCATACTAACGTTCATATTGATCAAAAGTGCTTTAAAGCATATATGTTATTGTTATATTGACTCTTAAAAGGCGTGTTATACATAAGAGTTTTTCCTTCAGCGATCAGATAACAATGAACATTGAATTTTAACCTACATATTTTTTTCTATCTTGCATAAGAAAGCCTCATCTCAAGCAATTCAAACTCAGTTTGAATGAGAACTATCTGGCTTTTTTCAACCTGAAATCGCCTTTCATAGTGACAATAACAAAGTGGATGAATCAAGGCAATATTTGCTTCGTGCAGTAGATACGAATACTGAAAAGGGGGAAGACAGATTTTACTCCTAGATCTTTTATATATAGATTAGAGGTCAGTATTTTAATTAAATGTCCTTACACTTCCCCTTCTGTTGTGGGCAAAGTTTTAGGAAACGAGTGATACCATAATATCATCCGATACCGGGACGAGAGACACGCTGTTATTAGGTCATGATCGTACGCTAGATCAATCTTCCTGTCTACCAAGAAAGACAAATGACCCCCCAATATTCATACAGACGTGCTAGTTCAGAAGACTCAGTTTAAGTTATAAAGAAAACAGTAATTCATTGTATTTCAAATAATTTAGCGTACAAACATTTTACATCAAAGGATTTGAATTTTCTTCTAACTAGAAATACGCAAAAGGTTGGTTGTTCGTTTCTTTCACGTCCCGTTGAGAATTTTCACTCAAATGGAGACGTCACCAGCTGTAGGTGAAGTACCACACATTTTGACCTGTACTTAGTGCTCAGGGCCGTAGCAGTGAGGGTTCTGTAAATGCCAACGCCTGTCGCTACACGGGACCTCCGTTTTTAAGGTCATATCCGAAAGACCCGTGATTCTCACTTCTAAATGCGGAACCATTGGGAAGGAGCAATCACTACTTATGTCTTATGTTAGACGCGGTCATGGCACGGGCTCGAACTCACGACCTTCCGGTTAAGAAGCGACTACAAAGTCCGTCAAGTTCGTTAGATTCCCGAAGGCAATAATAGGCGACTTTTCGAAGATATCGGCCATTCGCTAGGTGACAATCGGTAGATGTATTGCAGCATACTGATGAGTTTATTTAAGAATACGGTGTCACATGTAAGTAGAGCGCTGTCATTTTGTGGTTTGACTTTGTTTATGATGAGAGATTGCCGTTTGGTTTGGCAACCTCATGAAATGCACTGTGTTGGTATAATGATTTTATTTGCAGACATGGGCTTAGAGATAACACAGTTCTTAAAATGTACAATGTATTAGGAGTACAGCAAACGCGGATGATTCGTGTGGTGAAACCTTAAAGTATGACAACTGGGTGACGGATAGGTATAAATGAAAATCAGTAGGTTCTTGTGGAGGCAAAACTTAATTTTGTTACCGCTAATTTGGTCCTTGTGTTCAAGGGGCTAATCGCAAAAGAAAAAAAAATCCAAAATTGCAGTAATTATGCGATTCCATCATCAAGAGGTGTTTGTAAGGAGCTCAAGTTACTCTGACTATTTTACTCCACCTACAAAGTGGTGCCACTGTTAGTGATATTGCTTCCTTAGTGTGATGAAAACATTCCACAGATTTCAATAATGCCTCGAGGGTACTTATTTTATACATGTTCCTTTCAGTCTATCGTAATAAACTCCAAAACATGAAAGTATATTGTAACAGTGTTCGGGACAACACGAACCTCGATACCCAGAGAAACTATCGGCCTCACACCTTGAAGGTTACCAGATCCAAGAGTTTCATGACAATGACTGTCAGTGTGGTAGAAAAAAAAGCCTTAGACCTGATCCTTGTTTTGTGTCGATTGAATGTTCCTCTTTGAGAATCTGAAGTCTTTCTTCTTTTCAAGCCTTACTTTTGCCCAAGTAAAATATTAATACCCCAACTTCGAGTGGTACTTGATATAAAGTATTATTTCGCTTTACATGTCCGGGTTCAGTTACACACATTGTATTTATCGTGAAGAGAGTTGTATTTCTTACAATCTACATGAAAATGTTTTAAAACTATTTCAGGCTGTACATCAAATTAGACTGTTTGTTTGTTTGTTTATAGCCGCCTGAGCAATTTTTCAGCTGTATTCTGTGATTACTTACAGTACCACATACACAGTAAATTCAGACTTAGTGGTAAAACACCATGTTTTTGTAAATCACCGACTAAAAAAAATCTCGTACTATATCCATTGTTATGAATTTCAGCTTTTGCTTGCACCATTTAGGATTCTGTCAATGTGATAACGTATTGACCATCCTTAAGGACATCAATCTCGAATGGAGGAAATAGCCTTACAGTATTAAAATAGATAATGAATAATAATATAATGGCAAAATAACCGGGGCATTTAAAGGCAGACAAAGCTTGTGACTTACAAGAAGCTGATCAACAAGTGAGTCAGATGAACGTTTGCACAGAAAGCTGGCGATTGCTCACACTAATGAGTTCTCTGTCAAAATCACCAAATTCGAGAAAACTTGTGACAATGAATAATTCGGTAATACTATGAAACAATCATCAATCCTATACTGACTTCAGACCACGGAAATGTTGTTACACCTTCTGCCGACACCCTACAAGGAGGGCACGCTAAACCGGTCCCCATTTCTCTCAGTCTTTTGATTATCTTCTCTGTCTCCACATAGACAGGCCGTATTATGGTGTATAGGTTTTCCCGTCTGTCCGTTCGTCTGTTCATCTATTAGTGATTCGTGTCCGGGCCGTATCTTTTATTCTGTGAAGCTACGGCTATTCCGCAAGCAAGGGGTGTTCACAGTTGTCTCCTTCTGGAATGCATGGCTTTACATACTCAAATCGTGCCCGGATCTTACACTCAGGCTTACCGGTAGGACTATCAAACTAAGTCATTTGATGCATCTTAAAGGGAAGGTGTGTCATGTCGCGAACCAAAAAAGTCACTGTGACCGCATTTTGAACTTTTATGACAATACGTAACAAAACTGTGTCCGGATGAGGTCTCTGAAGTTTCACACCATGAAACTTGGTCATCTTGATTCATTTTAGGGGAAGGTGTGCCATAACCCAAATACAGGTCTGGGATTTTATGCAATATACTCAAATCGTGCATGGAACATATTTTGCACACCCAGGGCCATCTAACTTGGTCTGTTGATGTATTGTGGGGAAAGATGTGTCATGAACCAAATATAGGTCACTGTGACCTCATTTAAAATTTTTATGGCTATGTATATTTTAATCGTGTCCGCATCATACCTTTAAAAATGTGGGTTTTATTACCATCAAGCTTGATTGATTGTTTGTTTTATGTCCTGTTGAGAATTTTTCACTCATACATATTCTCATGTAAAACTTTATATTCATATCTTAGCCCCACCCTAACCTCAGGGGCCATGGTTTGATCAAATATGAATTTGCAAATACTTGCATAATGATACAACTAATCATGGCCAGTGGTTGTAGAAAAGAGTTTTAAAGATGTTATAAGAAATATATATTCCCATGTAAAATTTAATCCTTATTATGGTCGGTGGTCTCGTGGTACATTGCATCTGGGTTCTCTCTTCCACCAATAAAAAACTGGACGTAACCAGCTCATAACTGAAAAAGTGTTGAGTGTGGCGGAAAACAACAACCAATCAAAATCCTTATTATGGGTATTTATGACTATAACCTCTTGGAGCATGGTTCAAACAAACTTAAATCTGCACTACCTGGGGGTGATTGCACATTGCTCATCATTCTCTTGTTCTTGAGAAGATTTTATTATTATTATCATTATTATTATTATTATTTCAATATATTCCCACATAAAACTCTGAATGAAGAAGGTGAAGAAAACTATCTCAATCTCACAAATCCCATAAAGAATATAAATTTAAAGTAGGACAAACACGGACCCTTGGACACACCAGAGGTTGAATCGGGTGCCTAAGAGGAGTAAGCAGCCCTGCTAGCCGGTCACACCGGCTGTGAGCCCTCAATTTTGATCAGACAAATGAAGCAATCCATAGTTAAAATCAGTAAGGAAAGAACGGCCTAACAATTGGTATGAAATACATCAGAAAACATTCTACCCAATGACAGGTTAAATTTGAAAATAAGATCATTATAATGACAAAGGAATATGCGAAATGCTGACTTCAAACGAGATTGCTGAACCCTCCGTAACATCAACTTATTTGTTAGAAGCTTGCCTCGATTTAAAAATTGATCAAACGCAGAATATGCTCTCGCAGGTAATAATGGAACAGTGCTACATAAATATGGAAAAGTTGAAATCATACAGTTCGTCATAAAGTTGAGTTGTCAATTTGCCGTTAACATCTATCATGTCAACTATTGGGTACGATCCGGGTTAGAATAGGTCCTCAGTACCCCTTGCTTGTCGTAAGAGGCGACTAAATTGGACGGTCTTTCAGAGGAGACCGCAAAAACCGAGGTCCTGTGTCAAAGCAGGTTTGGCACGATAAGGATCCCCCCTGCTCAAAGGCCGTAAGCGCCGAGCTTATGCTTCAATTTTGCAACGCTTCACCGGTAATGGTCTCCATAAGAGTGAAACATTCTCGAGAGGGACGTTAAATATACAACCAACCAGGCCCCAAGACCATCAACTGAGAATACACTCAGCTTTAAATTTCGAATCCAAACAACTCTTAAAAAATGATTTTCATAAACAAATACAATAAAATATCAGTATATGTCTGAATTTGAATCTTTTTATAAACCAGTATTTAAAAAAAAGATTATGCTAGATAAATCTCAAGGTATAAATAATCATAATTTAGTCTATTCTCAGTTTTTGGCCTTGAGACACAAGTTTATCAGATTGATGCCCCAGTCCTTAAGACCGTAAACTGAGAATAGAATCGAAAAAAAGCTAACTTAGGGCTATGGCTCAGGTGAGCTAAATAACCTCTGATTTGATTGACATGAGAGACCACATTTTTTTGTACTATGAACTAGATTACAGGTCTGTGTCCATATTGCTTCCACAAATATCTCGATTCACAAAAAGTTAATTGTTGAATTACTGTCTGTCTTGATGCAAACACCAATTTTAAAAATATTTTCTTTGACTCTCCATCGTCTAAAAAGAAAATTATTTGATGGGATTGGACCTCCATTTATCATAATATGAAGTAATTCATCTTGCACTTGAGACTAGTTTTCATAGTCTCATAGTTCATAACACCTTTCCCCAAACACGAAAATGTGGTGCTTTGCATGTACATATCAATGCATTTATATTATACTTCCGACACCTGAGGATGTGTATTGCTCTCTCGCATTCTCTCTCTTTGTTTCTCTATCTCAATAATCTTTTAACTGGCAAAGATACGGGTAATTCTGTTATTTATTTTGTTCTTACAAATGATATACATGCCTATTGTAAAGGGGAAATATGTTAAACAGTTTTCAAGGGGAAACATTTACATGATTTGCGTGTCACAACGGAGAAATTAAGTATCTTAAATATAAAAAAAAAGAATAATTGTGTTCCTTCTCTTCATAAATCATAATTAAATGTATAATTCTGCTAAACCTTAGCTTCTTTTTCTAAACATCATTACTGTCAACCAAACCTGCAAAATTCCTGTATATTGAAGAAAGAAAATATATTTAACAACGTACAGGAAAAGAATTATATAATAAATATGTCATAACCGAGAAATTAACTTGCATATATCTTAGATATGAAAACCTATATAATTTTGTTTCTGGTATTAAATCGTAATAAAAAAAATAAATAACGTAAACAATGCATAATTTTACTTTAACCTTGGTTTTTCTATTTTAAACATCATTACTGGCAAATAAATCTGCATGACGAACCTAATTTCATTTTCAGTGACAACAGTCTTCCATTAAAGCATCACCTCTCAAGGTCGTACGTGTATGTAACAGGTCGACTTCTGCTATGATTCAAGAACACACGTATCGGGACAGCGTATGACATCATAGAATCCACGGAAAAGGCTAAATATAGATTGCTATATTGTTAAAATAAGTATCCGGAAGGCCCTGGAAACATGGCGAGACAAGACGTGATAACCACATTTAGTTGTTTTCTGGTGAAGAAGAGAAAAGTGTTATGATTCATTAATCTAAACTGATTTACTCCTTATTGTAACCAAAATTTACGTCTTTTCAACCTGGTTTGAAATTTGGTTTTTTGACGAAAATTTTTTCGGATAATTTCCCAAAGGGATTGTCTATTTCATATGATGTTTTTGCGCAATAAAAAATCTCAAACGTCTGGTTTGATTGAAATGTAGCCGACTGAAGTTAAACCCCCCTTCTCTCTCTTTTTCTCATTTTTTTTAAACATCAAAGATTATTATCATTACAATTTGGTGGTCACCAGCGCACGTTTATACAATCTATCCAGCTGATCAACACAGAGACACATCTATCACCTAGTAATAAATGCGTTCGCCATCTGAGCTAAAACAAATGAAATTTATGAAGGAAAAAAAAAAAAGATTTTCCCTTTTATCATAGCCCTATGGAAACAACTGGTATGGCGTACTAAGTATCGTTTTATACAGATTTTGTTGGTCACATTTTATGATGCTACATTTACCTTCTGTCTAAAGGGGTGGGTGCTTCTGGGTTTAAAATGATATTTTTTCTTTTCCTTAGTCAAATTAAGGTTACATGCACCAGCTGTGGATTTAGAGAGGGGGGGGGGGGTATGAGCGTTGGGTTAAATTCAACAAAACGTCCGTTTTTTGCTATTTGAAGGGACGGAATAGGTAACAACTTAGGTAGCAAGCCATTTCCTCCTTTAAACATTTTCTGGATCCATTCCTGTATTCAACCATTAAATTGGGAATTGGTCCCCATATGACTTTATTCCAGAATATCCAATATCCGCACTGCCCGATCCACTGAAATGTCGATGTTGGAGTGGTCAGTCCGACTTCGTGTTTCCGCTGGACCACTGAACGTTACCGCATTATTCTCTGGTACTCGGGTTTGTTTATCCGAAACCAGTTATTTCCTGAAACTTTGTCATGCATTGTTTGCGTTTGCGACAAACAAGGATAACTGTCGGAGACATTGATCACCCAGATAATGTAATCTAAGTGAATCAGAGGGTTTTGTGTCAATATTTCAGAGAAAATTTTAAAACATTATTCCACATTGAGATGTTTTCGACAGAAAATCAATTTTTTCTTGAGAGTTATAAATTTACATGACTACAGTAAAACATTATATAAGAGTTAATGTACAAGTAATGCTCCGTTCCTTACAACTAATGAAGCTGAGGTCCCAAAGGGGCCGAGGCACATTGCTTTTAAGGAATGGAGTGATACGAGTACATCGACCCGTTGAAAATCCACATTTACTAGGGAAAGTTTTTAAAATTTTCTTGATAGTCAATACATATCAATAACGTCTCCATATGAGTGAAACATTCTCGACCAGGACGTTAAACAATATATAATCAATCAATAATTCAATATCATTCTTTACTTTTTTCTGCATATATAAGGTATAGGACTATGTTAAGATACTGATTTTAATCTTTTGCATTTCGGCCAACTGCCCAAGTGGCTCAGTGAGTAGAGCATCTGTCTTTAAATGGAAGAATTGCACAATTGTTTGTTCGATCCGGGAGTCCGTAGTTATTTTTCGTAATAAAATACTTTGATATATTTTGCGTTTCATTCTTACAAATTAGATATGAAAAAAGGATAGTTAGGGATAATAGAACAAAAAGAAATCAAGTGCCAGAATACTTAGTAATTCCTTTGTTGTTTGAAACTCTCCGTTCTTGAAAAGTAATGAAGCGTTTGAACAAAAGAATGACGCCACGGGTGGACTTTACTAACTGAAACTCAGTTTTGTTGGACCCTCGGATCAAAATGTTATCTACGGATTCGGCAACAATTTGAATCGAGGTTAAATATAATAATAAAAAAATAACTACGTTCTTCCCTCTACCTCAGTAAACAAGTATATGATGCTAAAAAATCGAATACGGTGTTTTGATTAAACAAAGAAGAACATTAGCACTAATACCTTTGCTTCATTGTCTTGATGAAAGTAAGAAAGTAATTCATGCGAGCCATCCTGCCCGATCTCGTGCCTACAAGAAAAATATGTATTAAAACCATATGTTGGTGATTAGCGTTACATGTCTCAGTAGAATTAATCAAAATAGAAATACCATGAGAAGACAATTATATATATACACACAAACGAAACCCTAATTTTCCATTAACAATTTGCCGATTCTAGAGGTCGCTGATCTCTCCATCTCATGAACATCCCCTGTTAGCTGATCCTATCTGATTCTAAAGCATTGTACTTCTTTTCTTCCAAAGCCATTGAAAAATCTTTCGAAAATATTGATGAATTATGGCTAATGAATACTTATGTCCAAATTATTCATTTACGAATTATTAATCATAGAAATGTTTTATATGAAAATCCCCTATGATACAAATGTTTAGTGGCCAGATATTCTATGTTGCAAGTGTCTTGGCATGATAATTTAAAACCAGTCCAATCCCTTCCCCAAAAGCAACAGAAAACCCTATAGAAACTATTGATGGATTAAGCTAATGTTATGAAATGCTCATTAGCATAATTATTATAATCGAAAATGATCTAATGTTCAGCTTCCTCCCAATATGTCCATATTCTCTGTTATTCCATGTACAGGTTCCTAACACCCGCGGAGTGTAGCAATCAAAATCATCTCAGGTTCATGGCCTTAATTCATGGGGCACAGAGAATATAAAAAAAGCCATATTTAGAATGTTAAATTCCTTATTATTTTGTAGGTAGTGTGCCGTTGGTTTTAGACATTATTTTTGTCTGCCCATACCTTTGTTTGTTTTATCAAATGTCATTTATTTACTAAATAAATTACCTCTTCTATTCCTCAAGTGGGTATTACGTGTCTATATCACAGCAATGATATTTTATCTGATCAGGTATCCACAAAGATGAATTCTTTGAGAGACTTGTTACTGAGAGAGAGAGAGAGAGAGAGAGAGAGAGAGAGAGAGAGAGAGAGAGAGAGAGAACATTAAAACACCTATACATGTTGCTGTAAATGTGCACTCTGACTTGCATATAGATATAATAAGGAATTAAAATGACTTGGAATCCCCATGTATTGCCAGCATCACTTTCTACAGCCGAAAATCAAATAAAGTTAGATTTTATGCGCTGTATAGTGGACTAATAAATCATACCATTTTTATTGCTTCTCTAAAATTCCGTCATTTTTGTATTTAAACGATATGACACTTAACAAATAAATAATAAAATTAATCATACTATATTATTTGGATTTATTTGACCCAATATATGAGAACGACACCTTGGATTGTAATCCTGTATTTTTATAAAAGACAATCAATTTAAGATGTCAACATGTGAATATCTTGTAATTTTATTAAAATTAAAAATCAAAATGAAGTCGCCATTTACATGCATTATTTCTGGGCTATATGAATTTCACCTTTTTGTACTATGGATAAATCTTGGCAGCATTGATTTCATTATCATTTGAATTTATGATAACATTGGTTTAAAAAGATATATGGATTTAATTAAATTGTTGAATGGATGCGTGCAATAATCAAATTGTAATACACACCATATAAAGTAACACACACCTTTATTGAACTGTAATTGATATATCAATAATTCAGTTAATGTAGATCATAATTCATAGCTCTAGTCAAATGAGTTAATTATGTTATTTAATCAACTGCAGTACACAGTAGTTCATTTTATGTATGTAATAATTCAATTATTGTTAGATTGAATTAATATTGTGTGCAAGAATTAAATGTCTTAAGCGAAATAAATACGATATCATTAATTATTTTACAGTTCGTTAATTTAGTGCAATACCACTAATTCAGGACTACCATTAATTATGAAAAATCAATTTACTAATGCATTTTCTTTTTTATCAGTAGTGAACGACACTGCGCACAGTTTCCACTCGCAAATTTCGTCATTAATGGACGATTCGTCTAGATCTGTACTCTAATGATAAATTTCTCATTACCGATTGATTTATCACTAATAATTATGACGGTGCATCATTAATGATATTTTGTTTTGTTCATTACCAATCACAAATACATTCGTTAATACAACATTTATCATTTAGTGGATTTTATATAATTAGTGGTTGCGACAAGGAGTGATTGTGCCAATAATATTTGGTGGGGCAGGTTATAATCAATATTTCTGAAAGATAACTGAATACAAACTGAGTTTACTTTGAGGTTTAATCATAATTTTAAAGACATTGAAATTCTTGTTTTTTTTAACATACTTGTAGTTGAAAAGACAAACAGACATCTGGTGGTTATCAGGGAATAACTGATATGTAATTGTGAAAAGGTATAAGTATTTTGTCGAATCTTGAGAGGATCAATATGTATACATTTCAATAAACATAAAAATGATTGATTGTATATTGTTTAACGTCTCTGTTGAGAATCTTTCATTCATATGGAGACGTTACCGGTGAAGAGGTGCAAAATTTAGGTTTATACTCGGCGCTTATCGCCTTTGAGTTGGGAGGGATCTTTATCGTGCCACACCTGCTGTGAGACGGGTCCTCGATTTTTGCGGTCTCATCCGAAGGACCGCCCCATTTAGTCGCCTCTTACGGCAAGCAAGGGGTACTGGGGACCTATTCTAACTCGGATACCCACGGGAATAACATAAAGAGTCCTTTATGCTGTGGATGCTCAGTTGAAAAGGTTCATTGATTTCAGCGACATCTGTAACACCAAATCTCAATTCTGCCTTTAATGACAGTAAATCATCAACACTCTTGTGTCTAGTATTGTTTTCCCACGCACTTATAAATACAAATTTGGAGACAGGATCTTCTAAATAAATTATACAAGAATTATAACATTTCAATAGGGTTTTGGGGTGATTTTATTTTAATATCCCGATGATTGTTTGATATTTGGATATGAAAAAAAAAAATCTTCTATATCCATGACCGTTTTTAATCATAGGGAATGTTATCGTAATTGTCCATAAATGTTCTTTCAAAATTCAAAATTAAGTGAAAAGAATATATGGACAATTAAAACGAGAAGAAAACATAATTCTTTTGATCATCATGGGCTAGATCATCCGTTATCATTAATTTTGAGGTTTCATAGATATCATGTATTAAGCGGACGAAATAGCCAAAACACATCCGTATACTTGTCTCTGTCTGAGCGCTAGGCAGAAATTTTATGTGAAGACTGCTAAGTTTTTGATGTACCTGTCGATTTGGCCGGGGACATAGATTTTGATAGGTTTCTCTACAATTGTGTGATCTAAACGATTTATCAAAATTATTTACAGTGCAGTGATGCTTTATTTTTTTCAGAAAAATCGCGGTTTTCAGTATATGAATAGATCTTAGACACCAGTCAAATTCTTACGCAAAAATTGACATTCCGCATTTATGTTGTAATGCGATAACGCAGATCAGAGAATTATTTTCGTACCGTTTAATATTGAAATAAATTGAAAGCATCAAATATTAAATTCTACATTACTAGCATTGTCAACATTTTATCGTGTAATAATATTTTAACGACAATGCAAATTTCAAGGGAAAACATCACTGGGTAGTGTTACTAACCTTTCCGCGTCTGGGAGGTTTATATGGTGATTGTCCAAAACGCCTGGCACAAGTGATACACGAAGATGTTTACTCTGCACAGAACAATGTTCAACAGCGTCAAATATGCAATACAGAAACATCAATAGATTATCAATCACTGTATCACACACCTTTGTAAAGATGTCGCGAGTGCATTGTCAACATGTAAAAGATTCAAAGCTTTCATCGATGAGATTTCTCGTCCAATCAAATCATTTTCAACGAAAGCCTTTGTCCTGTTTATTGCTCTTTTTCTTATATTTTGAAATTTGCGGTGACCTTTGGATATTTTATTTGATATTTTCCCCATTTTGCCAAGGTAACAATTCCTTAAAATAAAACACGGATGTATCTACTTACAAGTTCCTTTACAATAAAATTAGCACTATAAAAGTGGGACCATTCCAAAATCCGCATTATGCATTCAATGAAAGACTTGGACAATCTCGACGTGGAAGACATGAAACAAGGTAGGGAAGTTTTAATTATTTTAACATCTTCACTACAATCTCGTGTTAATAAAAGTGTTTTTGGTGAAGTCATTAATGATTGTAAAATTATCATATTATGAAGATCATAACTTTATTATCATATCATTATCATAATTGTCAAATATTTAAAAGTATTATTTCACGAATAATGTCTAGTTTTTTTTAAACACACAAACAAGTTTTCTTAGTTGAATTTTTTCATAATCTTTCTATCTCAGTATCTGATAAAAATTTTAAAACGCGCGATGAATATCTTAAATTATGTGGTGCAATAGAATAGTGAAAAATAAATAAAAAGTTATTACCGAGATGTAGAGTGATATAAACACACACACACATACAGCACCGGCAAAACTATGATTTATTCTAGCCAACGATTTCTTTGTCTGCAAGCCACGGAAATTTCCAACAACCCTTCCTCCACCCTTTTTACTATACTTCACTAAACATTCGTGGCTATTGGTATTTTTTGCGTGGATGTTTGTGCACCACTCTCTCTCTCTCTCTCTCTCTCTCTTCTCTCTCTCTCTCTCTCTCTCTCTCTCTCTCTCTCTCTCTCTCTATATATATATATATATAAGCATTTATACATTGGCTGGGCTACTTTGTGACTTGTCACTAGTTAGCCCGTGTTAAACTCTTAACTAGACAATTATTTGTTATTAGTCATTTTTCTGATTTAAGCCCAGCCAATATATTGTTATCTAAGATAATGTAACATGCAATTTTAGTTTATAGTTATTTGTTAGAGTTAATAAATTACAAATTCACACAATGGTATTCTTTCTTATTCCATTCAAAAGGCATATACATAAAAAAACAAGCTGCGAACTACCAGAATTAATTCATTCTTATATTCTTTGGGCAAAATTGTGGACATGAAAGTTATTACACTGCACCGGCAAATAATTATTGAAATTTTTAATTGTTAAAAATGCAATACGTGTATTGATTATCAGGGTTATTGTGTATTAGAATTTTTGTCAATTTTCATTATGTACATTTACACATGCTTTGTACACGAGTACAACCTGTATTCTTTATTGTGATGAGAAAGTCCTTTTGTGAGCGTTATGAAGTAAGCAAATCTTTTTTCGTAAAAGTAATCAATGCTCATTTAAGAAATAGATTGCATTTTGAAAACGCATTGAACTATAAAGGACCATCACATACTTGTGATGTTAATCTATGACACCTCCCCTAAAGTTCGTACAGTAACATCCCGAAGTGTGAGGTTCGAAATCCCCGATTTATACCCCCCCCCCCCCAATATATAAATACTTTCATAAAATTACTGCATCACATTGTTCTGATCGTGATTTATTTTAGAATTTAATAAGTTGCAGTTCCCTCAATGGTGACATATTCCTGCAATTGATTGCCGACTTGTCAGAAAATTATGTTGACAAGTGAATGGTAATTAATGATATTAATACGCCGAGACGGATATCAAGTTCGATTACACTGACAGGTCAGCATCGGACAAGTAGGTAGCAGAAATATGTTAGCGAACCTACCCCTACCAAAAAAGTCAAACATGCATCGATAGTGTACTTGGAAACTGGTTTGATCATCTCAGTCAAACCAAAATATGGCAAACACATACAGTCACCATCACTAATACGTACTACAAAAACTTTTTAAAACAAGTACCGAGTGTAATTCTTGGTCGAACGCACATGCGCATATGCCCTTACAAATAATAGTGCCGCAATATAACCTTTTCATTGAAATGTTTTCACTTGTATGTTGTACTGGGTGAATATGATATCAGTAGATGATATCGGGAATATAGAATTAATTTTTCATAGAATGAAAAGAACCTTGAGTAAATATCAGACATTCAGCATCTTTTACAAAATTTATAGCTCCAGTTTACGTACTATAGGCTGTGGTAAATGTAACCTGAGAACCAGTATCATATTAGAGAGTGAAATGTAAATATGAAGGATGTTTTTCGTCCTACACATGATTACGATTATTCAGAATACGATATATAACCTTTGCAAAAAAAAAAATAATAAAAATAAAATAAAGTTGAGAGAGAGAGAGAGAGAGAGAGAGAGAGAGAGAGAGAGAGAGAGAGAGAGAGAGCATAAATTTTGATGTCTGATCCATTTTTTATACCAACATTTCTGTGACCCAATAAAGCTTTAAAAGAAACATAAATCCTCTTTTAATTCGTAAAATAAATCATGTCCTGCACAATGTCACATAATTTTCACTGATATTTACAGTTTTTTTGGAGTACATATCATGAAAAGTGACGTAATTTCTCAATTCAATAAATATATTGAGAAAATGTTGCATTTTATAAACTATTCTTTCAGAAGGATAGGGTGCAGCTTTGGAAAAACCAAACTATTCTGTCACATATGTGTGCTGGAAAGATAAACCTATGGTTTGTCCAAGCCTGCACTCGAAGTTTCCTAGAAACATATTCATATCATTTCAAAATACCACAAATGGCAGCAAAAAGACATTTTTATGATGTCACAATACTGATTTTACATCATTCTTATCAAACTGAAAATAACATTAGATGCGCAGAATAATATAATCTTGAAGGTAATGCACCACCGTCTATTTTAATGATTAAACAGAACCTCCATCATTTACAACCCTTTAGTGCAAATACAGCATAATTTTACCGTATTGCTTGTCTCAAAATTAGTAAATAATAAAAAGGACACATATATACCTGAGAGGAACATAACGTTTGAATTTGGGCAGTTAAGTAATAATAATCATATTCATTTTTTGGTAAGGTGTCATGATTTGTTTTCTAATAAAATGGATTGATACACTTGTAAACATTAACGTAAATTTAATAAAGGAAATGAAATACACGCTTACTTAGTAAATATTTTATGTTTTTTATCGGAATAAAATCCGCAGTGAAATTTTCTAACCCTTTTCGCCACTGACGAAAACCTAAACAAAAAATGTTATCAATATGGCGTGTGTAACGATATGTTCCTGTTGTCATAATCTCGTTCCTACGACTATTACCTCAAAATTCTCTTGTATTCAAATGGAGTGCAAATGTTACACAGGGTACTTTAATCCGCACAAAATTATCTATCGTTCAGCATGTCTACGCGTACATATGTCCGTTCTTGGCAGCACTCTTTACAACACTTGTCAGGCATGAATCACGCATATGGCGATTTCCCTTGTTCAGACAACATATAAATGTATTTTCGAATCGTACAATCATTATTTTCTCACCCTGATTGTCTGCTAACTGGGAGTCATGGTATATTTTGGTAAGACCTTTTTCGAACTCAATATATCATTTCACTGTTCATACCAAGAAATATCTTCTCGGAAAATAGTTCATGTTTAGTTTAATTTGCTTTATTGTTATATTTATTTTCATTAAGCAGCTAAGTATTTCATATCTTTGTAATTGTATATGCATGAATACTTTAATACTATAGTAGTTACATAACGCTGTTATCGTATGACTAGACACATTTCATGGATATATTAATAAAAGTAGCAGATATAAATTTTAGCAAATCATATATCGAAGTTCATAGACTCCCTATTTCAGAAAGATTTCCATTGTATTCATGATCGTAATCAAAATGTATTATCATTAATGTTGGAAATTCCAGAATTACACTTATGTTTTCCATCAAGTAATACATTTTTGTCTGGTATATAAAGATCAATTCAATAACATTGACAATTAAATTTTGTGAATATGAACATCATCTCTATCTGGTTTATACTTGTCTTCTGTCTCCAGCAAGGTGACACTGCCATAGCGATAGTTCAATAGTCATTATCAGGTCATTTGAACGCTTGATATTGAGCAATCGTGTTTTCTCAGTAAAACACATTGTACATGCTATCAGATTTGTAAGTTTCTCAAGCACGACCTTGATCGTTTTATTTGATGTCTATTTCGAAGAAAACATTGAATAAACTAACTATAAACGCCCCTGCAGCTAACTAACAAATATGCATCTTTGTACTGTCTTAATGAATGACTTCTACTATCAAAATATTTCCCCATTACAGCATTTATCTTCGGTTTTTTGTCACTATTCTTCAAACAATCATCAACAAAACCAGCAAGAGAATTGGAAGTTTGGGAGTCCCCGTGTGGAAATGTCAACATCTCCTTCAATTTAGAGTTCTTCCCAACACCGACACATCCGCCGCAGATAGACAACAGCCATATGTTACGGTCCTGTGTCATTGTGTTTCGAGAGGCAAAGTCTGCGCTCAAGGATGCTAAGGATATATTTGTAAGATTCTTTCATCGTGGATTAAAACTTTTAAAAACAGAAGAGGTGTCTAATCTTTAAATAATTCTGTTAATCGTCTTTACGAGTCATTTGAATTTGAATATAATCCCTTACCGAGTCTTTTGAATTTACAGAAGAGAGGTAATTTACTTTCGAAAGAAGAAGCATTATTAATAAAAGACGCAAATGGAAGTGCACTTGGTTTAGACTTTCATGTCTCCCCCAGGTCCAAAAATGTGAGTATATGGATGTGAAAATTGTTAAACAACATTGTAAATGTCATTTAATTATCATGAAATATAAGAAAGTCTGTACCATTTGAAAAACAAGCGTAAACGAAACTGACAACAGTCATCACTTTGGTAAACAGTCAAAGTTCATGTATAGTAATGAAATAATTTTATCTTTTTTCAGCTGGTTTTGGACATTAAATCAGATTATTCACTGGTTTCTGCAGCCATTTTGTACGTTGAAGACATAAAAATTAGAGGAAAAAGCACTCAAATCTACACACACGTATACTCAAATATTCTTACCTTATACAGGAAATTACAGAGTATATTGTGCACTTTCCAAAATCTGATTGGAATCAACGGAGCAGACATAACGAAATACATATCAAGAAGTGATTTCAACCTACCAACAGGAGATACGGCAGATTTAGTAGAAAGTGACTACTTGGCTCTCATACAAATTTGTAATCTTATGACAGATTTAATTAATAAATATTCGTGATTGCTTTGTGGTATGATTTTTTATATATTCCATATGCCATTGAATTTAGATTTATATTTCACGCTAAAATGATCAATACAGATAAACAGAATCTTCTCTTTCAGGAAAGTTATGCAGTTCAGTTCGTTCTCTCAAACCATATACAATGGTGCATGGTGTACATGCAGTTATAAATAACAAATATTGTACAGGTCAGAGGTAAATGTGAAGACAATATAAGTAGAAAAACCGTTAAGCATTATATGTACAAAACAATTCATATCCATGGATGACGAACTAATCTATATATCTTTATGATAAACAAACATAATTGTTTTCAGTGATTGTCATTAGTTCAGAAAATTTTACATGAGGGTTGTTACAATATCTATCATTACACAAATTGGTTGCGTAGTTTTAATGATGCACTGTTTCATGAAATATAGTGACATTTATCGGTAACTCCGTCCATGTTTACATAGAGTACGTGACCTTTCTTTTGATGTGTGGGACTCCTGTCCAATTCCCATATTGGTAAAAGGTGGTTTGAGGTTCTAGATTTTTACTAAAAAATTTCCTAATTTTTCGTGGTAGTCTAATGAAGTATTTCTAACATTCGAAATGATTTAAAATGTTTATGCACATAACGTCTAGAGGAGCATTGAATTTCACTAGACCATTTTCTGTACAAACTGACCATTCTGTCTATGTCTTGCAGTTATCCATTTGCCATTGATATGACTTTAATTTAGTCATTCCAAACATGAGTAAATCCACAGGCATGTAATATGCTTTGATTGTATGAGCATGTTTTTTAACATCTTCAACAGAGTTCCTTTATAAAATATAGATAATCTTGTTTTTTGAGCTTTTAAATTTTACCAGTATAAGATCATCTTAAACATAAAATATAATGGAAAACGACATCTTTCACCATATATTATAAAATTTGGAGTGTTACTTTTTAAATCAAATGTGTTACAAATATATATATTTTTTCAACTGAAGTATGTTTCAAATATATATATGAATTTATATTAGAATCAAATCCGGACCTACCACTTTGACAGTATCTATTGGTAGTTTTTGTTCTGATTAAATGTCACAGTAAAGTATTACAAAACTCTGTTCACTCAAGCTGAATTGAACGATTATGCTACAGTAATACTTGTGCATCATAAACCATCAATGGGCTGCTATACGCAAGATTGACTTAATTATGATATTTCGGTGTATCTAACATCTAAAGAAATTCATAGAATATTCCATTCCATGATGTCTTTAAATCCTATCCGTTTACGTTATTAGACCATTTTTACATCAGATTGACTTATACTTGGAGGTATGCGTGATTGGACGAGATTTGTGAACATCGATTAGAATTGCGTCTTTATACTATGTCAGTCACGTGATGACAATGTGATGACGGTACACTTTGTTGTAGTCACGTTTACGTGGGCTCTCCTTGAATTCCAACACGTCATATCTTGTATCATATTTCTGAAAATGCTTTTTTTAAATGACAAACAAACTTTACAGTGCGAAGATATAAACCATATTATAAAAAGCTACCGGCCTGTCTAAGCAGATCATTACTGGTGATATCAATGTAGTTGAAAGTCATTTATTTTAAAGGGTCCAAACTTCGGATAGCCCCGATCTTTCAATTGGCAGCATAACTTCATCTCTATTATGCATTCTCTCCACGATTATGACAGACCATGGACAGACCTTGTCAGAATGGATAAAAAGTATAAGAGGAATGTTAGAATCTCGTATTTGACATTAAATCTATCCTTCTGTGTTTAATAAACAATTATGGGTGAAAGAGTTAGATAGGTTACATGAGGAATATGTATTGGTTACAGCTGATAAAACTTGTAACAACATCATCATTTGTTTGTAAGGCTTATTATTACAACTATATTTTCACGAGCTTTGCTTTATTTCCACATTTGGAAGTGCAACTTACCCTCCAAATTCCCTTTCCAATGACGAAATTTTCCGAGATTTTGTTTCAGTTTTAAAATCATTTAGCATCTGATTCAGTGGAACGAATGAATATGAAGTACCTTGCCTATAATGAATTCCAAAAGTACCCCTCCCCCAAAAAATCTTTACAGAAATACATTGAAGGATCCAGTTAATGTTCTACTTATCCCCTATCTTTACTCTTCATATAAATACCAACTATTGTGAAGGAGAAACTTCATACATACTGTGTCATGACACATGCTAGAAGTGGTGTAAATCAAATGTGGATTTTTCAAACATTCCAAAGAAATATTTAGTAAATTTGAAATCATAAAACATTTCTGAAATAAACAGCATCAAAACTTATGATGTTTTAGCACTTTATTTACATAACCAACCCTCAGGATGATTTAAAGACCATGCGTTTTGACATCATAAACAGTTGTTTCTTCAATAGATACGGAACACGAAAATGTTTACGGTTTATATTTTGTGCTCAATCATCCAAACAATTACTTAGTTATACACCATTCTGCACACAAGTACTCTGAGGTTGATAGCAACAAGATGCCGATCACTGACAATATCTATATGAACTTTGGTGACAGTTCTTCTAAAAGTCTACGTCTCCATATGAGTGAAACATTCTCGAGCGGGACTTTAAACAATATATAATCAATCAATCTTCTAATAGTCTATTGGAATTCTCATAGGTACAAGTTGTGTTCCATTATTAGCAATGACAGGTTGTATTGGTAGACTAAATCGGTGTAATGACAATAGAATTTGCGAAATGCTGACTATAAACGAGACTGTTGAAAACCTTGTAAAATCAACTTATTTGTCAGTAGCCTGCCTTGATTTAAAACTTGGTAAACAGAACAAGCTATCGCGTATCAAATCAGTTGGGATACATAAATACCATATGCAGGTGAAATTAAATATTACTCTCTCTCTCTCTCTCTCTCTCTCTCTCTCTCTCTCTCTCTCTCTCTCTCTCTCTCTCTCTCTCTATATATATATATATATATATATATATATATATATATATATATAAGCTTAAGTCATCCCGTTTGTCTTAAAGTTGAGATGTTAGTTTGTCATTAACATCTATGTGCAATAACATATCTAAGTATGAAGCAGATGTAGAAGACTCTGATGAATTTTATTTTAACTTCACTGGAATATGTCGAATCGACATTGCATGAAAATAATTAATGGTAATAGATAAAGTGTCGTCGATATAGCTAAATGGCGAGCCGACGTCCACAGCAACAGATTCTTTCTTTTCACGTGGAAACTTTTGAATAAGTCATGCCTTGAATAAAAAATACAGGTCAGCTGATAAAGGAGTATAATTCGTGCCCATTGGAATTCCATAACACTGTTGAAAGATCTGATCACCACAGACTACTAAGATGTTTTCAATGAGGAACTCCAGCATCTTTATAATATGAACTTCAGAGTACTTGTGCGTAAAATCAGAGTGGTGTTTAACAAACTAATTTTTTTAATCACTGAAAAGTAGATCGTCATGACGACCATAGAATTTGCGACATGCTGATTTTAAACGAGACTGTTGAAACTACTGTAACATCATTTTTTCGTCAGTAGCCAGCCTCGATTCAAAAGGTGATCATATACAGAACAAGTTCTAATATATCGGGCCAGTTGAGAGGTATAAACACCCTATTTAAATGATAATGGAATATCGCTGAACAAATATAGGAAGATGGCGATGGAGAAGCTGAAATAATCCAATAAAATAAAATTCAATAAAATATCTAAGTACGAAGCAGATGTAGAAGTTTTTATGGTGACTTTTATTTCGAGTTCACTGGGATATATCGAATCGACATATGAATGGATGAAAAGGTTAAGATAACGAACAATATTCAATCTCATAATTCCTATAGAAAAGACAAATCAGAGACATGGGCAAACACGCACCCCTGGTCATACCAGATGTGGGATCAGGTGCCTAGGAGGAGTAAGCATCCCCTGTCGACCGGTCACACCCCTCCGTGAGCCCTATATTCCGATCAGGTAAACGAAGCAATCCGTAGTCAGAATCAGTGTGTCAAGAACGGTCTAACTATTGGCATGAAACACATCAGACAGCATTTGACTTAATGGTAAGTTGTACTGGCAAACTAGATCATTATAACGACCATAAAATTTGCGAAATACTGACTGTAGACGAGACAGTACAAACCCCTGTAACATCAACTTCTTTGTCAGTATCCCGCCTCGATTTAAAAACTGATCATATGCAAAACAAGATCTTGCGTATCGAATCAGTTGGGGGATATACACACCACATGCAGGAGATGATGGAATATTGCCACATAAATAAGGGATGTTGACGATGGAGAAATTGAAATCATTCTGTTTGTCATAAAGTTGAGTTGTTAGTTTGCCATTGGCATCTATTTTCAGTAAAATATCTAAGTACGAAGCAGAAGTGGATGACTCTGTCGTGTCTTTTATTTCAAGTTCACTGGGATATATCGAATCGACATATGAGTGAAGGGGTCTCCGTGGCCGAGTGGTTAGAGCATTGTGCTCAAAATCACAAGTCCTCTCACCTCTAGTTGGCGCGAGTTCGATTCTCCCTCGCGTCGATATATGTGAGAAAGTTTGTCAGTGTACTTTCGAAAGGTCGGTGGTCTCTTCACGGGTACATTGTATCTGGGTTCTCTCCTCCACCAATAAAAACTGGACGCCACCAGATAACTGAAAAATTGTTGGGTGTGGCGTAGGGCAATAAACAAACAAACATATGAATGAAAATGAGCATTGCTAATGTCGTCGATATACCTAAATGTTGAATTGAAGGCCACAGCAAGAGATTTTGTCTTCTCATGTAGAAAGTTTGAATAAATTCTGCTTCATAAGAATATAAAAATAGCAGCTAGCAAAGGAGTACAATTTGTGCCCATGGGAATTCCAACAGACTGTTGGAAGATCTGATCGCCAAAGACTACGAAAATACTGTCAATGAGGAACTCTAGCATCTTTTTAATATGAACGTCAGAGAACTTGTGCGTAGAGTCAGAGTTTTTGTTTAACAAAATAATGTTTGGGATGACCAATAACTAAATATGGATATTTCCTTTTACCATTTTTGTTGACAAAGCAACGGTCTATGATGTCAAAACGTCTCGTTTTTAACTTATCGTGCATGAAATAGATAAAGCGTCTTCGATATATCTATATGTCGAGTTGAAGGCCACAGCAAGAGATTTGTTTCGTCACATGTAGAAACTTTTGATAAATTCTGCCTCATACGAATATAAGAAGTATAAAGTGTTGAAAACTCTTACGTTTTGATTTGCTGATTTGCGACAAGTTTTGTGATTTCAGATTTATTGAAAATTGTTTTGAATTTTATAGAATTCACATTTGATTTTACACCATTTCTCGCATATGTTGTAGTACAATACGTTTTAAGTTTTTCTATTAATCGTTTAGTAGAAGGAAATTAAAGATACGTATCTTGCTGTAAAGGAAGACAATCGTTTATACTTATCCTAGAATAGATGATAAATGAGTAATCTTTCCTTGGCAACAAAAAATGTTCTGTAGTGCTTTCACATCACCGCTTAAGGCTCTGTCAAAGTCAGACTTGTTCATGTTCCAAATCAGTTTCCAACTCTCTGCTGCATGTCAATATCATACACAAAATGTCATAAGTACGAGCGTTCCACGAATCATAAAAAATAGTTATGGACGTCTGAACCTGTGAAATCATTATCCTTTTTTGGTAATGTAAGCGTCTTCTTAAAACGAATCCTATTCCTTTCTTCAAAAAAGATTTCCAGCAAACATTGATATACTAGTATGATAGAATAATAATCGACGAATTAAATGGATTTGAAAAATATAGATTTCCATTACAGATTTGTCTCAGGATTGTGCCAATTATAATAAAAATTCTAATTTACTATAGGATGTGAAAATATATATGTGTCAAAGTAAGAAGTTTTGGCTTAAAATATTTTGATATTCTTCGATGTTGGATTCAATCAAATTCAAGCATAACCTTAATTGACAAAATGATACGACGTAAGAAAAAAAAAGTAAAAATAAAAATCTTCTAACTAATCACAAATAAATAAAAACAAATGAAAAAAAATCACCCAGCATTAAATAGTATATTTTAGATACTAGATATTTTATTAAAGGGTCATGGACACACTTTTGGAACAAAAAATTACTAAGATATTTAATTGATAATATATGATAATTTGATTGGTGCAACATATAGCAAGAAATCTGACGGAAAGATGTATTCAGGCATCTAAATCTTTCATTTTCAAAAAAGGGCACGAACCTTATAATGTTTAAATGTCACGTGACTCAACTATCAGCACATTTGTCGAAATTTTGAATGCTTTTCAGAAATCTTGGTGCTCTCACCTCTGAATGGTTTCCTGGCTATGAAAGCATGTTGACAAACGCGAGCTTGAGAGCCGGATTTTATGCAAATGCAAAGTATATCCTGTATAAAATATTTTTATTTTTTAATCCGCTTATAAGAGATCTTTATTTCTGTAATAAAAACTGTCAATTTTAATTGTTCAAAAATCATGTCCATGCCCTCCATCGTCAACTTCCCATATTTATGTAGCAGTATTCCATTATCATTTGCATATGATGTTTATGTCTCTGAAATGATTCGATACACAAAAGCAGATTTTGGGTATGATAATTTTTTCATCGAGACAGACTAGGTGATGCTACAGGGGTTTCAACAGCCTTATTCAAAGTCAGTAGTTCGCAAATTCTGTGGTTGTTATTTTGCAAAAACAACCTGTCATTAGGTTGAATTTTTTCTGACGTGTTTTATACCAAATATTGCACTGCTTTTTACATACTGATTCAGAATACTTATTACTCCGTGTACCTGATGAAGATACAGGGCTCATGGCGAGTGTAACCTTTCAACAGGTCCTTATTCCTAATCACCTTATTTCATCTCTGATGTGTACAGGGATCCGAGTTTGCCCTACTCTTTCTTATGTATTCTTTGTACGATTAAATTGATTGATCACTGTTCGTTATCCTCATTTTTTCATCAAGAAATCATGAAAACATGCATATGCATTAGTTAATGACAATAAATATTTTCCCTAATGAATTATGTCTATATACAATTCCAATGATAATGAAATCACTAATTTACTATGGAAGACAAATAATTTATTACGATCTATCCTGATATGGGTTTTCAAACTTTACATGCCTTTCTGCGGATTTAAAGTTTTTGTTTCTGTGGGATCAAGGTGAATGTATTTTTAAAAGTATTTCGAAAATTATCGTAACACGCATTGATTTGGAATCGATATTATTGGTGTTAATACTGGCTTTCGTTGTATCCCTAAAATTACATCAAACATATTAACATGAAAAAATGTACTTGTTAATTCATACTCCGTTTATTTCGATTTCAATTTGTTTCATTTATTACTTTATATCTATTTATTCATTCATGAAATACAAAAAGGATGTGTAGTGTTTTGTGAATTCAAGACTATTTTGTGAATTCACAACTAGGAATATCTTTGTTATTCATGTGGTCCTGAATTGAGAAGGAGTTGAGTACAGACCAGTGAAAACTCCAAACATATATGCATTTACGTCTATGGCTTTTAAAATCGTTATCTCTCTGTGTAAAATTGTTTCGACTAACTAATTTTGCTTACCATAGCAATAAAAATATCTTAATTAAACTACGACTTCACAATTAAAATCTATCTTCGTTCTGAAGCAAGAAGGGATGTACAAAATGCATATCGTCAATGTAGTCTGATCTAAACTGGGAATGATTTCTTTCATCTGCAGCCTGGCATCTGTCACGTTTGCATCAAGTTGATTTCTTGTATCTAAAGAATTAGGTTTAGAAATAATACCAGTTTAATTTGGCTCCAACTTTGGTTGCAATGTAAAGATACACACAACTAATAATGATTTTAGCATTGAATTACGAATTTACGGTGGATGACATCACAAATACCTGGATTTCTTGGCATTTTCTTGAATGAAACCAAAAATTTGCTATTTCGTGAAGTATGTTTGGCTTCATAATAGCATTTCGTCATCTAACGTTTCACAATATAGACAATGAGGGATGGTATGTAACTTATCATCATTAATAACTTTCACATCTACGTTGGACCATCAACCATATTGATTGATTGTTTTCGTCCCGCTGAGAGTTTTTCAGTCATATTGAGACTTCACCAGTTGTATTAACCATACTGATGATTTAATACTTACCTGAATACTTTAGATTTGAATGCATGTTGATAAATGCAATAAGAATTGAAGAAAAATCCCACCACCTGACGGATTTCTTTTTTTTTTTTTATATAATCACATACCAAATTTACGTCCCCATGAACCAGTTATTCTGCAATAGCTTCTGTAGTACAGTGTACAGTGTTGTATATTTTCAAAATGACGTTATCTATCGATCGATCGATCGATCTATCTATCTATCTATCTATCTATCTATCTATCTATCTATCTATATATATATATATATATATATATATATATATATATATATACCAATTTTGATGCAATGGATGCGCATTTTGACAGATAATAATGTCTCTTCAGTGATGCTCAAGTCAGAAATGTTGGAAATTCGAAATGGGAACGAACTTGGAAGAACTGAAAGAACCAAAGCGTACCGAATACTGGAGTGAAATCCTGCAGGGATCAGAGCTATGCACGAAAGAAATAATCCTTATTTTGAAATGAATGTTTTCTTTTGGATAATGCATTAAAGTGTAAAGAAAGGTAATCAGCAATGTATAATCTAAAATAGATGCTCAATGAGTAATCTTTCCTTGGTAGTGAACGCCGATAGAATTAATAATGTCAGGTTTGCTTGATTTCTACTACATGTTCTAACGCAATTTTCCAAACCTCTGTAAAATGTACAATATATGTACCATACATGAAAATTATTAACTTCATTTAAGTGATCACAAAAACAATAGGTGGTTGCAGTTAAAAATATAGCAACTGATTAACGAACACGAGAAATATGACCTTGTTTCTAGATGCAATTTGAAACAAACAACACTTTAATTAGACTTTAAACGATGCCTGTCGTGTTTCTCTGCATGGAGATATATACAACTGTACATGGTTTTATCTCAGCAAAACCGTAAAATAAAAGTTGTATATCAAAAACAATTCCTTTTACATATTGCTTAGCTAAACATGCATCTCTCTTCGTGATGAGAATCAGGTCTGACTTGCTCTTGTTAATGTTTCAGGAAAATATGTCAGTATTGTGTCTTGAAGCTTCTATAAATGTTGAAGATTTGGAGCATCATTGTGATACGGTTGTCAGGAATCGGGAGACACAGTACTTGTGTCCAGTCTGTTGAATGATTTGTTTTAGACAACGAAATAATGACAAACATTTTTACATATAACATACAGTATTCTAAATGCGCAGAATGACAGAAACGTCTTACAGAATCGATCCGGTTTGACTTGGAACAGCAAGTCTAACTAGTCTAATATACACTAAGTAACATTTGAAATAGAAGTTAGTACCAGAGGATGTCAAAATGTTAGTTAATGAAATATTATAGATTTAAAATGTCATATAAACTTCTGTCCGTAATACATGTAGATGCTTCCATATTAGTCATATGACATGTGTATAAATAGCCATGTCATACGACTAATATGGAAGCAAGATGTCACGTGGCCACATGTTTAGTTTACACTGTATAATCGACATTGGTCATTAATATTTCCACCCTACTCTTATTTCTCTTGATATTCTGATAATAATAGTCTATTCAATGCTACAAGTTTATATCCTGAAAATAGATGCTGCCTATCTTTTGAATTATAGTGAAAGACGCCAACGAACCTAGATAAAACATGAAACTTTGAGGAAGAAAAAAACCTCAAGGAAATGACACTCTAAATTTGTAATTCGGATTTTCCCATGTCAATTCAATATGCAGCGAAAGCCTGAGGAAGGTCCACGTGCTAGTTGTGCTGTATTTACATTAACATTTCTGACCCGATTTATGATTGGTTGGAACCATTATACTCAAAAGACGGAATAGAGCACGTTTCTATTTCATTGGACTCCACCTTACATTATATATGGGATGTAATTAATTACATCTGACAAATGGACTGTAAATTATAGGCCTGATGTTGCTGATTACGTTATTTACGTTTGTTTTTACTTCTCTCCAGGTATATACCATTGACATATCCTGGTCCCAGATCTACTTAGTTTATAAAAAGGTGACGATAACGAAAAGTGATCAATCTCATAACTCAAATAAGAGATACAAAATAAAGAATTGGGCAAACAAGGACCCCTGGATATATCAAATTGGTCCAGGAGGAGCAAGCACTCTCTGTCATAAATGATGACGTAATAATTAAATTGCTTTTGTTTCATTAAATCACTGTTTAAACCCAGTACAATATACTTAAATTTCACGTAGAAATGTCTTAAATTACCGCATTTAGTTGGAACATTCGAACAAAGGGACGTATCCCTTCAGTTGAACAAATCCGAATCTTTATCAATGGGATCCTTTGTATTGATTAGGTCCATTTCAACTGATCTTAGTGATTCTGGAGAGGAAGTTAACTGATATGTTGGTAACCACTGGACGCAAAGGCAGAACGATAGACGCCGGACGAAATTTGGTCGAAACATTTTCGCATCTTCATTTGATTGATCCATTTTGTGTGTTTTGCACAAAAGTGAAATTGACCAAGAGAATATGTCTCGACATACCTTAAAAATTAATCCTCATTTATGGATGATGCAAAGAGATTTCCAAGCATTAAATAAATAAATAAGTAAAGTTACTTGTATACTTGTTTACAGGCATCCATAAAATTTTAGACCGGCCATTAAACTCGAACATTTGTCATTGCAAACTAGTCACTTTGTCTCTTCATGCGATCTTAAAAAAAATAATTGCTCAATCCCTAATACCGGCGGATCGCTACCAACTGTTGGTGTACAGCAAATGATCCCGTAATGCTTATATTTGATGGGATTTCTCTTCTAAGTAAGTTTTCTTGATTATGAATTTAATATTTTGAAAAGTCTGTCTTGCTGTTGATTTGATGGATGTGAAGGTTATCGTACCGTGTCCCGGATTAGCACTGGACATATGTTACCAACGTTTTAAACGGCTATTGCTTGGATTTTAAGTATCAAGTGATTAAATCACTAACCGGACCCATTCTCTTTTTCCGTTCGAATATGTTTTAAGGTTGTGGACATTTTGCGTTCCATTTAACGTATATCATTTCTTTTTCAGGTAGGACAACCCTCTATCTAAATAAATCATTGTTTTTGTAAAGTATTTTCTTAGTTATTCAGGTATCTACATTTAAAGTAAAGTACAAATAACTATAAGTCTGTTTGACAAGGGGATGACAATACAGAAGCTATTTAACATTCTCAGAACATCTGGAAGTATACAATGTTTTTCACACAATTAGCGATAAATATTCATGCCATAGATACATTGAGGTTTAGGTGAAATTATTATATATAACTTTTTCTTCGCTGATAAAAATATTGGAAAATACTATATGACTAATCTTGACGTCAAGGTGGTTTTTATTACTTATCGTAATTTCACGTGAGTACATTGATTGTTTCTTTGCTTGACAAAGTGACGTTTCCATTTACTTGTTTACAAGATTGTTTGATATGAAATGAAATGACAAACATAAAATGAACATCTATACAAAGATCTTGTGTGAACCATTCCAAAACACATGTCTTGTAATATACAATCATACATGAATAAATTTAAGTGCAAAATACCCATAACGTTACATCCAAAGCATAAAGGGGGAAAAGAAAGTCATACAAAAATGTTCATAATTAATCTACAAAGGGAAATTTTTTAAACATTGCACTCATTGCACTATTTATTCACAAGTACTTCAACGATTGAAGATCCGGAGGAAGAGATACTTATAGTGTTAAACTGAATAAACATTCCACTTAGATTGGTGAGAAAATAGGACCGCCATTGTATGTAAACTATTCACATTATGTTTCGCAAGTACAACCCATTTACTTGTTTATTTCAAACAGCTCTCCGCCGTGTCTATATGCAGAAGGAACTAATTTTATGGTTTCCTAGGGGAATGTTTCGGGACATTACATTTTGGGCGCGTCTGTGTTTTGTCGTTAACAGTATCATGAAACAATATGTTCTTTTTGCAAAAATCGATTTTGTCCACCACACATCATAAGTAATTTTTGTATGTGTTTTTTCATTTATGTTTGTGTGTTTGAAAAAATAAAAATGATGATATCAAACATAACAAAGTATATAGAAAAACATATATATTATTACAATAAATAATACCAAGATTATAACGCATTCTCTTATAACCATCACGCTGTTTTTCATTCATAATTACTTCAATGACAGCGTCACCTCAACTATCATATAATTTTTAATGGAAACAGAAAAATGTATACTACTAATACATTTATAAAATTGAGGAAGAAAATTTCCTAATCAAGATGTTCTGTAAAAATATATTCAATCTTAACACAATAACACCGTCGCTGTTCAATGGTTTTAATGGTCAAGTTCTACCCCGAAGTAATTTTTACATAAGAAAACAAGCGTTTGGGTATCATCTTCTAATTTATTAACCAGTGAATATATTTTCGGCAAACGCCTTCACACATGTACAAATTATATTATACATATTTGCACAGCAATAATTTTGATACCATTTTTGAGGCAATAAAAAAATCGCATTCCATCAGTGAGCATATCACATTCGACACTGCTTTCGTCAAAATCAATCATTGTCCAGGGATTAGCATTTCCGACTCTCATTACAATATACATATCAAGCACCGGAAAATTGAAATCTGAGTGCATACAATTAACTGGGAATTTATCAATTCAATGTTTGACACGGCAATACAAGATAATTTATCTATATTCATAGCAAAATTTACAGGAAAATATTTATTTTGTAAATAAATAAATAAATTAATAAAACAAAAAATTATAAAGCGCTAAAAAAGAGAAAAAAATGTTCTCTTTCCAAATATAATGCAGTCTTCGACAACCAATCATAAATCGATATGTTGCATGTGAAATCATCATTTCATGCCAGTTCTCATGGGGTAGTTTGATTCAATAATGCATAATCTGCAATCATTTTCTTCAGAAGTTCATGAGTATCCTTCAAAAGGATGAAATCACGTTTTCGAACTAGTCTTATTTCCATATTTATATCTCGATCTTCATCAAGCATTATGTTACGTGATACGTATGAAATATTCCTGTTATTCATGGAGTTGGAATATTTGCATAGAATGCCCAGTATTTTACTAATAGTGGATTTGTACATTTGGTGTACACTTTTTCCATTATCACCCGCTACCTGGACATCCCAGCTGGACTGCTCCAAGAAAACTAAAACGGAAGACAGGGTTTGATAATCCCTAGAAAAAACGACCTCGATCTGAAAAAATCAGAAAAGAAAGTATTTATTTTCGAAACTCTTCAATGAACATTAGAAATAAAGGTACATTTTAGATCCTTATAGGAATAGTGATTAAATTTTTATCATACCGTTTCGTTCTCGAGAATAGCCTGATATGTAGGGAATCCTATAATGTGATGGAAGTTACTCTCCTCTCCTTGGATAACTTTAGCTTCAGCAGCATCAATAAATTTATTCTGGATCTGAAACGAAACGTTCATTTTCAAACCATGAAGATTTTAGAATTCTGAAGTAAAAATAAATAAATAATAAATAACAAATGAGAACGAAACTTACATAGTATTTCTGAATATCTGTTACTTTTTCGTCTGTCTCTTTCAGTTCAATGACGACGTTGTGCAGAATACCTTTAATGGGTACGGTGGGTGTTGGAACTGGTCCTAGAATGTCCAACAATGTGGACTGTATCATTGTGTTTCCACAGGGAGATTGCCAAGGAGGGTTTGTGTTGATTAATGCCATTGCCGAAGTGGCCAGTATAGGTAGTAAAACCCAAGTGTACATATATTCTGAGAAGTCTAAAAACGAAATACATACATACATATACGTACATATATATATATATATATATATATATATATATATATATATATATATATATAACAATAATAATAAACATTAGTTTTCTTAGAGCAGTGATATAATTTCCTTTCAATCAATTATATATATATATATATATATATATATATATATATATATATATATATACAATTAAGATAGGTTAATAAATGCATAAACATAAGATTTTCTAACAATTCATGTTTATGTAAAATCGTACATTTTTTTATATTAAAATATTAACAATATTAATTGTATTCCCATCTACTCACACATGTTAACTCAAAGCGTAGGAGTCTGTCAATATTGCCTTATCCATTTCACCGAGTTTATTTATATATAATAGAGGGCTGAAAACTTCGGTATAAACTTTCCCGGAAATAGTTGGTGTCGATTGAACAGACACGTGTAATTCGTCAGGTGAAGTTTGCTTGGCCCAAGATAATGTAAACTGTAACGTTCCTTAAATCGGTTGACAAAAAGTGGAAACTTCAAATAACCTATACAGTATATTTGATACGAATGTATGCAATTTTTGTATGTCAGAAAAATATTATTTTTATCTCAGTGGTCATTGAAACATACGATTCAATTCATAGACCAAAGAAAAACTCCCACTAATTACCCAGTTAATGATAAAACCTCAAATATTGGATATTAATATACAATTTTACATGTCAGAAAAATATGAGTTTTATTTTAATACTCATTTGAAACATACGATTCAATTCATAGAGCTAAGATAAACCCCAAATTGTTGCCCAATTAAGTGAATAATACTTTGTTTAATTATTGTAAGAATTATCTCAATATGAAATTTATTGAATCAAATATGGTGGTCTATGGCTTTAATTTCTTAGAAAATAATTATACACCAGTACATGCATATGATATTAGTAGTCATTAGATTTCAGATTTGGTCATAAGATCTAGTTCAATTGAACTTGAAATTATCAAATAATTGATTTATTGATTGTCTTGCTCATTCATGTACATATATTTGGTCATATATTAATGATCATTATAGGAAGACACGAACGGAAGGAAAATAAACATCCGGGAAGTGTAAAACAGGATTTGCGTAAGAAATTTCATTTCTCCTTAATGGTTATGTATTAGAAGAGGATGTCACTTGTTCTGTAATTTACTATAAAACGCTGAAAGATTTCCTAAAACCAGTGAGATATAACCAAAAAACCCCGTGCAATACATTTATGTAATCCACTTAAGGTAACAGACTTTCGGATATGCTTGAAGTGCGTTAAACGAGTGCGTACTTTAAATATTTCACACAGAATAGCACTACTACAATATGTATTCATTAAGGTAGAATTATGATTGCTTCAAATTAATTCATTAAAAATAGAATTCAAGAAACCAAATTAATCATTCCTAGAAAGGTTTTTGTGCCCATTAAGTTTTCCTCTGTTGAAGTTAATTCGTTCCAATGTCATTCAACAATTTTCAAGTATATTTCAAGTATTCTATTTATAAATCACTCTAACTGACGAGTAATAATAAAACGAAATATTGTTTATGTGTTGCTGTACCAGTCATGAACGACGTGAATTACGCAGCGTCTAGGCATTGAACCTTTTGTAGAGATAATACCTATCGCCAAGACCCCATCGAAAATTAAATCCATGTGTTGCATATTCATATTAAATAAGCTTGAAGTTAATGTCTCCGCTTCCGTGTTTAAAACACGGTGCCCAATGCCCCTCTAATTGTAATTATTGTTGAAATGTAAAATAGTTACATCAGAAGTAGAATAATTCACATTAGGTTTCTTGATTTTAACACTGAGGAGAGCTCAATTTTGATTTCAACGTGCATTTTCATTTTAAAAGATATATATTATAAATCAAACAATACAGTGCTGTTGTCTTCAATGCCACGGAATTATTTTGTTTCCAACAATGTGACGAATATCATAAATTGTGATTACATGTACATGTTGTATACAAATTCTTGGTTAGAGAAAATAAGTCAGTAACATGATAAAATCTGTCGAGGGGGGATGAAGGGTTAGAAATAATGACGGTCATCGCTCTAGTTACTTTGTACTTGACATTGAGCTCGAGTATATACTTCATTCAATGAAGAACGATTATCTCAAAATAACTTCAGGGATGGGTCGGATCTACAGTACCTCGCAATTTCAGATAATGATTTGGAAAAGACATACCCACCCAGGGTCTGAGTCATGACGAAATTTCCGAAAAACACCTCCTTAGTACAAGTACTTGTGATGAATTAATCATGTGTAATATTATGGATCATCCAGCTTTTTGCGCGGGTTTCTATAATTTCCATTTTCCCCCGCACTGTATAATATTCATAATCTGTGTTTGCCGCAGTTGTAAGCAAAACAGTAACATTATTAGTTAATATCTACCTGTATTGATATATTCTCCAAAGTTTGACGTCATTCCCTAACTTTGCAAAACCTATATGTACTTGTATAATTTCTACGTACAGGAAATATAATATCTTGACATTATTTGTAATTGACTTCAATTTTTAAAATTATAATTTCAAAATTATATTTGGATCTATATGTCATGTTATAAATGAAAAACACACTACACTTTATCATTATTTTATTTTTACATTTAATAAAGTGTTTTTAAAAATGCATATCTATAAAATGATAAAAATCATATCGATACTGAAAATTTTTAACAATTTGAATGCACCAATTTGGTCTCAACTGCGCTTTGAAGATCAATCGGAACTCGAGGGTTTTTTCATGCCGACTCGTAAATGCAATTTTATATCATGTGATTTAGAAAGACAACGCATTGTGCAGAAACTTATTTACACATCCCTTAAGGGGTCCACATTCGCATTTCAAGTATGAATTTTTCAATAAAGAAATTACAAACCATTATTCTAACGGAAACCCTCTCATGTCTCTATTCACCAATCAATGGTTTTTTTTAACTAACATGTGACGTGTTCAGATAAAAATAGCACTTACTTTTAAAGCCCTGCATCTGTGTCTCCTAGCTCTTGGTTTGCCACATGGTTATAACGATCACGGCGTAAATTTGAGTTCGCGTATAAGTTGTATCTCGTCCTATTGTTACATTTTTCTCGCATAATCTGTCAAAATTCTGGGTCTACACACACCTATACGCTTTCTTTCACTTGACGACTTAGATTAGATTTATCTAAAGAAAAAAAAAATCAGATACTAATTCATTTGAATTTATTCAAAAGTTCAATGAATTAAAACAGTTTTTTAACACATAGTGAAATTTACACCGATGGATCAAAAGATAAAAATAAAGTTGCTTCTGGTGGTGTACATGGAAATGATATATTTTCAGCACGTTTAACCAGACAACAGTTCAGGTTTTACAGCCGAAGCAAAAGCCCTTCAATTAGCATTTGATTTTATAAAACATTCCAAACATAAAAAACACTTCATTTATTCCGATTTACTCTCTTGTTTTCAAGTAATCAAAACTTGTAAGATTGATCATCCTTATATTTATAACATTTTAAAAGAATATATATCCCTGTAACTTCGAGGGTATAGCATAGTTTTTTGTTGGATACCAAGTCATATTGGTATATACGGAAATACTAAGATTGATAATGCTGCATAACAAGATTACAGTTACCAATTACAAATTATAAAATTCCTTACACAGACCTTAAATCTTTAATTCGAGAATGTATAAAATATTTGTGGCAGATTAATTGTAATGAGAATGTTAATAACAAAATACATGACGTCAACCCTATAGTTGGTAAAACGCAAAATGTAATTCTTAAACGCCGAGACGAAGTAATAATTACTAGGTGTAGAATAGGACAATCGCTGATAACGCACTCCTTTCCACTACAATGAGAAGATCCACCCGAGTGTGTTTTCTGTCAGTGTCATTTACATATAACACTTAAACATATTTTAAAAGAATGTGGAGATACAGCACTAATAAGAAATAATTATTTTGATATGCAATCTATGAAAGAACTTTTAACAAATATTAATGTAAATAAAATTTTAGGGTTTCTACATGAAACCGCTTTTTATCGAAGAATTTCAAATTGATTGTACGATATTATACGTGCAAATGGTTTCTATACACAGTGACAGTGATATTTTAGTACTATATTTTAACATGTAAACAAATAGCGTTTTATTTTAAAAATATTGATATTTTTATAAGATGTGTTTCGATTTAAATAGAGATAGCCGCAAGATAGCTGAGAAATTGCTCAGGTGGCTATAAACACCAATCAATCAATCACTTGACGACATGCTGCACTGTTTACGTCTGAAGACCGAGAGGACCACAAAACTGAATACATGTTTCAGGTAAACAAAATGATACTGAGGATTTAGAAAACGAATATTAATTCTATTTTTCATTAAAATACTCTTTATATGTACTTAGAGTATATAGAGCAAACACTACTACAGGATATTGAGCTTGTATGCTATAGAAAAAATATTAAAGAGTTGTTTATATTAGGAAAAACGAAAACAAATCCTAGCGTTTTCTCATTATACTTGATCCCGTGGTAATTCAGATTAGAATAGGTCTTCTGGAAATCTTGTTTGTCGGTAGAGGTGATTAAATGGTGTGGCCATTGGATGCAACCGCAAAAACCGAAGCCCCATGTCACAGTAGGAGTCACACGATAAAGATCTTGCCGTAAGCGCCGAGCGTTGGTCTAAATTTTGCAGCCCTTCACCGACAATGGTGACGTCTCCATATGAGTGAAAAATTCTCGAGCGGGGCGATAAATACACAACCAATCAGCCCATTATAATTGTGTCCAACCCTATATTCGAACATTCATGAAATTGAACTGAAAACTTACAACTTCAAATAATTTCACTTGTTAAGGTGGCCATTTTAGGTTACCATAAATGTAGTGGAATTTATTAATATTAAGATTTTGACACGGCGATAAAAGGCTACAGCCAAATAAGATCTTAAAGAAAAATATTGTATTGTAAGTCGAAGGTTTTCATAAGAGGTGGATCCGTAGCTCTATGGTCTGTCTGCAGAAACGGCCACAGTAACTCAAAAAAGCTTAGTAATGTTCATCAATATCTACTGATCATGAATATTTACTAAATCTTAAGAATTATAATGGCGTCATTCTCAAATGGCATAAGAGTTACAACCATTTTTGCAAATAATCACAAGTAATTAGATTTAAACGCGTATTTGTGATGATGTCTTATATGCCCCAATGTATTATTGTTTACCCGCATGGTGCTTTCCCGCCTTCAAGAAAATCAAATCAAATTGTTATTCAATTAACAACGGTAACGCTCATATCATTAGAAAGTTTGGAGAAGGATTAATAAAACTAGAAATTCTAAGTAGCTTATATGAATCGAATTATATCTGAAAGTTGCTAAGTATCTAACAGAGAATGTCGATTGTGAAAGTACATAAATTGTATTGTGCTTCATCCTCACCCCATGCGTTTCCATAGATTCCTCGTTTAACAGATCCAGTACATTGTGATAACCGCATCTTTAGTGTCTTTCCTGGAAAACTGTCCATTGAGAAGGCTCTTCATCCAGAAAACTGACTATACGACATGATCCCACCACTGAAATCTCGCGATATTAGTCAGGCTTCTCTCTTTGATAGTCATATCACCCAGGGGTTGAAATACGAGGGCGAGTCAATAAGTAACCAGCCTCATCTCATTTCCGATTTTCATGCCTTGTTTCAATACATGTTTTATACCTGGGTACAAAATTACATGCGTATCGAATCATTGTTTTATAAGATATTGAATGTCAAACATGGCTAGCGATGCAAAGGTATGCTTTTCATCTAAAGTTGAGAACCGTGCTGTAATTCGGTGCTTGTATTTAAAACGTAAAACAGCTCACACGTGCAAAGTTAACGTTACAATGGATGCTGTAGAGCGAAACGGGTATGAATTAAAATCACATCCTGCCTATTTGTGTAACCTGGCTCCTGTCGATTTGTTCCTATTCCCAAATTTGAAAAAGGAGATCCGTGGACGTCCTTTCCGGTCTGACGAAGAAGTCGTGACGGCTGTTGACGAGTGGGTCAATGGAAAGGACATGGGCGGGTTCGGACCCATTAAAATTGTCTGTTTTATGAACTGAACGTTTTAGAATGTCACGAAAGTGATTTCATTCATCAAATTATGCAAGGTTTTCATTTGTGAAAGGTTTATACCCATCTAAGAAATTGTATATTAAATGTTGCAGAAAATACTAGATTTTCTCTTCAGTGATACTGACCGTTTACATTAATCATAAAATCCAATGAAAGGCAATATTTATATGCAAAGAACCATTCGCAACAGTTTAACAAAAATAGGATCTTATTTAGGAATTAGGAATTGCTTGAACTTTGCCATAGATATCCTTTCAATGTCCTTAACGTTTCATTTTTCATCCGTAACCGAAAACAAATAGAAGCGAAAAAAGATAACATTTATATGAAATATACATTTTAAATCTTGTATCCCAAAAAACAAACACACATAAAAAAAAAAAAACAAACAAACATACCCAAAAATCAATTTTAAAAATTTAAAAAATGAGATAAATGAAAAACAGAAAGCAATTAAAAACAAACAATATCAAAATTGCTCCAACGATGACCTTTACCTTTCACCAGAAAACATGAAAAACAGAAAGAACTTTATAATGGGTCTTTTCCTGTAAATAAAAATTGAATACGAAATAGTATAAACAAGGTAGAACCAATGAACAGACAGACGTTCAAACGGCTATCTAAATATCATATGAATTACGATAAAGATCCTGCATATTTATACCGCACAATCATAAATGCAAAAGGATAATATTTGCCACACCAGAATTAACCAAGTGCTTTTGACAGAACATAAATACTTCATCTAAACATGACATATCTGGATGGGCATAAGCCTAAGATTTCAATAACACAACTTTTTATTCAGGGTTCCATTTCAAGTACCTGCACTTTTGACCGCACCTTTAACAACACGATCCAAAGTAATTTCGCGTACCTCATCAACAATCATCTCGGACGTCACTGAATTCGTTAAAAAGTAGCAATCACAACGAATAACAGATAAATCCTTCTCTTTTTTATTGTGTAACATTACAAGTCAAGGAAAATGAAAACAATTGACGCAAATGACTGAAGTGGAATGGCAATTTTATTACAAATGAGTATGAGATGACATTAGTTTAATGTGATACCAAGTAATCGAACATCAAGCACGTTTCTTCAGGAAAAAAACCAACATATGTGCTCGAATTCATCAATGATTCAATAGCTTCTTGAGTAAACGTTGTTAACAAGTTTACATAATAAAGTTATTGATGTTTTGATTTCTTGAAAGGTTGTTCAAATGAAATGAAAACAATGCAGATTTTACCAAAATACTAGCTCGAGAAACATTGTCGAAGCTTAGTAATAAATGCTTTCTTTGAAAGGGACAATAAAACTCGTATGAAATCTGGATCATAAAAAAATTCTAATTGTCATCGCAAGTCTCTCATAAACAAAGATAACGCAAATTGTAAATATTTTCATAATAAATGTATTAACTTGATTTTTTTTTTACTGAAAACTGTTCACGCACCATTGTATAATATAATCTTTAAAATTTTTAATATATTCTAAATAAAAGTATTCATCAAAATTTATCAAATACATGTATTAACAGTCCCTTCGTATAACTCAGCTCAATTTATCCAACACGTACATGTTCAATGACTTGTTAACATTGTACATTGCCAATCTGTGGTAAACATTGACTTTCAAAGGGAGCGAAGCTATTCTAATATACGTTATGTTAGTAAAACCGCTATTTTCGTCATCTTTAATTCTTAATGTTTTAGGTTACAAGGGAAATACTAAATTAATTCCTATGTATTGCTCTATTTCGTGAACAATGACTACACAGCACAATCTTAGGTACAGAGAAAAGACGTCAAAATATATATGTAGAAGATTCTTTTCAGTCTTTATTTTCTGCATTAAGTTAAGAGTAAAGTCTTCTTTTTCAATTATAAACGTTAAATTAGCGTCTTTCTACCATTTTATATTTCATTTGACATTGTCGATATTCATGTCATTTACACGTACAACACGACAAGAAATTATACCTCAACTAGGTAGATAACGTAAGCAAAGAAACGTGCATCATTTCCTAATAACATTCAACAGAACGCTAACTTAGTAGTGATATTTCTGGTACGTACGTCACCATTGTACATGTCAGTGAATTATATACACGTACAACCAGTTGTGACACGGAGTAAATATTCTTAAAATGAACTGTTCAGCAATGCATCGATGTAAGCCATTTCATCGCAGACAATAGTTAACAAGCAAGCAACAAATTGTATATTCTACGATATTTACATATGTCTATAGATATAAAAATAAAAGATGGACAATAATGTTCCTTGAGTATGACTTACAATCAAGGAATAACGAATTACTAGACGTGTCCACCCATGCGACATCTGAATTCAGTTCTCTAGCTCTTTTCACACAAGCAATATTTTCAAAATATAACAGCAGTGTTCCGCTTGTGCCGTCTTTGTAGTCTAACAACCTTCGCCATCTGTAAAATAAAATTTAATTGAAAATGTATTTATATTTGAAAATTTCATATGAATCTTAATGATTTCTATTATATGACTGAATAATTCCGAGCTTTCTGATTAGCTGAGATCCAATTAAATATAAAACGTTATATTCACCTTCTCATGCATCGGAGGTGAAATATAATATTTTATATTTCCACCACAGGACAGAACTTGGTAATTCCAAAATTGATACAGCTGGTTATCAAGTTTTGGTTGTCCAATGAAAATTTGCACTTCTTTTCACTTTTGACAAGGTATTGCAATATCTACTCTTACTAGTTGGAGAAAGAGATGGTCAACCAGGTATCGTTTTGTAAGCTGTAGTAGCTAGTTTTGGTGTTTTAATTCAATCAAACATATAATAAAATATTTATTGAGAGTTTCTTGATCAATATGATGATTTAATTTACCATTGAAGGGCAATATATTCACTTCGCTACCCGGGCTCGATGAATATTGAAATTTGAGGGTAGCTAAATCACCTGGCGAAGTGAATAATGCATTTCAAGGGAAGGCCTCAAAAATGAAAATAATTATATGATATTACAACTATCTAATGTGGAAAAAATGACAAAAAGCGTATGAATCACTTATGACACCTTATTCTCACTTTTTATCACGACTTCCGTTTAGAAGCCGCAGCAGGAGCAGGTGTTGTCCGCGGTGTCTTCCCTGCGTTCTGTAGACGCTCCCTCTTCTCATTGAGCATGCCCAGTTGCCTTTTCCGCTCCTCTCTAATCTTTTCATCTTTCTGTTTAAGGTTATTCAATAAATTTGCCGTTTCTATCTTATGTTGCTAAAAAAGAAAATACATAGATTTTGTATTTTTATTGACATATAATGTAAATCTTATGATTTTTACAGCATATTTTAGCAAGCGTAGACAAGGTTTTAAGGCTGTATTCTGTATGCTTAAGTTTTGCATAATATTTGGTTGTTTTAACAAGCTTTTGATAGCATTAATATCAATTTTGCACGCTTTGTTTTGCTGATAAGGATGCATTTTAGGTATCTTGGAAGGCTGCTATCATTAGACATCGTAATCTTTATCATCAATGCCATAGCAGAGCAAGTGTTGTAAATTACCCCGATGACGATTCGCATTGTTCACTATGTAAAGTTGCATAACATTTCACTTAAGTCTATTACATTAACTTTGCTTAAGTCAACCAATAATTAACCTTCATAATAAACTGATTGATGGTCCATTATATTTATAACATGCTAAAGTAGAAGGCGATTGTGATACGGTGCCTTACAAGGTCGCTACCCGAACGGATGTAGGTATTGCATGCCTCCATTGTTCCCTTACTTTATTTTGAAGAGCTGATTGAAATGGGTCGATAACGTGGACAAAAGGCTTTGATATCTTTCCTTCTTTTTCTGAGGTTTTATTAGGGATATATCGATATGCACTAAGAGGTAGCTATGGTAAAAATTGATTTGGTCTGTATTTGCATATGGCCTCTTGTCAAATTACAAGTATTCAAAGACAAGTTTTTACTTTCTGGTGAATAGAGGTTCTACAAATTGATGTGATTAGAAAATTGGTAATGATGGAGGGCTTTGATAGAGATTGAGACCGAGTAAAGAGCTAAACTGAATGATGTGGAATCAGGTTTTGTTGTAATTCGATATCAATTAGTCTCAACTGCCTTCAACAGAATTGTTAATGTGGTATTACACATATAAGTATATAATGACGACGATTGTCAAATGTGTTGCATCAAAAAGGCTTATTTACGTATGTTATTTTTTTTTAAATTATTCATTTCAATTTAATCACAACAATTTGTCAAATAGTAAAATAACAAATGTATAGTTAAAAAGACTAAAATAGCCGCAATATTAAGCAAAATATATTTATGTATATTACCAATATTTTTGTCATATCAGATACTTTGAAAATGTACGTTAAAAATAGCCATATCCAGATCTCAAAATAACTAATTTCTTTTAGAATAGTAATCATTAAGCACTTTTCACCAGGGGAAATTGCTGATCCAGTGGCAGTATCAGTTAGAATAACGCTTCATGAGTGTGTTATATCCGCGGTGAAATGTCAGTAGTTGATGCTAAATGACTTTATATCTTTGATGTTGCTTTCAACATTCTTCCGGTACAATAAGTGGGAAATTGATCGTCAATTTTATATACTTTACCATACAGCTACTAGACAACATAGCTGTCATGCCCTATATATACACTAAAACTGACATCAAGATATAATATGTACCAGTATATGGTTATGTATAAACAGCACCGACTCTGATTAAGTTATTTCAATACTTTACAAAATGAATTATTTCAATACTTTTCATAATATTTTGATGCCGATATTGAATAAAATTCTAATAAAAGTCCCCAAACCTAACATCTTCTGTTGGTTAAGGAATTATATTAACGAGAGCTACTTCAAATAAAAAAAATATCACAAGTCTTTATGCGAGGCAGATGAAGACCATTACCTTCTAACCTCTCATTACCGTCATTGACATCTGGTAAATATTTTTGCAATATACATGTATTATATTTTGATATAGCAAAAATATATCACTGTAGATCATAAAGAATTCAGAATGAGGTACCTCCATCTCGGATAAATCTGTCTCTATTGGAGTAATGGATAATGGCGGGCTTGCTGTGTTGACCCCGTCTGATATAGTGACCACTCTGGTATTCTTACTAGCATCTGTTGGAACTGAGTTTGGTTTTGTATTGTTAAAGTGAAAGTAGGCTGTATTCACCGCACTGGAGTTAGATGTCTTGTCTCCTGGAGACTCTTCTCCGCAAGGCGGCGCTCTTGGGCTCTTAATTGCATTCATTTCCGTGAACTCAGTGGGTTCCTTTTTACGAGCATTCTTCCACTTATTGACAAGGTCTAATGACTTTTTATTTTTTGCATATAGTTTTCTTTTAAGTTCTTTGCGTTTATGGGCAGGTAATTTAATTCTCGACTGAGCGTGTGCGTAATAAAGTGCGAAATTGTTCACGACTATCGGAACTGTAAAGGCTACCGTTAAGACACCGCAAATTACACACATACAACCAATTATGTACCCCGCTTCCGATTTCGGCACTTTGTCTCCATAGCCAACGGTAGTCATAGTTACTAATGCCCACCAAATTCCAATAGGGATGTTCTCGAAATTTTCACTCTCCACGTAGAAAATAACACTGGCAAATATCAGCACTCCTGTCAACAGAAATATGATCATCAACATAAGCTCCTTAATGCTAACTTTTATAGTGTACACAAGAATATTGAAAGCACTGTAGTGTTTCATCAGCTTAAACACTCTTAAGATGCGCACAGTTCGCAAGGCCAGCATGGATTTAAAGAGCTGACTGGTGCTGTCGTTAGGGTTAATAGTAACCAAGATGATTGCAATGAGATGAGGAATGAGGCAAAATATATCGATGATATTCAGAGGTTGTCGAATGAATTTCAACTTCTTCGGCGCAAAGAAAAACCGGATGGAATACTCCGTCGTGAAATATGCGGCGCAAATGTAGTCCATAATTTGCATGACGATATGAGGTTGGGTGTCAGAAAATTCATATTTGAGCTCTGCATTTGTGTGTACACAGAAATCCCCTGTTGCTGATTCTTTCAGGTATAGTCCTGTTTTGTTGATGGGTTTCACTTTGTCATTTATTGGAACACGAAATTTCTCATAAGTCTCCAGACAAAATACTGCTATTGACAAACAAACGAAGAACATCGAAATCACAGCATATGCCTGAAATGAAAGAAAGATTATATCATTATTATAACGGAGGTATTGACTAGCTAGACTTTCGCCTGTAGATGAGTTTTTTTTATACTGATATGTCTATAAGATTTGATATAACGTATAACATGTGATAGCAACATTCGTTTTATGTTTTTAAACTACAAGTACATATATATCTTGGACAAGAGCGTCCAAAGCCTGCATATTTTCAACAAACTCCATAATTTCTCCTTGTTTGCAATCCAGGTCTCATTCATAGATCGCTCCCATACATTCAATCTGTTCCCCGTTTTTATGTGAATTTTGATAAGACTCTCCACTGATAATCACCCCTCCCCCCTACACACACATTACCTCCTTGGCGGATTTACAATGTGTTAAACGAGAGTCGAAAATTTAGTCGAAAGTCGAAATTTATTTAGGCTTCTTTCTTAGAGTATGCTGCTGCATTTTTTTAAAACCGATACTTGTATATGCAGTATGTAGGTATGTTGTTCTGTACGTACCAGTTTCATTAGATAGCACATTGGATTATTTGGTGCATACATTGAATATGTATCAGAAGCACACATTACTCGGTACATGTACGTGAAGCATTTAATTACATTGTACGGTGTATAATTCGGTACATATAAGTGCAGCATTTGATTAAATTGTATGGTGGAATATCAGGTAATTGTATGGTTAGTTGTTTGTTTTCCGTTCCATCGAGAATTTTTCACTCATATTGAGACCAGTTGTAGGTGAATTTCCACAGATTTAGACCTGTGCTTATTACTTATGGATCGGTCGCGGTACCTTAGTGGTTAGAGAGTTAGCTTCATAACCGGGATGTCGTGAGTTCGAGCCCCTCTCGTGCCATGGTTGTGTCAAACATAAGACGTAAAAATAGGTAGCAATTGTTCCTTGGATAAACGCTTGGCATTCAGAAGTGAGAATTATTTGTCTTTCGGACATGACCTTAAAAAAGATGTCCCGTGTCATGGTAGGCGTTGTCACGTTAAAGAACCCTTACTGTTACGGTTCTGAGCGCTAAGCATAGGTCTAAATTTGTGGTACTTCACCTACAGCTTGTGAGGTCTCAATATGAGTAAAAATTCTCCATGGGACGTAAAACAAACAAACAAATAATCAATCAATCGATATTGGTTAGAGTGGTAGCAGTGAAGGACTTTTAATGTGCCATAGCATGCCGTGACACGGAACATCCATGTTTAAGGTCATATCCGAAAGACCCGTGATTCTCACTTTTAAATGCCGAGCGTTTGGCGAAGGAACATACTTATATTTAAGTTTGACGTGGCTATGGCACAAGCGTTGCTCAAACATGTACACGGCCTCCCCGCTACGAAGAACGCAGCACTTGTATGTGCATTATTTTTTTAAATTATATTGCTATATGATAGTCATGGAATGTGCCTAAATATTAGACACCTTCAACGTGCAATGTCCTGTCCATTAATGAACACCAACTTTTCATGAAATAATAGGATTCTCGCATTAACGTTATTACACGTAAAAGATTTTAATATTTAATTGAGGACCAACAAATGTTATAATTCACAAACTGAAACATTGCACTACACTGCAACACTGATCGATGCAGTAGGATGAAAATGCGTAACTGTGATACTGCACACATATCAATACCAATAGTGCTTCAGTCTCTAACTTGACAAGTCCCGTGAGTATCCGGGTTAAAATAGATTTTCAGTGCCCCTTTCTTGTCGAAGAGCAATCACTACACATAATGGAGTCTTAGGTTTGACGCAACCATGGTACGAGCAGGATTCGAACTCACAACCTGCCGGTTATAAATACGAAGATAACGCACTACCAGCGGGCTACCGTGACCAGTCGGCAGTATTGTATTTGGGTGTCTTCAGTACATTTTTCGATACATGTTTGTTCATCAGATCCTGTTGTGGATTATGCAGTTATCCCAGATCCCGATGCAGATTATTCGATGTAGGCGGTATTTTATACATGTAAATGTTTTATTACCGATTACCGATCTGATGAGGGTTGTATTATCTACTTCGACCTAGAATTGGGGGTTTTGCGATCAGTGAAATCAAACAGTGGGTGTTAATGATAAAATTATCAGATTCAACGTAAAAGCTAATCTAAGAGTGATTATAAACACCGCGCAATCCTAGATAAGTTACTAAAAAACTTTTGATATTTTGCTTTATATTTGGGAAATGAAAAGGCAGATCTACAACTCGGTACAGAGTTGGATTGCAAACATTAACCCCAAGGCACCCGATAATTTCTAAAAGCCCAACCACGGAACTAACTTTGCGTAATTAGCCGATATTTTACCTCACAGAATTCGTGATTTATTTTGAAAGCCACATTGATGATAATTAAAAACAAATAAACCCCGTTAATTCATTTTGAAAATCGACCAAATAAAGACTATCTGATTAAGAGCCGCCGTTAAGTCAATAACTGGAGCATTGTATGTGGTATGCGGAAGGGCTAAAAAAATACTGGATATAAATCGTTGTTAACTTCATTTCACATATTCACAAGGTCAACTTTATTTGTAACTGGCAAGGTCATTTTGTATTGAATATCGGTAGATATAGTACGAGGACAATAGCAAGTTTATCGTTCGCGACCATTTAGGCGATTCCGAAGAAACAGTATAGTTGCTGTTTGTTGATGAGGACAATCAATTTGCCAGTAAATGAGATTATCAATATACTGAGTATAAATTGGAGTTGACATAAAACAGTAGAGATCTTTCCAAGACAGTAATCATGATTTTTCAGCGCGTGATAGGAATATCAAACTTGGAGTTTTCGGAGAAGGTACAGATTTCCAGATTTTCCAGTGGGTTTGAGGTTGACATATCGCTTTGCGCTTTTCGAAACGGAAGGTGGTTGTGGTGCACCCTACTTCACACACGGGTTTCCTATATCTAATTCCTTGATCTTGTCTCAGTTGATTGAATGCATTGAGCGCAACATTACTTACTCGGTACCGTAGGTAGATAATCTTAAGAGATATACAGTATGCTGTTTCAATCGACTTGATAATTATCTTTGCGTACCAAATTCAAAAATCAAATTTCATTTATAGAAGAAAAGGTTATGGGAAGACAATATATATCAGTAGATTTAATTGTAGTTTACTCCACTTAGATTAAAGTCGCTTATATTAAACCTTGATTTTGAAGTCGTAAGAGGCTACTAAATTGGGCGGCCCTTTGGACGAGACCGCAAAACGAGACCCCGTGTCACAGCAGGTGTAGCATGATAAAGATCGCTCCCTGCTCAAAGGCCATAAGTGTCGAGTATAGGCCTAAATTTTGCAGCCCTTTTTCCGCAATGGTGACATCTCCATGTGAGTGAAAAATTCTCGAGCGTGACGTTAAACAACATACAACCAAAAATTTATTCTCTTGTGGATCTCATAGAAATTGTATAATATTTTTTCTATACATTTCTACACAAATCGCTTAAACCAAATATTGTGGCCCCACGCAGGCGATCAGATGTGAACACAAATGAATCTACACCATAGAAGGATGATTTCGAGATCATTCGAATTGACAAATCCATCCATTGTGGCTCTCGAGGAGAATATTTTTATTATATATTTTGATGTAAAAAGTTAGACCCTCATTGTGTTCTTACCTCCCACCGCAGGGGTCACGGTTCAAAGAAACTTAACTCTACAACATATGAGGGTGTTGCGTATCAATTTGACTGATTAGTACGAGTGTCGATAGGAAATTCCACCGAGGGGACAAGACTTGCAGTCTAGAACGAGGCTTTGCCGAATCCTAGACAGCTAATCTTGTTCCAGAGGTGAAAATAAGGGATTGTTTTTCTCAAATTTTACCCTCAGTTCAGAGCATAAATTCGGGACCCTTAAGAAAATTCAAAATAAATAAAAATCCATTTGAATTTCAGTGCAAAATCTAATTAAACAGTCAGAAAGAGCATACCCGAAAATACAAACAATAACCCAAGGTTGTCCTCCAGAAAGCTATTATATCAAATTCATATTTAAAGAAAACTACTTCACCGTGTAACACAAATCCGAGAAAATATAAATCATTGACGTCGTAGCAGTGTAAGACAGAAAAATCTCTTATTGCTGTCTCACGTGTAGATCTCACACTGGTGATAATGTGAGAAAAATGACTTTGAACACCATGCTAGTGCAACAGACGATTATCTAATCATATCCTCTTGGAAGGAAGCATAGTCTGTTATGCTCTCTGACATGTTCATAACGCTTTTCATACTGATTTGACAACGGATTTCCCGATCGAGATAGAGGAATTACGGCGGATGTGACTGATAACGGGATGCTTTCTCTGGTATGTCCATGGATCCGTGTTTACTCTTAATTTTATATTCTTTATAGGACTTGTGAGGTTGATTATGGTTAATTATCTTCACCTTTGCAAAATTAGTTTATATTAGCTAGAATTAAACAAGGCCAATATTGTGTCTATTTTGCAAAATTGTTGTTGCTTTACCTTTGCTAGCCTAGATGACCCCGGTTCTTCAAGAAACAGCCACATGTTGTGTTTGAACCTGCTAAGACTGGACGGTTTGTCATTGTCCCAAGCCGTCATCTCAGCGTCGATCTGTGACGTAAAATTGTCATCAAGCGCCGCCAACGTTTCTTTGTGGTCTTTAAATTTGCTATATTGTCCCCAGCAACATGGTTCAATATCAAGTTCCGTAAGACCCCAATACTCCAGTTCCTGGATGCGAAGAAAAAATGTTTTAAATTAAGATTATCTTACATTGCTTATCCATTTCATAAGTACCTATTTTTATGTTGTGTGGTCCGTCCGTCCGAGCTCGTATCTCCTACACCTTTCATCAGAAATTGATCATAGTTGCTCATACATACCATATATGAGAAAAAGTTCTTTACTTCAATAGTTTTGAACAGGGGTTGATCATAATTGATCACAAATATTCCTTGGGACAGAGACTTTTGGACAAAGGTCATATTGGAAAGGTCAACGTCTCTCATATAACTTGTTAGATGCAGTTTGGGGAGCATCCATCAATTTTATTGACATTCTCAAAGTGCTATGAATATTAAGCATTGTTTTGTTGAAAATAGGTGTATGCATATGTATCAACATGTAAATATGTTTCTGACGTCTTCCTTCTAATTCGTGAATTTTGCTTTTTTATTATTAGACGAGTGAAATGTATTAATTTAGCATCAAGAAATATCAATATCATCACTTGAAGTAATAAAGTAATTTTAGTTTTGATTCCTTTGATACAATAGAGCAGTTTTATTCAAGAATGGAAATCATCGGTTGCTTGGAACAAATAATGGTCTACTTAAATGGCATTTTTATCCACAATCAAGATACAATGATACTTAATTATGATATGGTATTTTATACAGGTATAAACTTTTCATTCACTAATATCCCGCTTATCACTCAATCTCGTGCGAATCAAGTAATACGAAATGGTTTAATTTTTCACAGCATAATGGAGAAAAAGATACATATCACTTGCACATGAAACCGTAATATAAAATTTATTGCTTTGATTGCTTCATTACGTTTCGGAAATTGTTTCCAGCAGAATTTTTGATAATCAATTGGACAATGCCTCTTAAAATAACTCTTTGGGAAAGATATGTATTATTTTGCAATATTATCGGGAGAGATGGAAATGAAAACGTCCATTTGTTAACGAAGGAAATGAACATTAAATTTTCATCAATGCAATATACTGAAAATCATAAACACTTAAAAGCCAGGTTATAAAGTTCAATCATTTCTGGCATTGGTTTGTAAATAAAATATTCATAAGATCGGTACTTTGGCATGTAATCATAAAATCCTGTTTCTGATTTGAAATGGAGAAGATGCCTACTCAAATTACTGTACGTTACATTACATTATATGCAGACAACACCAACTAATTGCCCCGTGGGGATCCGGGTTGTTAGAATAGATCCACAGTACCCCTTTGCTTGTCGTAAGAGGCAACTAAATGGGGCGGCCCTTCGGATAAGACCGCAAAAACCGATGCCCCGTGTCACGGAAGGTGTGGCACGTAACCCCCCCTCCTACTCAAAGGCCACAAACGCCGAGCATAGGCTTAAATTTTCAGGCCCTTCACCGGCATTGGTGACGTCTACATATGAGTGAAAATTTCTCGAACGGGACGTTAAACAATATTTAATCAATCAATCACCAACTAATTTTTAATGTGTTTTCCTTACTATTTATTCAGTATTTAAACTACCTTGCATGTGTATTGGTATTGGTCCTAAACAAGCAAAATTTATCAGTGCATTGTTAATTTACATACACATTTTGTGAAACTTGTTTTTCAAACAGAAATATATATTTATATTAATCATAAAAATAGTAATCTACTAATATTAATTTCAGGGCAGTTGGAACGGCAAGAAAACAAAGGAGTAACATTAGCCGTGGAAGACCAAAGGGTCACTGACATTGAAAGGACATATTTATTGAAAAAGCGATAAAATACTGAAATTTCCATTATTCAGATTCTTAATGATTGATGTATATTGTGTGTTTATGTGCAATTTGAATAATCCAAGTGCGATATTACCGTCAACTCCTAACAATTTAAAATTTATAGATCTCGGGAAAAGCCTAAGCTTTCGGGGGAAATGTCAAACAAAGAGACGAACTTTACCGACTGAGGGTTGGAATTACCAGAATCAACTGCTCGAGGCCTCTATCATCAGACATGTCGTGGGATGTGGTTATCATGTATTTAAACAAATAGAGATAAAAACTTTCTCAATAATGCCAACAACATAATTACATTGTATTGCTGGATATTTCCACTCTTGTATATAATTAATGGTAGAACTGACAGAAATAGAAAAGAGTTATAGGTAAACTTTAGCTTTAATTCCTTTTAAGAGTGATGTTCTTTATTGTTTAACTTCCCACTCGAGAATTTTTCACTCAAATGGAGATGTCACCATTGCCGGTGAAGGGGCTATGCTCGGCGCTTACAGCCTTTAAGCAGGGAGAATTTTCATCGTGCCACACCTGCTGTGACACGGGGTCTCGTTGTTTGTGGACTCATCTGAAGGACCGCTCTTTTAGTTCCTACTCACGCCAAACAAGAGGTACTGAGGACCTATTCTAACCCGGATCTCCATTGTATCTTTAAAGAGAGAAATATGACGGTAAAAAATTCCGTTCACGGAAAAAAAGTCACATTGAAAGTCTTTGTTGTACAAGGTTATTCTATATTTACTCATTTGTAATTCTTTAAGAAGTCATTCCTTGAAATGGGTGTATCCCTACATTGTATAATAGTTATTGAGACTAGTATACAAGTAATTAACATCAATCTTTTGTACACATGCATATCATAATTTAATTATGTACCTATGTTTTCAGGGTTTGTCTATTTTCTTTCGTTAAGGAATGATGGAAGTACAAAAGGACAGGAGGAAGGAGACCTTTAATTGTCTAACGTCCCTTCAAGAAAGTTTGTTCAAATCGAGATATTACCACGCAGCTGTGGGTGAAAAGCCACAATTTAGACTTATGCATTACGCTTAGGGTCTCAAGGAGTGATAGTTTTATCCATTAGGGATCCTTCTCCCTTTACTCGTACCCACGGAAAAAAGACTTCTGAGTAAAGGGCGAGGGGCTACCATTTGTTCTTTATCGCATCAACGCCTACCGTGATTAGGACCCCCAGTTGAGGTCTCATCCGAAAGACCTTCAAGTGGTGAACGTTCTTTGAAAAGAAGCAATCACTACCTACCCCTTGGATTCTTTTTGATGCTGCTAAGGTACGCGAGGGGATCAAATTCACACCTTTCTGGTAGTCTAGTAGTTAGAGCATCACGCTCAAAATCACAAGGCCTCTCACTTCTAGTCGGCGCGGGTTCGAATCTCGCTGGTGTCGATATATGTGAGAAAGTTTGTAAGTTTACTTTCGGAAGGTCGGTGGTCTCTTTCCGGGCACATTGTATCTGGGTTCTCTCCTCCACCAATACAAACTGGACGCCACCAGATGACTGAAAAAAATGTTGAATGTGGCAGAAAACAGCAATCAATCAGCAACCGAAAGGTCCTGGGTTCGATTCGCGGCCCCGGCGCCGCGTCAAACCTAGGACGTTTAACGTAAGTAGTGATTGCTATTTCACCAAGCGCCTGCCATTAGAATCGAAAGTCACCGGTCTTTTGGATATGGCCTTGAAAACGGAGGACCCTAGACACGGCAGGCGTTGGTAAATAAAGATCACTCACTGCTACGACAGTAAGCACCATCCATAGGTCAAAATTTGTGGTACTTCACCTAAAGCTGGTAAAGTCTCTTCAAAAGTCAAAATTAAAAATAAAAACTAATGGAGGCGTCAAAATCCTGGTCATGAAGCAAACGCACTAATCACTGATCCATTGCAACCATTATGCTACTACAAGGATCTGCAGGCATCAAGAGTTACTGCACAGCAAAGTTTGCGCTAAGTATAGGGGCTTCCCTAGGGGATTTTTATCACCTTGACGTCAACTTCTGTGTATACTGATTCATTTAGAGTACGTTGTATGTATTTATTGTTTTTATTTGAAAACACAGGAAAAGCAAGAGATATAAAATGACAATTCTTGAAGAGTTCTATCGACATGACAACGACTTTTATGATTTCTCTAATTACCAGTAGTGGTTTTCCACTGTCGTTGTAAATTTACATCCATTTTGACATTTGAACCATCGATCTTGATATCGTCGACGTTTCCTGATTCCGTCTATAGATATTGGTTTGATGACAAAATTGCGACCAAAAAAGACATCAAGTATATGTCCCTTTTGAACTTGCCAACATGTCACGCACGGTTTCAATATATGAATCATTGCTTCTGCAATCCCAAGTATATATGTACTCCATTCTGTGCATGACCATAAGACACAGATATCAATCTATACAATTAATGTTACTACACATTTGATTTCGTATTTTTCTTCGAATACAAAGGAGCTATACGATATACTGAATGCTCTTTCCATTTATAGTATATGTCTATTTTCATTAATTTGTGGGTGTTTCTCGATCAAAAACTACTAACTGTATGCGGATAGAAGGCGTCAAAAGCACAAAACAGTGATCAATATTCTTGATTGAGACATAAAATTTAATTCATATTTAAAGAAATCCCCGAGCACTAGCGTGCTAGAATTAAACATGGTGGCGGATTTCAGTTTCCGACCACAGACAAAAAGCCGGAACTGATAGAAAGAATGCCCGAGGGGAAAGATCTATCTAGAGCTGAATTGGTATTAATCATTTATTCAATTAACGGTTTGGTATATGAAAATATTATTTATTTGATCAATTTGCATCCTGACTGCCCTCAAGATCTATGTATGCTATGGACAAATGTGATAACAGACTCTCCATTAGAGACATTGACACCATCATCAGCAATGCATTGCTCATACACAATGACCTAATCCTTTCTTTTTTTTTCAGGAATCCATTCAATTTTCATTTAATCTAATGTCAAGAGTGCAAGAAATCAACATCTCTAAATAGATCAGACGATTACGGATTATATATGATACAACACTTTTGTGTAAAGCAATTATAATTCAACATCAAATCAAATTTCCATGATTCCATCTTCAATGATAATTTATACGAAATTTCGGAACTATTATCTCGTCGATTCCATCGCATGTTTTACATTTAGTATGTTCAATGAGATTTTCTGCGTTAACTTGGGCAACTTTTCCGTAAACAAGTTACGTAACTACATGTATCGGATATAGAGAGGTCAGACACCTAACATTATTTTTAATGTGGCAGGGTGTTGTACCAAAGAAAAGGTTGCTTTCATATATGTTTGAAAAGACTTAGTTTGCAAGAAAAGTAATAACAGCTCTGCCTAAACCCCACAATCGTCTTTACGTGTATTCTGTACACGAGTTCAATAATCATCGTTTCATGCAAACTTGCATTTCCGCTACCATTTACCACTACTATAATAAGTGGCCAGCTAATTTATCGATCAATGCATATAAAAATAACGAACTTTGTATGTGATTATGTAATAATGGTAAAAGTACGTCACATTACTAGAAAACGTTTTATAGTTGTGGTAAATGGTAGCAGAAATGCAAGTTTGCATGATTCGATGATTACTGAACTCGTGTACTGTATATGGATGGTCTGAATTCGAGGTACTTCACCTACAGCTGGTGACGTCTCAATATGAGTGAAAAATTCTCCGCAGGATGCAAAACAAACAAACAATTAATCAATGTTTTCTTGAGATTAAAGAAAAATAATGCTTTCAATTTTTAGTACAAAAACCATGTCTCTTTCAAGGTAATACTAGCAAAAATATTATGCAGTAATTTCTAGCAGGTGTTTTGTTTTAAAAAAAATACCTTATATGAGATTTACCATTTTAGAAAAGTTTAACTATGTGGTCATTTGAAAAAACAACTAAACTATATATACTTAAAGTAGATGGTTTTAAACTAAATATATCTTATATGTGTGACCTTGATATTCAAGGTCTAATCCAGAACATAACAGCACAATTAATCTAATATTAACAATGACTCACCAACTGCCCCATAATTACCCGTAATGGATTTACATGTCGCTAAATCTTTTCGCAAAGCCAGTTTTTCATCGTCAAAGTTTTTATTGAAGTACGGATATTAAAAAATATACACGACGTCGTGTAATGCAGGATATTGCGCCCCGTACCAATGGTCCAGCAAGGTATAACCACTTGTTATAGGTACTGGATCTACTGATATTTCATTCATTTACTGTTTTATCAGACTGAGGACTTAATACCTCGTAAACACTGTAGCAGTCTTGACCTGCTTCATCCCTTGCCAAAGCCATTATGAACGTAAGATCTACCATAAGCAGAGTTCATTATATTTCATAATTATGAGATGAAGAACATTCATTTTCAAAAAAAGTGCATGAAAAGGTAAGGAATGCAAGAAGAAAGGAATGGGGAGCACTAATTTGTTTTGTAAAACTTGAAGGGGAAAGTTTTCAGAAATATCCCCTTCCAACAACCATTACTGATATCCCAAATTCAAATTTTCAAAACAATCTTGTATTGTGCCTTCTAAGCTTGTCCTGATTTAAATATATGGTAATGGGTGATGTTTATTCATATTCTGTTTGAACACAAGAAAACATTGAGAACTGACGGTTTGAATTGTGTTTCAACTTGTTTTAAACCGGAAACGTTATAAGAACGAAAGCATCTCCATGACCATGTCCACATTCAATAGTTCACTTCATTACGTATTTCAGAGTTAAAATATTTAATTACCGACAATTTGACTGCTTCATTACGAAAAGGAACAATGAAAACAACCCAAGACAAAACAAAAGTAGATGATACATTATATCAGTTTATTGTATACGTTTGAATTGAATTAAATTGAATTGAACATATTGTATGAATATACAAAAGGATTAGTAACAAGTTCTTACAACTTTGAAAAACCTCTCCCAATATATATGTATACGGTTGTTCTTGAAGACCACACGCTTTGTTAAAAAAAAATACACGTTTCTATACAAGAAGTGTAATTTTTCGAAGATTTCCAATCTTTTTAAAGTTATTACGTTGGTGTTCTACCAATGGACGACTTAATTTGAACATATTTTCTGACTCACAGTTTTCATTGAAAATTTCTTGATAGATGATCAGAGACGACAGTCAGCGAGTAAAGTGACACTACTAGATCCCCTGGTGATGGCCTTTGGTAAAAGTCGGTAAAAAACGTCGTATTTCTTGACATCGGATTCTGAATATATTCAGTGACAAAGCGTTAAAGATTCTACCGGTAAGAAAGTCTGCATGGTTTTCGACAGCGATAAATGTGCTCGGATTTTTGGAGCTGGAGGTATGAGAAGGCGTCAAAAGCATCAAAGCTCTTGGTAGAAATAGTTAAAGTTGGTGGTATGCATGTAAACGCTAAATCTTCTCGTGAAAGTGTTTAATTTTGTCACAAATTAAAGCACCAGATCTAGAGGTTCTGGGTGAAAGTCTGCGACAAAAGCACTAAGCCTTTTTTGAAGTGGTCCCGAGTTATATTTAGCATCAGCGAGAAAAGCATCGGATCTCTTTAGAGAACCGTTAGGTTATGGGAGTTTTCTACATCATCACAATGGCTGACTTCCTTTTCAACCATCAATCACTATTCGAAAGAGTCCAACAGGGGTTTTAATTTATTTATTGCTTTCCATTTAAGCTTTATTTTTGACCAAATAAAGTAAATCTGAAAATTTTCAATTTCTAAATAGCATTGTATACATCACCCACTTTTCATCCACATCAAATTTTCTCATGTAGCATTCCTCCTTAAAGTCAGAATTGAAAGCACCAAATCGCCTTAAGATAGTTCTAAGCTAACGTTCGCAAAAACGCGTCAAATCTCCTTGTGAAAGTCCAGTATTTAAGTGATGAGTTTAAGTCAGCGATAAAGCGTCAAATCTCCTTATGAGGGGTAAATTGATGAGTGAAAAGTCAGCAATGAAAGCGTCAAATCGTCTTGTGAGGGTCCTGAATTAAACGTCAGTGACAATACCAACTGTTCTTTTGGCTCAAGAATCTGAACGAGTGTTGGTATTAAATCCGGAAGTTATGAATAAAAGTTGCAAGTAGTCATGAATGCGCTTTAAATAGTCTGCCGGGGTGATCTTGAATGAAGGTCAGCAAACCCTGGCTGGGGAATTTAGTAATTTTAAGTCAAGTAACAACTAATAGTCTTCGGTAATAGTAGAAGACAGAGACTCCAGAATATTAATGAAATTCTACAAATATGAGTCCTCTTTGCCTTTCCATCTCAAAAATTGATCATATCTTTTTACGCAATATTTGCGTATAACTAAAAATTTTTTTCGATGACGTATACAACTATCGCTGGTGGTAATCATCGATACAAATTAATTGATTTCCACTAATTAATCATTTCCGTCTTCAGATTTCTTGCTATCAAAATTTTTAGCATACCATGATACAGTCTTATTTTGAGAAACACATTCCCTTTGGAATTTAATTTAACATATAGATCCCATTGCGAATAACAAAATAGAAACGTATTGTTGAAATTCCTACATTTTACAGAACATGGTAATCGGCAAAGTTTGCTAAAGGTAAGTGATCATTACTGCAAAAGTACAGGTCTATGACGTCACTTAGAAGCAATTACTTTATAAAAGCCTCATCAAAAGAATAGCTAAATACCACGCAGAACATGACAGTTAAGATACCCCTCTCTTGGCTTCAGACAGTTCATATCGCTTTATGTTCTAGGTTTGTTGGCCCAGACAAAATTATCACGAATATAAGTTCTTTCTTTTACAGATAAGGACTTTTGTTATCCACAGCGAAGGAAATAAACAATGTTAAGTTGTCAAAATGATGCAAAAAATCAATTTGAGATTGTCAAAGTGAAGGATGAATAGCCATTATTATTCCCGCTATCGGGCAATAGAAGCATATCGCCCACGACACGATCGGTGCGTGCTTTATTGAATTTTCGTTTTCTGCAGGGGTATATACAGATTTTTATCATGTCGTCAAAATGTGTCACAACGTCCTGATTTATTCTGAAAGATGAAACAAATTTATTTCTCTGTAACTCGTAGTCAAAACACCTGACTTGACTGAAGTTGTCTCGATTTGAAAATAATATTCTTCAAGATGATGATACTCTTTTATTCGTTTTCTGTCTATGCAATGGATATGTATGCTTTAACTGTTCATTTCTATTCGATATTGCATAAAGAATAAAATCATGTCTAGTATGATAGGGGCCTCCGTGACCGAGTGGTTAGAGCATCGGGCTCAAAATCACAAAGCCTCTCACCTCTGTCGGCGCGTGTTCGAATCTCGGCAGCGGCGTTATGTGAGCAAGTTTGCTAGTTCACTTGTGGAAGGTCGGTGGTCTCTTCCCAGGTACATTGTATCTGGGTTCTCTCCTCCACCAACCAAAACTGGTCGGTGGTCTCTTCCCAGGTACATTGTATCTGGGTTCTCTCCTCCACCAACAAAAACTGGGCGCCACCATATAACTGAAAAATTGTTGAGTGTGGCGGAAAGCAATAAATAATTAATCAATCAATCTATGATAAATGTATATAAAACGTTTGCGGTAGAAGAACTTTTTAAGCCGTACATTTAGGAAATGTTTTGAATTTGTCTGCTTTGTATTTTTGTGATTTTTGTTTTGTCATAGACGAAGAAATAACTCCTAAAATTTCATTACTCATTTAGCAATTATATTCAATCAGCTTTGTGATATTTTTGTGTGTGTATATATATATATATATATATATATATATATATAGATAGATAGATAGATAGATAGATAGATAGATAGATAGATAGATAGATACAGAGATAGATAGATAGATAGATACAGAGATAGATAGATAGATAGATAGATAGATAGATAGATAGATAGATACAGAGATAGATAGATACAGAGATAGATAGATAGATAGATAGATAGATAGAGAGATAGATACAGAGATAGATAGATAGATAGATAGATACAGAGATAGATAGATAGATAGATAGATACAGAGATAGATAGATAGATAGATAGATAGATAGATAGATAGATAGATAGATAGATACAGAGATAGATAGATAGATAGATAGATAGATAGATAGATACAGAGATAGATAGATAGATAGATAGATACAGAGATAGATAGATAGATAGATAGATAGATAGATATAGATAGATAGATAGATAGATAGATAGATAGATAGATAGATAGATAGATATAGATAGATAGATAGATAGATAGATACAGAGATAGATACAGAGATAGATAGATAGATAGATAGATAGATAGATACAGAGATAGATAGATAGAAAGATAGATAGATAGATAGATAGATAGATAGATAGATAGATAGATAGATAGATAGATAGATACATAGATAGATAGATAGATAGATAGATAGATAGATAGATACAGAGATAGATAGATAGATAGATAGATAGATACAGAGATAGATAGATAGATAGATAGATAGATAGATAGATAGATAGATACAGAGATAGATAGATAGATAGATAGATAGATAGATAGATCAGTTTGTGTGTTTTGCCACAAACTAGAATGCCGTTGTCATTGGATTAAATACAATTTAATGGCCGTCCAATTCAGACAGTATGGGAAACGTTTTTATAATTGTATTTCTTTCATATACATATTGGTCCTCGACGAAGTAAGAATAAAATAATAATAATAAAATTAAAAGAAATCCAAACTTATTGCGTTTGTTACCGACTGTCATCTAAGAAGTTTGACTGACAACCCAACAAATTTCTGTAGACAATTGATTAATTGATTGTTTACCGCCACACTCAATAATTTTTCAGTTATCTGGTGGCGTCCAGTTTTTGTAGGTGGAGGAGAGAACCCATATACATTGTATCCGGGAAGAGACCACTGACCTTCCGAAAGTAAACTGGCAAACTTTCTCACATATATCGGCGCGAGCGGGATTCGAATCCGCGCCGACTAGAGGTGAGAGGCCTTGTGATTTCGAGCGCAATGCAGACAATTAGTAACAAACTTTATATATATATATATATATATATATATATATATATATATATATATATATGATTATATTTAATTTAATTAAAAAGTTGACTTTATTTTATAAGCCCACGTGTCCAAGTGGGCGATCGCATTTCCCTCTTGCATACCACCACAGCCATGCGTATGGAACTCGGGTCGCTGTGGTGAAAAGTAAGTGCTTTAACCTCTACGCTACCCGAACACTCCGGATAAAGATTCCAATATATGTGAAAAATAATCAAAATCTTTAGTACTTATTGTTTCATCCGATTATTTTGCAGTAATCATGGTACGTTTTCCTCATTTACGGCTACCTCTACCACGTGTTTGTTTTGGTTTTGTTTGTTTGTTTGTTTGTTTGTTTATAGCCGCCTACCACGTGCACAATGACACAACTGTGTGCAAATGTATTTTCGACTTTAATACCGTTAACATGGGTACCGAAAATAGACTTTTCAACAAGATCATTGGAACAATTACACCATTGAATTGCTCGCTCTTTTGGTACTGATATCAAAATTCAATGGTTGAAATGGTTATTTGGAGTATCATAGCATTCAGGCGCGTCATTTACAATATTTTTAAAACAAGAAAAGAAATATTTGCATTAGAGAACTATAGTTTATTCAGATACATTTTTGAGTATTGTATTTTGATGAAATCCTATTATAGAGACCCAAGCTATGTATACTACACTTCTGTATGATAGGAAAAAAATATGACAAAACACCAATTGACGAAAGAGAATTACAATTAATATACAACTGATTGGGTTAAATAAACATATCGCCTTTCCGCAATTAAAAGTTACATTTCAATACAGCTTATGTTAAAGTTTGTGCAAAATAGTTTCTATAGTTCTTTAAAGGGGAAAGCGATGCCGTAGATTTACATTATTGCGAAGTTTTAAAAAATCATCACAGGTTGAAATTTTCCAATATATAGCCGCCGTTTTGCTTGTCAGTCAAGGAAACAGAATCAGCATACCGTTATTGACATTATAATACAGGTCCAAACTATAAATGCGGGCCACGTTAAAGTAAGCTATAAAAATGAGTACAAACCCCTTTAATGATATTTCCACAAATATTTTGGTCTGCATGCAGTTCTTCTGTTCTGTAGTAGTGAAGAATAGCCATAAATGCTCCGGGGTGCCGGTCAAAGAAGTATTCCCCTTGTTCAGCGTCATAGCTTTCATCCGCTTCTTTTAGAGTAGATAATAAGGCCAAACGGGTACCCGGAATCCTCTCCAAGGTACTTAGCCATGTTTCAAAACACTGGCCTCCAATGTTTAATTTTACCCGTTTGTCATTGTCTTTCCTCTCTTCTTTCATCTTCTTAATATATTCCATTTTGGTAATGGTCACCAGATTGTCATCGAAACATCATAGTTATTTCGCCTGTAAAATGCAAACAAACCATCACAACGGCTGCGATTTTTTTTTTTACACAACAGGATCGATTAATGAATTATTTAAATTCTGAATTTTTCGTATCGTTGTTCTTTTCATCTGTTCGATCTAAAGTCGCAAATGATATTGATAGAATTTTTTTTCTTCCAATTGAGTTTTCTGCTTCAATAATTTTTGTCTTATCAATTCAGAAGATAGAAAGAACCACGAGCGGTGACCAAAACACATATTTGATCATCACAGTCTGTTAATAAAACAAGTCTCCAGAGAATGCAATAATCTCTCAAAGCACTCAGCTCTTCATATCTCCTCATGCATAAGGAAGGAATAAAAATTAATAACACACATGGATCGAATTAAATATTAATTCGAAAATTTCGTTTCCATCCGCATAAACCTATTTTAGAATGAAATCAAGTGTTATTTTCGTGTACCACAACGAGGTGTCCTGTGACGGAATGGTTGCATGGCAGGGAACGCGACACTTAGCGAGAGCGGTGTTACCTACTACAGAGAAAACGGATTCCAATCGATAGCCAATCAATATTTCACTCACCATCATCTGCTTCGGTAATATTTCAGATTTTTATGAGAAGAGAATATTTTATCATTTTTTTAGAATAAAGAATGATAAATATATAACCAAAATTGATAAGCATATGACATTAAATATACACGAATTTCCTATAACTTATGAATGTGCTGTTCAAGAGGTAAATTTATGCAATAATGTTTATCATGTCTATTGATTCAATATTGCGAAGTAAAGTTGTCCGGCATGATATTGGATTTTCGGTACAGGAGAAGCACGATGACGAAACAAGCAAGAGATAATAGCGCAGTCTAAGCAATTTATCCTTTAAAATTTGCTTACTAGTATTCTGAAACATAGTACTCCACAAATATTTGAAAAACAAAATCATCAAAGAAGATAGCACAAGGTTTATCAAAAACCTATTGAGATTTTCGACTTCCATTCATATACTATTTCAAAGCAAATCCCTATATAGATGGAGGAAGAGGACCCATTGTGAACAAGCTTTTAAACATGGATAAAAAGAATTGTTAGAACTTAGGGAAATGTGACTGCTGTTTATCATCCGTTATGTATAATTAGAATGTCCTTAGGAAGAATTAGAGACAAAAAAAAAAAAAAAAAACTATACTAGGATTTTTTTCTCTTAATTTCGGAGGGAAATTAATATGGATTCTGTGATAACCCTGTTTTCTTGCAACTTTTTTCATTATTCACCACAAAATTTTCCTGTCCGACATACAATGTATTGTGTAATATGAAGGAGTCCAATGAAGAAGCTCAAGATGTTATAAGTAATCCATCATGTATTCATATTATTCACATAATACTTATATCCAGTAACAATTAATCTGATTAGTGATCAGTCGGTTACTTTCTAGTGTCTTTTAAACTAGATCGACAGATACACCGATTGAATGTAGTGCACAGGTAGATAGATGTAACATTTACCCTATCTGTATCTCTAAAGTTTTTCCTAATCCGTATCGTTAATCTATATATCAAATATGTAATTTGTTTATGTCGTTTAAGGCAATTGAAGGTCGACTGGCCTCTTCCGAACTCTAACCCTGGACTTAAACTCTTACTTTAAACCAAGAGGGAAGAGCTAGGAAGTTACCTGATTGGTTGCCGAATATTTGGATTATAAATCAATAAGATATGTTCAAAATAACTCTATCCCTAAACCAAACCCTAACCTTGCATTCTAAATCATAACTCTAACCTTTATCCTTATATGTACTGACTTTAGATATGTCGACATGTCATGTAGCTGCAGAACTTTATGTATTTGGGGGCAAAATAAGATAAACCATAAGAGCTCAGATCCACAAAAGTTTTGATTTACAGTGCATGTTTTCTGCGTAAGATTGGTGTCGTATATCGCTGCCTGTGGGGATCAGGGTTAGATTAGAAGTCCTCAGTACCCCTTGTTGTCGTAAGAAGCGAATAAATATGGCGGTCCTTCGGATGAGATCGCAAAAACCGAGGCCCCGTGTCACACTCAGTGTGGCACGATAAAGATCCTTCCCTGCTCAAAGGCCATAAGCGCCAAGCATAGGCCTAAATTGTTTCATCGGCAATGGTGGCATCTCCATGTGACTAAACCATATGACTGAAAACAGAACGTTAAATAATCTACAACCAACCAGCCAGTCGACTCAAAATTTTGATATGAAAAATTTGATGAAAGGCATTGTTAATTATTTACCCTTGGTTTGTCCGTCATTCTGTACACCGTCCGACCGTCTGTCATTCCGAATCAGTTTTCCGAACTTTCTCCGCATTGGATGAAGATATTCAACAGAAATTTTATATATGACTTTGTCTTAAAGAGGTTCACACTTGACTTTTTTAGTAATGTAAAAATTTTTGGAAGTGTATTTTTGATTTCTACATTGAAAGAGAATTGGGAAACTAAAAAGAAAAACTGGGATCACAATGCTTGTTGTTTAGCTACAATGTTTTAAACTTCACCTTTTTGCACTTACCCTTGATTTATTCATTTTTTGTTTTGTCTGTTGGTGTCAACAAAACATAAGCAACACAAATCAAACATTACATAAAATAAACATATAATTATGTCTTCTAAGAATACAAATATAAATATAAGGTTTGATACTAGTAAAGGAAATAAATATCTACCTTTTTGCACTTATACGGGGAAAAAATCATGATATCGAAGCGGAGAGTTTAAAAGGACATATACAGAATAATGTCAATTTCTAAAATTTCACAAATTTCAAAATCCTGTCTAAAAATTAAAAATGAACCTTTAAAAGGTGAAGGTTGCAATTCAAATTTTTAAAAGTATTGGCCAAAATACTGTGTTTTATACAAAATTTAAAATTCATTGAGACTTTTTAAGAATCGTTGTTCTCTTTGGAAAAGTATATCAGTCCAATTGAAAAATTACAATAATTGAACAAGTTCCAAGTTTCAAGTACTTGTATCATAAATTGTAAAATTTGAAATACATGTATAGGGATATAAAAAAGATTGATTGATTCGGGTTCTACGCCGTGTTAGCAATATGTCAGCCATTTTAGGGCGGATATAAAAAAGAAGATATATAGAATGAAACAGAGACTGTAAAATCATGCAGATTTAAAACTCTTTGATTAAACAATCCTTTCGCAACAAAATAGAGTCCTTGTCAAACCTTTTCAAAATTTGAATTGACAGAAAAATATTTCGACTGGGGAGGGTACAGTAATAGATGTGTGATATATTTGCTATATTGGAATCAGTATTGAAGCAGTAAATACTTAGTTATAGTACCCTGTGCAGTTGTGTCCAAAAGCTCCGGAGGTAACTTCCTTGAATAAATAACGATCAAGTTTGAGTTTCGTTACGCTTGACCTACTTTTACTGAATAACATGGATGCCCCTTGATGAATGTTTGAGGTTTTCCGGACTTTTCTCCGCAGTGAATGAAGATATTCAACTGAAATTTTATATATGGCTTTTTTCTTGGATAGTTACATATCAGGGTTCAGTTTTGTTATGCTTAACCTACTTCTGACTGAATTATGTCCCTTGATAGATTGCAAGAATCAGTTTTGCTGACTTTTCGCAGCATTGGATGAAGATATTCAACTGAAATTTTGTATATGGCTTTGTTTTGGCTACATACAGATCAAGGGGTAGTTTTGTTACGCTTCACCGACTTTTGACTGAATTGTGCCCCTTGATGAATTCCAAAAATTAGTTTTGAATAAAATCCTATATTAGAAATTATACCCTCGACATCCCTTAATAACAATTATCAACGATACAAAACATAATTTATCCAACATGGAATACGACGAAAAACTAATCAAATGAAATATCACGTATTTGTAAGACAGTGACTTTTCTTCAGATACTATTTTCCATTTTTCTATGAAACAGAAGATGAGGAAAGGAAAAAAAAATAGGTATCTTTCTTGTAATGCCTTATCATTTGCCCAAAGCATCCAATAAAACATGCATATCGACATAATTATGAGATAAAATAGGTATGTTTGACGATGCTAACAAAGACCATCTTCCTCATCTAATTTCAGAAACATTTTTTCTTCTTTAATCCATGGGAATACATCTATGGCTGTAGTCAAGGCAAAAATGGATAAATATACAAATAGTATTATTTTATTTTTGGAACGGAATTTAATTAAAAATGAAATGGCATACTCTCTTCAAGTATGAAATATTAATTTCTTGATTTTACACGATAATAGATTACAAGTATATTTCATTGCAGTGTTCATTAGAAAAAAAATAAATTATAGAGTGGCTGACGCCTTCCATCCTTTGATGAACAGCAGAAACCTATCTCATCTGATCAATCATGATTTAAAATGAAATTTTTGTGAGTCATTTTGGACACCAAATCAATTATTTAGATATCTACAACACAAATTATGCATGAAGTATTCGTTTAAAATATAGGACTTCCATATGGGAATACGACAATAGCTACTTCATGACTAATGACATATAGATCTACAGACTTTATTGTTGTAGTTAGGAAATTGATATGGAGAGCCTATTCTTAGGTGTTAACAGGCATTTGTCACAGCACCTGACTGATTGCCCAAGGTTGGTGAATGCTGTGTTAATGTATAGATATAACTGCTGTCCTTCTGCGTATCAGATACATAATTATCTAAACCTGTTTATAGTGCGTGCTATAATTAACTACTGTGTTGCTTTTCTTTTTAGTACGCACAGAATTACTATCGGCTGTTCTACTCAGTAGGTGGCGCGATTTTTATGTCGCACCGAAATCAACCACAGAAAAGTCAACATTCCAGCAATTATGTGGCCATTTAATACAATTGTGTAAATATCTCTGAAAATAGATACTCTTGTACTTAGTCAAACATTTGATCCCAGGGTTTAACATTGAGCAGATTTCATACAAAGCAATCATGGGCAATTCCACCACCAAATACAGTCTAATATTAAGTAATCAAGTGCAAAAACATTCTTATGATATATTTACAGTTAAATTCTTCATAGTAGGGATTAACTCGAACCAGACTGTCATTATCCGACCAATATTGCATCCACACTTCTTTTTTTTTTTAAATTACTCTAAGCCTTTTGCACTGCCTACCTAGACTGGTATCCCTAACTCAATATATGACAACTACATTGTAAATGAAAAATATAGTGCATGTAAATAACCTAGCTATAAGTTTTATTTATGGTCACACTTTCCTCACCTTAACTTAGCAAATAAATAAATCAAGTCTTTTAGAGTTACAGTGTAGCAATCATATTGCAAAAATATCAATAATTAGCATAACTTATACGTGTGCAAGCATACAAGACAATTACATAATTCTAAACTATGTAAAACATTTTTCAAAAATAGTTGACCGGTCGCGGTCGTTCAGTAGTAGAACGTTCGCTTCGTAACCGGGAGGTCGTGAGTTCGAGCCCCGCTCGTGCCATGGCCGAGTCAAATCTAAGATGAAAAAAATAGGCAGTGATTGCTCCTTCGCCAAACGCTCTGCATTTAGAAGTGAAAACTACGCGTCTTTTGGATATGACCTTAAAAGCGGAGGTCCCTAGTTACGGCTGGCGACGCTTCGTTAAAGAACCCTCACTGTTACAGATCCTGAGCGTTAAGCCTAGGTCTAAATATGTGTTATATTGTAAGTGTAAACACGTGTAAAAACCATGGCAATATACACACTAACGTGTGAAACTGCTATGTAAATACGCATCTACATGTATTTTGCACATAGTTTAAACATATATTTGTAGGTAGCAGAAAGGTGTGGAAAACTTCCGTAAGTGCAGAAGATGACTAAGACTTGGAAACCTCCGGCAAATTATGTCATTTTAACCATGTAAATAGGGGGAGGGAGGATAAATGAATCTCATATTTTAACAATCGAAAACTCACGGAACGAAATTATGATGTTTTAGGAATACTATGTTACAAAGTGACGATAGATTCTATCCAATCAAAGCACGTTAACAAGATCCCAGGGATCGCGCTACATAAGTACTACTTTAAATCACTATAAATTCACAATGTATGCCATCATATTTGCCTAACTTCCAGTCAAATGCTTAGGCTTAAAATCAAAGCAAATAGCATTTGTCAGCATAAAATTATTTACTACATAAATTACATTTATTTTCTCTTCTGAAAATGTCAAATATCTACCACAAGTTTTATATAAAATGGACAAAAAAAAAAAAAAAAAAAAAAGAATCTATAACTGCTTCAAAACAGATTTAGAAAAAAAAAATCCAAGTTAAAATGAAACGGAGGTACTAATTCAACGATATGTACACTGTGCAGTACATAATGAAGAGTAAAGAATGCCAACCCCTGCATAAAGTGTCTGCTGATTATCTTAACCAGGTTTTAAATGCTCGTAAAGTTTGATTGATATTTTAATATCTAATAGGTTCTTCATACTAAAGACAAAATTACAGAAAATTGCAGTAACTTACCCATCCCAAATTATGCAGGTGTTAAAGATATTTTTCATACAGACAAGGAAGAATTTAGTTTGACATACGTGTTATTACAGATAGTTAAATCTGTTTTAAGACGGAAATTTTAATTTGTTATCACCTCCAATCTGAAACAAAAGATAGAAAGACTTCAAGAAAAATGATAGCATTGTTTTGTTTAAAAGGTACCTCCCCAAGCGAAGACTTATTACGTCACAAGATGGTGATTTAAATGCTTTGTGAAATTGTTTGTGGCAATCGATGTATTTCTCTATCATAGCTGCTAAGTAAGGCTGTCACGTTTACAAAATTTTGTAAGCGTTTAAACGAAGCATTGTAAACGAAACGTTACCGTTTAAACGAAGTGTTGTATAATTTAATAAAATAAAATACGCACAGAATTTTAAGACCCATTAATGACCATTATGTTTGTGTTTCAGTTTTCATCATTCTATGGACGATGCAGAGATTGTCACCGGACGTTCCGGAGTATAAATATAAGACAGAATAAAATACACGAACATAAATATCCGGATAGCATTTAAATTGAATTCAATTTTATTCACACTGTAGTGACTGTACAACATTTGCACAATACAGATCACAAATTCACAATAAACTTCATTTTTCAAATTTTCATTTCAGTGATTTCACATTAGATTGTCCAGAGAGGGCAGAGCTGGTGCCGCGGCTTCTTCCGTCGGTTCGGTTTTAACATGGACTTCACGTGCAGCCGGTGCAGGCGGAGCAGCGCAATTCACTTTATGTTTTAATCTTTTGTTCAAAAAGATCAGTTTGTCCACGTTCTCAGCGTCAAGGGAGGAGCGCAGTTTTGTAACAGTTCCACCCGCTGTGGAAAAGACGCGCTCAGAGGCAACGGACGTTGCCGGTGTGCATAGCAAATCCTTTGAGACTTGCTAATTTTGGAAAATTAATACGACTGGTTTTCCACCAAGTGAATGGATTGGTATTTGTCGGCGCACTTTTTTCAGGTAGATATAATTCGATCTCTTCATCTGAAGTGGAAGGGGTAATTATTTTGCAATCTCCGGTGTCAAAATATGATCCTAACAGGAAGGATACATCATCCTTAGAAAGTTTACTTGAAATAATTATTCAAATAATTTAGATTGTAATTTGAACCCTGCAAGATTTGTGCCACATATATAAGACATCGTTTAAACGTTTAGGGATTTTGTAAACGTTTACAGCCCAAACACGAAACGTTACCGGTTACACGTGTACACGTGACAGCCTTACTGCTAAGTGGATAGAGTGACGGGTTACCAACCTACAGACCCTGAGTGTCTTGTGTTCATATCAGATAAAATAAAATTTTGAAAATCACGTGTTTAAATCTAAAATTGTATATTTTCTGCCCCCTTTTAATATATATAAACTAATGACATATCAAATCTTTCGTAAAAAAAGAAAAAAAAATAATAATAATAAAAAAAAATAATAAAAAAAGAAAAAGAAAACAAAAAACAAACAAACATAAAAAACAAACAAACAACACCCCCCAATTTTGTGCTAATTTGAGAAACTCTTTCAAGGTGTAGTGGTGAGCTAACTTAAATTGATGGTCACTTGGATTGATTTCCGGAAAGTTTGTACCATTAACATATACACTCTGAGAAATGCTTATGGAATCTTTTCATTCGACTGTCGTGTAATATTTTATGAGAAAATACATATTCTTAAATTAACAGTTTAAACCTTAAATATTAATCGATGATAATTTCCAGCATTATAATCTGAAAGCACATTTTTCTGGATTTTTCGACTGACTGTACCATAAAGAAGTTAGGCAATCTCCAATCCTTTCCCTTCATATTTTTCATATTTGGACAAATTAACGTGGAAACAGGAGGGAGAAATTGATACCTTTCAGGGTTTAAATCTTGAAATATTTCGCATAAAACGTCTGCATCTTTAATTTTCATACAGAAAATCATTACACATTCATAGGAAATACAAGCAATGTGTTGTATACGACTGTAGGTACAACACTTGTGTGTCGTCTGGGAAGCTCAGCGACATCCTTTGTCTCTCTGTCTGTCTGCTTGCATCTTGCATGCCTGTCTGTGTTACTCCCCATATTTGTTACTGATAGAAATAAAACTCTGGTATTTGACATATATATTCCTCTACGCTTGCGCAATTGAATACTATGGTTAATGATAGGCTCTTAGAATCAGTCCTTCTGTCTTACCTAAACACTCTGTATTCTAGCAAGTGTTTTCCTTTTGTGAGGGTCATTTAATACATAACACGATCAATAATACCTTCACATGCGACAGTGGCTCTGGGTATGTTAAAATTGCTATTACAGAAATAACTTCAAGATATTATATTCGACATACCTTTGTAGTTCAGATCAAACTAATTTTTCATTGAATCTTTATTTCAATTATAATCCAAAATATTTTTTATAGTTACGTCTAATTATGAGTTTGTCAATGAAAGACATACCTTTCATGGTTTCCTTCATTAACTCTAAAAGTTAGAACTATATAACATTTGTAAGAATTCTATTTTAAGAGTTATTTCTCGATAAAGTTGTAGTTAACGTCGAGAGAATGATTTCTGAAATTTTCCTCTCTGTAATTTACATTGATGTGTAAAAATGAAGTAACATGGACTAAATTATACTAAGTCAGCATGTTTGAAGCATGTTTTAACAAGAGTGAATAACAATTTTATTGGGTGAAAGCTTTTATAAAAACTGCTTGCTACATTCAGTTGAATCCCATTATTATGATAAACGATCTGAAAGTTACCACGCAACCATTATATAAACAAAAACGAAAAAGTATAAAGAGGAATAAATCGATTCTATCATTGTGAAATGCATATGATCTTTGTCAATCGATTTTTCATTATCACTGAAAAAGATCATATTTGTTTGAATCAATAAGAATTTAAAAGTAGGAAATGGCGTAAAGCAAATACTGATAGCGATTGATCTATTGATAATTGATGACTGTGTCCATCACACCCTCGTATAGGATTTACTGATGATACGTAAAATATGCTTTCTATTTTCATCAGAACTAAGTACCCTACCAAAGAAGCATGAATATCTTTTTGAATGTAATAGAATAATTCTATTCCAATAATAAGGTTTTTACAATGCTCTACAATGCTGCAAAACTTCTTAGGATCGATGCGTTTGTTAATTTACACACCTTGGTATGTGGTTTGTGGAAATTAATTGTTTCTGAGGGAAAATTCATTTTAGTTATTTATTTCTGTGGCTTCCACTCGACATTTAGATATATCGACAACGTTTTACCTTTTAACAATAAGTATTTTAATTCATATGTCGATTCGATATATATAGGTGAACTCGAAATAAAAGACACAACAGTCTCCCACATCTACTTCGCACTTAGATATTTTATTGAACATTGATGTTAACGGCACACTAACAACTCGGCTTTATTACAACGGGGTGACTTCAGCTTCTCCATCGCCAACTTCCCGCACTTATGTAGCAATATTCCATTATCACCTACATATAGTGTTTATGTCTCACAACTGATTCGATACGCTAGAACTTTTTTTAAATCGAGGCTTGCTACTGACAAACAAGTTGATCTTACAGGAGTTTCAACAGTCTTGTTTAAATTCAGCGTATCACAATTCTATGGTCATTATAAGGTTCTAGTTTGCCAATACAACCTGTTAATGGGTCAACTGTTACCTGGCATGTTTCACACCAATCGTTTGACCGTTCCTTAAGCACCGATCTTGACTGCGGATTACTCCGTTTACCTGATCAAGATATAGGACTCATAGCTGCTGTGACTGGTCGACAGGGGATGTTTACTCCTCCTAAACACATTATCCCTCCTCTGGAAATCCAGGGGTCCGTGTTTGTCCAACACTTAATTTTGTAATCCTTATAGGAGATATGTGATTGATCACTATTCGTTATCTTTACATTTTCTATCTAAAAGCGTCTATCTTCTGTTGAAACGTCCTTGCTTAACAAAGGATTCTCATTCTTAGAGGCACATTTATATAAAGTGTTAAAAGTTTATTTTTCTTTCGTTTCGTATTATCATTATAAAATCATCAGACATCAGATCAACATTGATAGCACATGTACTGTATTACTGATACATATCATACATACTGATATAATAATACAAAATACACTGTTCAATTTTACTTACATACAGTTCCTCTGTGATGTTTTTCGCGTTCGAGATGCAATTTTCGTCTTGTTCTAAACTTTTTTTGTTGGATCCCCGTGGGGATCCGGGTTGTTGGAATAGATCCTCAGTACCCCTTGTTGGTCGTAAGAGGCGACTAAATGGGCCGGTCCTTCGGCTGAGACCGCAAACACCGAGGTCCCATGTCACAGCAGGTGTGGCACGTAAAAGATCCCTCCCTGCTCAAAAGGCCATAAGAGCCGAGCATAGGCCTAAATTTGCAGTTTTTCACCGTCTCCATATGAGTGAAAGATTCTCGAGCGGGACGTTAAACGATATTTAATCAATCAATCAATCAATATTTGTTGGATTCATGTTTAATATCTTGGGTAATATATATATATATATATATATATATATATATATATAAACACGAGGGAGTTTGACAAAACTAAATTATCAGTCAAACTTCCCATCAACAGTTCACTGAACAGGTGTCAAAGTTATGTTGACCAACGAGACTTTGAATGTGGAATCAAATGGTTTTGAATCCGATAAAAATATTTTTAACCAGACAAGGAGAAAGAAATCAGCTGTTCTGCCCTTTAAAGGTTACCGTGTGGTATAAAGAGACTGCTCACAGAATATCTAGGTCTGCCGTAATATGTTCATTTTATGGTCACAGAACTTTAAATCCTGTACGTTTAGAACATACAAACGCATATATTTAATACACGCTGTATTTTTTATCCAAGAATCATAGACCCGTAGATAGTTTAGACGTACATTTGTATAATGGATTTGAACATATTATTTAAAACACAGGGATTTGAACATATTATTTATAACATATGGATTTGAACATATTATTTATATCATATATGGATTTCAGTTCTTGATAATTAATTACTATCATTTTGTTAAGTAAAAAAAATCTTTCAGTTTTACATATAGTTTGCATGAAGGAAAAAAGTGTTCTAATGAATTACCTTTCGTCTGTATTTTCTCATATCATGAACCTTACATGTATGAATCACAATATAGTGTATGTAATCAAATTTCATATCGAAATATTTTGCAATATTTCTTATCTTGATCCTGTGGCGATCTGTGTTAGAATAGATCCTCAGTACCCCTCGCTTGTCCCAAGAGGTGAATAAATGGGAAGTTCTTTCGGATGAAACCACATAAATCGAGGCCCCGTTTCACAACAGGTGTGGCACGATAAAAATATTTGCCCAAAGGCCATTGGTGCTGAGCATAGGTAAAAATGTGTAGCCTTTCACCGGCGATGGTGACGTCTCCATATGAGTGAAAAATTCTCGAGCGGTACGTTAAACAGCATATAATCAATCAATCACAATAATATACAACTATCTTCATGTAACGAATATAAATATTGATTTTTGTTGTTGTCCATTTATCCTCTCATAATGAAATACCTTGAAATAGACTTTCTTTTGTTTCTTCTGACAAAACAATGGTTTATACCTCGTGCTGCCTACTGCATTATGTAAATCACATCGATAAAGACAATGAAACGATGAGGTTTCTTATTAAGTTTATATGCGATTCAGTTTGCTGTTAAGATTGGAAACATACATGTAGGTCTGACATGTTGAATATCAACGTAGTCCCGTGGGGATCCGTGTTAGAATAGGTCCTCAGTACCCCTTATTTGTCGTAAGAAGCGACTAAATGGGGTGGTCCTTTGGATCAGACCGCAAAAACCGAGACCCCACGTCATAGTAGGTGTGGGACGATAAAGATCCCTCCCTGCTCAAAGGCCGGAAACGCCGAGGATGAGCCTAAACTTTGCAACACTTCACCGGCAATGGTGACGTCTCCATATGAGTGAAAATTTTCTAGAGGGAGTTAACCAAGATACAACCAATAAATATCAAATTTTAATACAAATGTAATCTTGTAAAACTGTAAAATATAAAAAAATTCATATATTATGTTGCATTCCAACAAAATATAATTTTTACATATTTATTATAAATGATCATTGTGATTTACATGACATTATGATTTCAACCCAATCACAAAAGTATAATTACTGAATGACTTTTACATGATTGATAATATTGATAATATGTAAATGTGGCAATCTTCTAACCCACAGGCAGGTACTGTATTAGATTTTTCATCATGAAATTATATAGAATACCAATATGGTTATTAATTAATTTACATGACATTTTCTTCCACCGATAGAAATTAATTGCATAGTAGGCTGAATCCGCTCTCGTTGGCAACGTCAAATATGACAACTACAAATTACCAATGCAGAATAAATTGGTATCGATGAAATATACTTACTTTATTTGCACAGACAGTTGTAAGTATTTTTATTATCAAATATAAATTCAACGTAATTTCGTTTGAAATGGCATATTCTTTTGATGGAAATACATTTAAAATCTTATTTTTATTTCATTTGATTTAAAACATCAGAAAGAACGCAAAATCAACACTAGAAGCTAACCAAAATTAACCAACAAATGTAGATATACTACTTCAAAGAATATGGACTTTTTGTTATGTGCCGAACTGATCAACAAGGTGCCGAATTTACATGTACAGTCACCAGTGCCAAATTTAACTAGATGCCAAAGTGACCGGAATTCCTGGACATGATATCACGTGATGTGCAGCTTCTGGCTACATCATGGTACATGATGTTCTTACTTCCAACAATTAAAAGAATACTAAATCCAAATCACTAGCTTTAAACTCTCGAGTGATCCTAATGAGTTTTACCCAAAAATTCAATTTAACCCGTGAAGAATATCACGGAGTCGTTTAATGCCATTAAAGCGGAATAATTAGAATAAGGTATTGCGTTATATCTATTCAACAATCTTCATGAATTTTTAATAATTCCCATTTCCCCCTGCAATTATCAATGTAGAGCAACCTATAGAGAATTCATAAATATGTTTACTTCCAACACGATACGGATATTGAAATTCCCTATTAGACACATCAGTACTAAAATGTGTACTCTCTATCATTCTGTGTTTAGTAAACCAGGAGTGATTAAAGAACAAAATAGGTTACATGAGGAATATTTTATGGTTCCAGCTGATAAAACTTGAAACGGCATTGATTTTGTTTTTAAGGCTCATTATTACAGCTGTATTTTAAACGAACTTGGCATTAATTCCACACTAGGGAATCGTACTTATTCTCCAACTGCCCTTTCAAAAGTGACATTCTTAAAAGTCACGCTTCTGTTTATGACACATTTAATATCTCAGGCAATGGGGTGGTTGAATATGAGTTATCGTATCTATAATGGCTACCAAAATTCCACAAAAACCTTTACAACGATACATTGCTGGATCCGGTTTTACCAAACCCCCTATCTTTGCTCTTCACAAAAATATTAACAGTTGTGAAGGAGAAATTTTAAACGCATTGTGCCACAACATATGACAGAAGTGATATAAATCAAATGTTGAAAAGAACGTTTAGTAAATTTGAAATCGCAAAACTTTTCACAAATCAAAAACATCAAAATGTATGATTGTCAACACTTTATGCGACCATTCCTCACGATAAATTAAAGGCCAAATTTTAGACATCATAAACAGTTGATTTTTCAACAAAAATGGAAAAGAGAAGTATTCCTATCGACATGTAGTAATCAGTCATCCATAAGTTACTTTGTTAAACACCGCTCTGATTCTACGCCCAAGTACTCTGAAGCTGGAATTAAAAAGATGCTAGAGTTCCTCATTGACAACATCTTTGTAGTTTGTGTTTGTTGTAATAATCGGGTCTTCCAACAGTCTGCTGAAATTTCCATGAGCACGAATCGTGGTCCCATGTTAGCTGACCCATTTTTATATTGTTATGTGGCAAAATTTATTCAAAAGTTTCTATAATACAAACACAATTCTTGCCGTGGCCTTCAAATCGACATTTGAATATATCTATTAACAATAATCATTTTAATTCAAATGTCGATTCGATATATCCCAGTGAACTCAATATAAAAGGCACAACAAGGTCTTCCATATCTGCCTCGTACTTGATATTTTCTTCAAAATAGATATTAACGGCAGACTAACAATTCAGCTTTATTACAAATGGGATGATTTCAGCTCCTCCATCGTCCCATTTTTATGTAACAATATTCCATTATCACCTGCATACGGTGTTTATATTTCTCAATTCAATACGCAAGAGTTTTTCAGCGTATAACTAGGTTTTAAATCGAGGCAGGCTACTAATACACAAATTGCTTTTTACAGGGGTTTCAACAGTCTCGCATAAAGTCAGCATTTTGGAAACTCTATGGTCGTTATAATGATTTCTAGTTTTCCAACTTTCATTGGTTCAAATGCTGTCTGTCGTGTTTCATACGAACTGTTAGGCCGTTCTTGGCAAACTGATTTTGGCTACGGATTACTCCGTTTATCCAATGATATAGGGCTCACAATGGGTGTGACAGATCGACATGGTATGCTGACTCCTAGACACCTGATTTCACCTTTGGTATATCCAGAGGTCCGTCTTTGCCCAACTCTCTAATTTGTATTCCATACGGAATTTATGAGATGATCACGAACTAATTCTAATTAAATTGTTAGAAATTATAAATATCAAAAAGGTATTATATATAAACCATAAACGGTATCAGTTTTGATGCACCAGGTGTGCATTTCGACAAACAATGTCTCTTCAGTGATATTCAAATCAAGAACACAAACCTGGAAGAACTGCCAGTACAAAATACCTAATACTGGAGCCAAATCCGGCTCCAGACTTAGAGCTATGCATGAGGGACATAATTCTTAACTTGAAATGAATTTCTTAATTTTCTCACAGCAAAATGTCATCCGGTTTTTTTTAATATGCTAATATCGAAGTACTTAGCTACTGGGCTGATGAACCCCTCGACTTGACTGGACATCTGGTTGTACTGTCTCCCGATGAATCGTACGATTCATTACGACTGATTGTACGACATTACAATCATCGTTACTACCAGTCGTTTTCTTTTTTCATGTACAAAAATAGAACATCGACATGGCTTGAATGCACAATTTTGATACAAATGCTTGCGCAAAAAAGGTTGCTGTAGCTGCAATTCTGCAAAGGTTCATGATCTGGAGAAATAGTTGCTTCTTCATTGTCTTTCTTTTTCGTCCTCGGGCTTGCTTTTCTGGGCGACATGGCGAACTGTCAACGGCATTAAGAAAATTCTAGAGCTATCTGGCTGTGAATGGTCGTGTTCACTATGATGGATCTTACGATCAAACGCTGGTCATAAAGATGAATCGCAAGTCAGTGGGACTGATTTCTCAACTGGCCGCCATCACCTGACAGGATATGACTGATTTTGCAAATGATCACGATCAGTCGTACTATCAATCGCACGATGTCCTAAAAAAAAAACTATCGTTTTATCAATTTGACCTTGCAATCAAGATTTGAACTCCGATAGGTCGTGCTCTTACCAAATCACTATAATAATATATCATACAATGCTATAATCCTGTGACCCGGTGTGACTGAGGTTTAATCCATTGAACAAATCAATGCAAAAGTTATCGGAATCGTTTTAGGGTTACTTAACTCACCTCTAATGAAACGGCTTTGAAATCCTATATCCTATTAACTTTGAATAAGCAAAAAAATTACTCCAATTTAGAATTTATGTAATTCTAGAGTTCCAAATTCAATACATCAAACTTTGAATTATTGGTTACAGCTCTGAAGGAAAGGTTCATCTCCCTCCCCCCTCCCTCTCTCTCTCTCTCTCTCTCTCTCTCTCTCTCTCTCTCTCTCTCTCTCTCTCTATATATATATATATATATATATATATATATATGTGTGTGTGTGTGTGTGTGTGTGTGTGTGTGTGTGTGTGTGTAGACTTTTTCACTCATACGGAGACGTCACCATTGCCGATGAGTGGTTGCAAAATTTAGGCTTATGTTCGGTGATTGCGGCCTGTGAGCAGTGAGGAATCTTAATCATAGTGCCACAACTGCTGTTGGGTTTTGCGGTCCCATCCGAAGGTCCGCCCCATTTAGTCACCTCTTACGACAAGTAAGTGGTACTGAGAACCTATTATAACCCTGACCCCACTGGATATATATATATATATATATATATATATATATATATATATATAAAGGGAGAGGGATTATATAACTACGATGTGAACGAAAATAAATGTAATCAGTTTGAAGTTTGTTTCTGGATCAGAAATATACATCGGGTGATATTTACTTCTTTTAATGAATACATATTTGTTTCTCGTTCATTCAGATGGAAATTCCAATCCAATAATGATGTACTACACGTATTGAGGTAGGAGTAAGTAATAAACACGATGTCTTACCATGTAAATAATGAATATTCACTCAGAAAAAGTGAATATTAAATCAGCAACGCAGAATTTTCTTTCAAATTTCTAAGAACATTGCAGATTGTTTTAGGAATCTATTTACATATGAACATTTACTGCAATTGCGAAGGTATATGCGTATACAAGTCAATAATTAGAACAGTCAAGATCACGAGCTCATGCTGGCTTTGTATCAGCACTAGCAACTCCTCCACCAATATGAACTGGACGCCACCAGATAACTGAAAAAAATGTTGAGTGTGGCGGAAAACAATAATCAATCAATCAATCATTATGTTCTAGTGAACAGAGATAATACCACAGAGTTCACCGTGCATTTTAATTTTCTTGAAGATCTGACACAAAGATTCATAGAACTTCATGGGACTCGTTTCGTGGGAGCTGCTCATAAACCAAGAGTCCGGGACTTGAAAACAATCCTTGTGACAACCCTGGACTTACTTTAACGTTTATGCAAAACAAGTCTATAAAGTGATTTTTTTTTTATTTCAAAAAGATGCAAGCTTCTAATTTGTGATATTGGAATCATGACACAATAATACCCCTGCGTAAGAACAGACAGTTTCGCACCAAAGACAGTGTGGGTTTATTTAACCTAACTCTCACATATATTTGGAAATAAGAAAACGGTAATCCAGGTAAATTGTTTTCATGGTTGAATAATTTCATAGCAAATCAGCTTCGTACTGCCTGTGTATGAACAATACAACGGGGACATGACACGAGAGTGATTTCTCTGTACTCCCTGCACCCCTTTGTTCTAATTGTTCTATCCTACTATGAATGAATATTCCTAGTTTTATGTAAGTATGAATGAATATTCCTAGTCTTATGTTAGTATGAAAGAATATTTCTAGTTTTATGTTAGTATGAGAGAATATTTCTAGTTTTATGTTAGTATGACAGAATATTACTATTTGTATGTTAGTATGATAGAATATTCCTAGTTTTATGTAAGTATGAATGAATATTCCTAGTCTTATGTTCGTATGAGAGAATATTCCTAGTTTTATGTTAGTATGAGAGAATATTCCTAGTTTTATATTAGTATGACAGAATATTCCTAGTCTTATGTTAGTATGAGAGAATATTCCTAGTTTTATGTTAGTATGACAGAATATTCCTAATTTTATGTTAGTATGAGAGAATATTTAAAATTTTATGCTTGTATGATAGAATATTTCTAGTTTTATGCTAGTATGATAGACTATTTCTAGTTTGATCTTAGTATGATGGAATATTTCTAGTTGTGTGTTAGTATTATAGAATACTCCTAGTGGACATTATTACTAGAGTTTAGTAGGCATATGTAATACTTACTTAGGCTAGAAATAAAATTTTCACTATCAAATAAAATATCATTATACTGTAATGCATCTCGATAACTTGGTCAGATAGAAAATGCAGAAATTCTGGGATCTACATATCATCTGGGAATATAGTATTTTGTTTTGAAAGAGTTATTGAAAATATTTAGCTATAACTCTTATCTTAAAAGATGGAGATATTGGTTATGTTACCTTTAGGATATTTCAGATTTTTTTTTATCATGATAAATTAATCAAATGCTGATATGCTTTGGTAATAATTATATGCTGTAGAAAAAGAAATCCCAGATATTGAAAAATTGAAGAAAAAAAGTAAGCATATATTGCTTGACTGAAATGTTTATGAAATATTTGGCATCTTTACTACAGATTATGTATACTGAGCAATGTGGGAAACCGTTGAAATGACAGCATAGGCAAGTTTGAGATTTACCGATAGATCTGAATGTTAAACGCAATATTTTGAAGAGAGTTTTAAAATATTTCACATAATTTCTTGAAATGTCAGAACCTACGTGTTGCATGAAATGTGAGTTCAAAATAGAAACTTAGAACATATTTTGAGAAAAGTATGTGAACATGATTAGAATTTCTGGTAAGTCTAAAATATATAGAAAATGTGACAAATTAAAACTTGTACAAGATATCTTTGTTTGGTGTAATTGAAATCATTACTTGAGAAAATTTTAAGAAATTGTGAGAAGTTGTGATGCACACATGTTGATGAGTACAATGTATTTGTGTACAAACCTTTTTTTTTTAATTTACATATCACAATCATGCACTACACTGCACGACAGTAAATCCATGGACATATATGTCTCTTTTATTATGTCGATTTTGATATCTATATATGAGTGAAAAGCGAAAATAAAGAATAATGCATGGCCGTCCTCTCCCGTTGTTCCTCCTGATTTAAATTACAGATTGAACATAACAGTCGCCGGATAGCTGAAAAATTGCTCAGGCGACTATAAATAAAAAAAAAACAAACAAAACAGATTGAACATAACACTTTTCGGTACTTTCAGTACTTTGATTTAGATGCAGGGTCTAAGAATATTTAGCTGGCCATGGAATGTGTGAAAAGATCTGCAGTCTCTCAGTCAAAACCAACTTAAGGTTTTATAGATCGACAGATCGCATCTCCATTTGATTTCTTATAAAATATTGGGGGGGGGGGGGGGGGGGGGGGGGGGCAGGAGCGAAACTTACACTACAATAATAAATCTAGTCACCCCCTAGTGTTCACTCTAAAGATTGGACCCTGTGGTAATTAATCACTCGGGACGCCTTTGAATATCTACTGGATACCACATCCACTTACTTCTGGTTCTTTTATATACATATATTTACAAATGAGCGATGAAAGGTCCTCTAGTTTCCCTATAACTGATTTGATACCTAAAAATCAATGTCACAAATGATTATCAATCAAATCACTTCCCGTAGAATTGATTTATAAAAGGATACAATGAACATAACGCACAGCCTGTCGTAAAGACAACATTTGGACAGATTTTAGGTGTTTTTTTAAGGGTTTATCTTTGGGAATGATCAACACTGGTCTTATTTAAATCGTATATGAAATTTATGATTATTAGATTTCGGTGTTTCGTTACGATTAACTGTGTTCTATAATGCCGGTTTTAATTTTTTTCAAAGTAATTCTTCAGATAAACGCATCCTTCTCAAAATATGTTTGTCATTGAATTTAAATATAATGACGAATTTGCGCAACAGCGAATAATTTCCTATGTGAGTTAACAATTCATTAATTCAGAAATCCAATATCTGTAATATATAATCTTTCATGATAAAAGTCTAAAATTCATTGATTTTAAACGTCATCGTTTTTCCCTCGGGAACTATGAAAATGAAGAGTGCGTGGAAATGTTGTTTTGGTCAGATACGGTAAAGGTAAAACTGTATGCCCTCCATTAACATTGATAAGGGCGCGTAGCAGTATTGAATTCGACATGCGCAGTCTCTATGTATGTAAATAGGGGTGCTATCAATACCTAAAACAGGGGCCTCTGTGGCCGAGTGGTTAGAGCATCGGGCTCAAAATCACAAAGCCTCTCACCTCTGTCGGCGCGTGTTCGAATCTCGGCCGCGGCGTTATGTGAGCAAGTTTGCCAGTTTACTTGCGGAAGGTCGGTGGTCTCTTCCCAGGTACATTGTATAAAAAAAATGAAACAAAATGCAATACCCATCACTTCTAAATACATTGTAAATTAAATAAATAAATGGGTTATGATCCATTTTAATTAATGCTGATAATAACAGGTTGTGTAAACAACATCACATAAGTGTTATACAGATAAGATTTCATTCTCCCAAATTCAAACTTGGAAGTAAAACTGGGTTCTCTCCTCCACCAAGAAAACCTGAAAAATTGTTGAGTGTGGCGGAAAGCAATAATCAATCAATCAATCAATACCTAAAAGTCAAGCTATACGCATCGTAAACATAAACGCATGGCAACATATATGAATGGCTTTTAAGTATAAATCATTTTTTGGGGAATGTTATGTCACTCTTCCTATTAAGATCAAATCCGTGTGGATTCAGAGGCTGGCGACTGCGTATACGTCTATCTAGCTCGTACAGTCCCTGAAACGTTCTACTTTCCCATTTTTCCGTTCGTTCAGGGTTCGTTCACCGTTCGCTTAGCGTTCTTTCACCGTTCGTTCACCGTTTTCCGTTCACAAAGCGTTCTCCGTTTATCGTTTTCCGTTTATCGTTTACCGTTCTCCGTTTATCGTTTACCGTTCTCCGTTTATCGTTCACCAATGTCTTGCAAGTATTAGCTAGCAAAAACCAAAACACACACACACACACACACACACACACACACACACACACACACACACACACGAAGTATTTGAAACTATCTGTATTTTTGGGAGAAATTACGAGTGGAACATTTACAAAATTAATAATGTGTTTATATATATGTATCACTATGTTAAATTTGTAATTACATTATATTTTCTACATTTCAATACTTTATATCTATACATGTATCGTCTGTGTTGTTTAATGCCCCTATCTTGACACCTTTCGGTGGCTTTTGTTAATTACAGGTATCCCAAACGGCTTCATTCAAGAGGAAATGTTGAAGCCACGTGGGTACGTAAACACCCAATTCTGATTGTCACGATCTATAAATACATAAGGAGTCATTTTGGGGTGCCAAATCGGGAGTTTTACTTCACTCGCACTTTTTTTTTTTTTTTTTTTTTGCTTTGTTTTGTTTTGATAAGCTGTGGTGAAAAGGGGAGGGGTGGTTCTCCGTTTAATCAGACAATAGTTTGTGAATTCTACGTGCATTTATTGTGCAATTAAGATTACATTTCTATTGCATACCACATTTAAATGTTTTGTACATTTACACAACAACGTATCACAATGTTTGCTTTGCTGAAACTAAAATAATTAATGCTATATTCATAATTACCTGCAGAAAATGCATTTTCCAGAGTACTCTGTTTATGTAACACAAAACACTTATATCCAGGGGTCCGTGTTTGCCCATCTCTCGGCATTGTATTTTCTTTTGGCATTTACTGTTTGTTGCTTAGTCGTTACATTCTTACCAGCTTTCCATACAAGGAACTTCTTAGAAATATTCTGAGTAAACAGATCATTTTGCTATTATCGTTTTCCGTTTTCCGTTTATCGTTTACCGTTCACCGTTTTCCGTTTATCGTTCTCCGTTTATCGTTCACCGTTCTCCGTTTATCGTTCACCGTTCTGCGTTTATCGTTCATCGTTTTCCGTTTATCGTTCACCGTTTTCCGTTCTCCGTTTATCGTTCACCGTTTTTCGTTCTCCGTTCACTTTCCGTTTAGCGTTCGTTCACCGTTCGTTCACCGTTCGTTCAGCGTTCGTTCACCGTTCAAGTGGGAAAGTAGAACGTTTCAGGGACTGTACCACAAAAGTTCAATCAGGTTTTCAGGTTTAACGGGGACATAACAGGCCAATCAAGAACGTTGATAGCGTTCATTTGAAGAAAATTTTGAGTCAATTTTGTCGTATGTGCGCGCGCATTCAAAATAATCAACAGTGAGCGAAAATTTGTTTTAATCGCATACTTCAAGGACGCTTTTGTTCACATAACTTTTATGTATACGACGGTAAACTCGAGATCTGCTGTCAGCATTGTAACCGTAAACAAGACGCGTATCCAGTTTGGCGTTCATCAGTTTCGGACGCATTACAATCTTTAACGTCGGTGATGCGGTTTAAGTTGTGACCCTTTGTAAGATCTTCTACAGCGGATCCCGTAGTGTTTAATATTCCGTATACTGTTCTGTAATGATTGGAATAATGACGTCCAATCGTTTGCCACCCTATAATCGCAGTAGCCTTATACCTAACCCGCAGGTGACGTTGTCGTCGTACGTCCGCTTGTTGACGTGGCGTCGTCATACATGATCGACCAGGACTTGGATGATCATTCATTGATCCTATCTGAGGACACCGTCGCAATAAACGGCTTATTGTACAGGGATGAACATTAAAATGATTTGTATACATAATGTACCTCCCGCTGACTAACGCCTGCTTGCAGCATACCGACAGCTTGGTTTCGCATTTCATTGTTTAAATGCGGCATAATCTTTTTTAATATCTCTAATGTTGATTCTGCGTCTGCAATTACTAGCAGAATTGTTATATTGCATCAAAACTCATTTTACCTTTTTCATTAGGTTTGAATAACGCCCGTAAAATTTCATGCAATGCTACTCACATCGTGTAAATAATGAACTTGGGTTCCACAGGTAATGTGTTTTTAAAGGACAGCACAATGCACATGATGAGTAAAGTTTGCAATAAATATTATATTAAAATATAATCAAACAAATCGTGTGGAAAACAGATGTGCTGCGCTTTCGGGGCCCGTCGGTAAATTTGTTTTTCTAGTATACATAAATTGCATGCAGCTGAGCATATTGAACACAGATCAATCTAATATTTGATAACTGTTTGAAACCACGCCATTTACCAATTACCTGTGCATACATTGCCATTGTCTAATTTTTAAACATTTACATAATGTATGTACATGTAACGTTTAAATGGCCGTGAAAAAAGGTCCCAATAATGTTCAAAATTTAAATTCAAAATTTAAAACGAACTTTTTGTTTTATTTAGTTTGATAAAAAAAATTAACTTTTTTGATCGGAGTCAACTTTTAACGTTAAGAAATGACCCAAGGGTTCGTTTTTCGACGGGATCACTATTTAATGTTACACCCGATCTCATCAGCTTCTGATTGGGAATATAATAAAATACCGTATAACGATATTTTCTGCGGTTCTCCATTGTTTGCAGAATTTGCGGATAGAAAAAAATCTTTAAAAATTACAATTGCGAAAATATATATTGATACATATAGGTATAAGTGAGTATAATATAGGAATAAATGAGTATAATGCAACCGCAAATTCGAAACGCAGAATAAAATTGACTAGATTTTAGGGATTAGATCGCAAAAATTTCCACCCGCAGAAAATATCCATTATACGGTAAAATCCAATAGTCACAGTGAATAAAACCATGTAACTGGACATTTTTTCATAAAGGAGGCCTGGCAACGCACGTAATGAAAAAATGACAGTCTACTATGCCCAAATGTACTACATATTTTTCCAGCATAGGCACCTGACGTTTGGAGCCATACTCTTTTTGACCCACTCCCTTTCAATCTGTAAGAAAAGAAAAAAAAAAACAAGAAACCCCCCCCCCCCCCAAAACACACACACACACAATAGATAAAAAACAAAATAAAAAAAAACAAAAAAAAAAACAACAAAAAACAAAAAAACCCCACTATTTTCACTAATTTTTCAATTTACGTTCCGATGTCTTCAGCTGTTTATATACCTTTCTATGTAGATATAACCACCCCGTATATACCTAATGTGGAAAATATCAAGTCACAGTTTTATTGGGATAATTTACATTATAAAGGAGGGGAATATCAATCAATCACTAATTTTCATCAATAAACCCAAAGTGTTTTGGCCAATCAATGCTGCAACCGGTGTAAAACATCTGTGTAAAGTTTTATTTCAATCCCATTCAATTGTAAAAGCTATAACAAACTGTGATCGTAAACACGCCTGACAAAGTTTCAACAATAGTACCGGGGACGTATTGTCTTTCCAGGAGTGGATGTTGGTTATGTCTGTCTACTTCTCTAAATAGAATACCTGAACAGGATATAATCTTATTTAGGATGTTTTTCTTAATCCACAAGTTAATGTAGTATCAACTATCACCTTTCACTTGCACTGTATGAAGAAGAGGTCCTAATTTAAAAAATGTCAAAGGACGTTGATAGATAAACCAAGAGTTCTGTATGTAAAATATTTTTCCTAAATTGACGAAGTTCAACAACCTGTAATTTTTTTTCGAACATCAAAGAAAATTAAACAAGAGGCCCACAGGCCTTATCGGTCTCCTGACTATTAGTTAAAAGTATCACTAGTCCAGTGGACCATGAAATCTAAATAAAAATTTCTGCATATCTAAGCCAAATCCTAATATTCATCAACAGTATAAAGCAAGATGTTAAATTCCCCCGAAAGCGCCTATGATGATGAAAGGCTTTACAAAAATATATGTAGTAATAACACGGTATGACTAATATGGACCCGTCCTAGAGTGTTGCGAAATTCACAATTTCGGTTCATCCTTTTTCTGCTTTTCCTATATATTTAATCACTGACCTTTTGACCCCACCCTGATACCAAAACTCCTACCCCCTAGGATCATCAAATTTACAATTTGTGGTAAAGTGCAACCAGCTCGTATTAAATATCCATTTAGTTTAAATTTAGTATAGCATTAAAGATGTTTTCAATGTTTTACACATCAACATTACATACAAAGTTTGGCCCCGTCCTGGAGTCAAAACCTCTACCCCGGGGGTATGAAATTACAATACTGGTAAAGGTCTTCCCGCTCTACATCACTATGCATTTAGTTTATTTTTCAGATGTGCCGTTGTAGAGAAGATTTCTGAAAATTGGTCAATTTTGATAGTTTTGGCCCAGTCCTTTATGCCCAAGGGGTGCATGAGTCCTAAACTTCACAATGTATGTCTTCTTGTCCCTAAGATGTTTTATACAAATTTGAAAAGAATTCGAATGGCAATTATCAAGGAGTTAAAAATATTCAATTGTTAACGCACAATTGCAAGGTTACCCAAGTGTGCTCAGGTGACCTATATATGGTTGGGACTCAAAATCCTTGAAATACGCATATCTTCAAGTTGTGTATAAAAACAGTGCGAGAAAAGTTAAATAAAAAAATCTAAATTTTTGACATATGCACATCTTCAATACATACACTCTGTACAATAAGATAGTCCTCATCTGAAAACTGTGGAAGGAATTAGACGGACAAATCATGTACCCTCCATATAACATACATTTCAAATAAAGTTGCAAGACTCTTGCAAGGGGCGTAGAAATACATCAAAATTGCAGTGTGATCTAGAGTGACCCACAAAAAAGAAACACTACACAGCAAGTTTCAGCAGCTTGATATGCGACAGAGAGAAATGAAAACAGAAAACTCTGAACGGACGGTTACAACTGAACTTAATACTATAGGACACTGTCTTCACAAACTTTCTGACGGACGGACAAACAGATGGACAAGACAAATAAAACACATGAAATATATGTCTCACCTGGAGGAAGGGGGCATCATTACGAACACTTGTATTTAAAGAAGTTTGTGCATTTTACTAACGATTTGTTTAAAACACGAAAACTGCACGAAACAGTTTCATATTTTTTTTTTATTTATTCATTATATGTATACATATCTTACACACATCTAATGAGAAATATTAATTAGACATCAAAGGAAAATATCATTTAATTACTAGTTTGTGTGCAACTGGTAGTTGACACTGTGACTTTTCCTCCCAGAAGATTCGAGCCAAATATGCACAGTGCAATGCCATTACTTCTCTCATGCATTTGGGATCCTGACCTCTCATGTGCGATAAACCCCTAGAGCTTAGTTAGTTTCTAACTAGAACTTTATTAGTACTAGTGTGGGATTGGGAAATTCCACCCCAGTCTAGGATGAGGTGAATCGTGTTGTCGAGGTGGAATTTCCATATCCCACACAAGCAAAATTCCTCCCAATTATTTCGGGATTCTGAGATAACTCAAAATGATTACTATCTTCAAACTAAGCTGTCAGAAAGAGCATACCCGAAACTATGTCACGTGTAAATTAAAAATAACAATTCATGGCCATCTCTTAAAAAAAACAAAACAAACTATGAATCTCCATAAATATGATAGTCCATTTTACCGCCTAGGAATTCCAGTAGAAATGAGATTAGAATGTAAATATATGAATTTCATTTTGAACATACACGAAGGCATGAACTCAACGCTTCACGCCAACATACTGTTTCATGAGGCGTTGACAAGCTTCATGAAGCATGCCGACGTGAAGCGTTGCCGTTCATATCCTCAAGTATTTTCTAAAATGGAATTTTAAATATCCTTCACTTAATCTTTACAATTCGACCTGTTCGAGTCACTTTTTCTGGGAATAACGGTTAATTTTTAGGTTTCAATGTTAATCCTTTTCGAGTATGTACTTTCTAACTGTTGTAACATTTCTAACTAAATTTAATCAGAAACACGGGATTAACTGATAATCTTCATTCATCTAAAATTTAATACAATTTATTAATTATGTATTTCATAAGTACAGGGGGAAAATATAATCCATCATGAGTTGAGATTAGAGATTAAATGAAACTTAACCCTACTGGGATTGCAAATTTCAGTCAGGGACCATTATGATTCTATCCCTCGTGTAGAATATCCTTATCTCACATCAATACGATACACTTTCTCATGTTCTAGCGATCGATCTCAGAACCACTGATTTTTTCCCCCTCTTGTACTTCCTTGCACTGCCAATTTTCTACATTTAACTACGGTAAACCTTAATCCACTTTTTAAATGGAATTGCGGTACTAACTAAAACTAGTTCACAACCATGTAGTTTCTCCTATAGACGTGCAAGTTTTGGATCTCTTCCCCCCCCCCCCCCCCCCCATCATGTTCAATATTTTCACTGGGTTTAACTTTGTAGATAAATGGCATTCAAATACAATGCTAAATTCTATAGAGACGCAGTGAAAGCATACTGGTTATTAAATTTGTCATACGAATCTAATTCCATTGTATAACTCAGCAAGTCGTTTAATCTCCTTTCACTTTAATACTTTTATATCTATTGACGAGACAGTAATTAAAAAGTTGTACATAATTTCATCGAGAATCAAATATGTTTGAAGTTCCTTGGTTAAAAAAAAGACACTGAAAAGAAAGGATTACAGTATTGACAACCAGATTTCAATCTCCTCAAAATCTATCGGAGCATACAGAGATACAAAATAAGTTTCTATTGATTTTACTTGATTTTTCCTGCAAGATTCCTGAAATTGCGTCAAAGTGTACACTACCTCGCCTTGCTTGGCTGCTCGTCTTTAGCGATCCGTCATTATTCCCAATACCAATATCACTACAGACAAGTTACTGATTAAACATACGTCTTTTTTCACAGCGGGTGCTTCGAGAATTTTACTTCTTCAGCGTTTACGCTTTTTAGCATTCTTGATAACTGATGTAATAATTTCAGTATGCCTTTTTTTTTTATCTATTTTCTTTTTTGGTCAGACTTGACTATATTTGATAATGGCCAAATATGTCCATCAACAGTCGTGCTTTTGTTTAATAATTGAGTACATTTTGTGCAAAAACAACGATGCAACTCACTTTAATCGAAATGAGGTAGAGGAGAATCACGATATCATACACAAGATATTTCACTACCATTTTTTATGGTTACCATGTATATAGTTTCTATCAACATTGACAAGAAAACTTGGAAAAACTTTATTTATTTATTTTTTGCTGTTATGATAGTATCGTATGTGGTATATAGAAAAAAAAGTTTGTCCATAGCTGCGTTCTGTGTTTTCTTGCCATTTCAACTAAATTTAAGTAATTACGTCACTTTTGATGCTATGTCCTAAAAAAAAAATAGTGTTCTATAAATTTGGTCCTTCTTTAGAGTTTTTATATTGTGAACAACAAGTGGAGCAATCCGAACATCGCTCGACAAAGACGGAGCTTTTCTCGACTTGACGGAAAAGACCGAGCGATGTTCAGATTACACACGTAACTCAATTATGCATTCATTTACAAATACGTGCAATAATGAATGTAAATACTGCATCTGGTACCGAAAATATAAACGAATGTGCACTTTTAGAATAAGAAATACATAGAATTTAAAAAATATATAATAAAAAAGTTATTTTTATTCAATATAGGAAATATGCCCGATCTCAGTCTTTGGGCGAATGTATACCTCACAGGCTCTGTCCTCTTTACCATACGAAAACACAGGGAAAGCATATTTTCCATTATTCGTATATGGTCCTATGGTCCTTTATTTTTAAAGTATTTTGTTTCGAGAACAATACACTTTACTCAGCTTAGAAGTACGCTTTCATGCAATCATGACTAAACTTGTAATGAATAAATATTGCACAATTTATTGCAGTACACAAATGACATCTGATTTACAATTTTTAAGCTGAATCATCTAAAATGTAAACAATTACAAGAAACAAAACAGATTCATTGAAATTATATCCCCTATTTCTATCATATAACCGAAATTCTTTGAAAAAGCTAGAACCTGGTATAATAGTATTGTCAATTTTTTGAGAAGTATATTTTGAATTTCGACGATATAAAGAGGAATTACAAAAACAAAACGAAAAACAAATATCAGGCCTTGTTATAAAGTTACAGAACGTGCTGAACTCGACCTTTCTTCACTTACAATATATATTGATTTTCGCATAAATTTGTGTGTGGCTATTGGTGTAAACAAAACATAAACAACGGAAATCAATCATTACATTAATGTACACTTAAGTCTTCTAATAATAACTTTAAAGGGATATTAGCTGCCAGTCATATCTGCCGATTGTATGACTAAAATGGTTTAACAGTTTAAAAAAAAACAACACCACACTCACATTAAAAATTTATACATCTTGCAATCTTTTGTTGTAATTTTGACCTTAGAACTTCCTTCTGTTTATATAGAAACAATGGGTGAAGCATGATTGTATGGAAGCCAGTCATTGAGGAGAAACTTGACAAATTTTAGTAGAATTCGATTGGAGGTCGCCCTTTCTACTTCCAGGTTTAGTTTTCTTCGTTGTTTAAAACTGCAGTCCAGCATTTTAATCATGGTTCGGAATCCATATGTGTTTACGCCCTATTTGACAGCTAATGCCCCTTTTATAAAAGTAAATTGAAGAAAAACAGACCTACTTGTACGCAAAAAAACACCAAAACTCGTGAAATAGAAATTTAGAGTTCAAAAGAACAGTCTAGGAGAAATGTCAGTTTTAAAATTGCGTGACAGTTGCAATGTCCTGCCTCGAAATTTAAGAAACATACCCCAACTTAAAAAAAAAAATTCATACCAAATTTTGAGTTCAATAATATGGATGTTTTTAAAGAACTGGCATTCTGTTTGGAAATTTGTCTTCAAACAAATTCATGAATTTACAACACTTGAATTGCTTCTAAGTTTCTACTGACTCTATCATACACCACCAAATTTATGGCTGGTTGTTTTTACGTCTCATTGATAATTTTTCACTCCTATTGAGACGTCACGAGCTGTGTAAAGTGCCACCTGTATGTTTTGCGCTCAGTGCCGTAGCAGTGTGGGTTCTCTAACGTGTCGTGACACGGACCTCCGTTTTAAAGGTCACATTTGAAAGACCCGTGATTCTTACTTTCATATGCCGAGTGCTTGGCGAAGGACGTGCGGGACTGGAATGGCATTCACGACAACAACAACAACAACAACAACAACCCTGTTAAAAAAACATATGCTCTACCACTGCGCTATCAGGACCCAACAATGAAATACATGTTTAGGGGTAGACCGGTAAATACTGACAATATCTTATGTTAATTTTCATTGCTGAAGCTCACTTTCTTACAATAAGTGACCTTGTAACCTTGACTATAAAACTTTCCACCTATTAAAACACAATAGGAGATATTTCTTAGTAGAGACTCCATGAAAAAATATCATTAGATAACTTCTGGAAAATAAGATGTTATCGACAAACAAACCCAAATTAACATCCCACAAAAATGACAAAAAATCAATAACATACATATATGCAAGTAACGAAATAATACAGTAATTTCAAAGTCCTTGATGTAATATCAGCATTTCATAATTTGGCAACAAAGGTTATGATGAGCAACCAATGGTTTCACAGGCGTGTCTGAAAGCAAAAATTACCAATTACTCTATATGTATTAGGTTCATTAATTACAGGTAACATTTTATTTATGATATGAATATTATATACTTCTTAAAACACCATTTCAAAGATAGTGTATAATTTCTATTGCATTAAAAACATTTACCATGAACCAAGCCCAAACCATACAAGATTCTTAACACACCCTCCCCCACTTCCTTCCAAGAAAAAAAAGTTTCTCAAAACTGTAAATTAACTTCTTTGGAATACACTACGAGATATGAGTAATTGCAATTACACACATACAATACAACATGAAATATTTTATATGTCCTGACATATTAGATGTCTAGTTTGATACTGGCAGGAAGTTGTTGTAGCTACATGTCGAGATGAAAATCAACGACTACAAAACACGGCGTCCTATGCAGTAAGCATACAAGTCTCTAAAATAATTTGTTTTAGCCTCATTCATTTATTATTTAGCATCTATTCAATTAAGTATTTCAGGTAAGTTTTTGATTCTTTTCATCATTCATTTCATTCAGAAAATATATACAATATAAAATATTATTTGTTGCAAAATATTGCTTCTGTTAAAGTAAATATTGCAAGTTATACACACACCATTTAAAGTATATTTTAGTTTCCATTATAAATATATAGATTTGATTAAAGACGATCTAAAGCTGCTTTGTGTTTTGCATTGATCTATATGTATAAACACTCACGTGACAAGCTTGCTCTGGATTGGTAGTGGTCCTCTATGAGCTGTTGCTTGATTGTTTCACATAAAAACTGAAATCAACAATAGTCCCATGGCCGTTAAGGTTTATCGAACTATCACACATTGTTATCCAAGTATCATACAACGAAGAACTTCAATCTAAAATATTTGTTTTGTTTTTTTTAATTCTAAGAATCTAAATTTTTGGAGTGGATTGGTGAATCATTTTGATGTTTTTCCATTACAAAATTTAATTGCCCTGGTTTGCTTTTTAACTTAAGGAGTAGTTGTGTGTGTGATCTAGACCTTGACCACATCAAATGACCCATGGTTCAGGGTCATCATACTGTCTGGTCATAAGCATATCTACCATATTTCCATTACAAACTAGTGACCTCCAGCAAATATTCTAACATTTTTACCAGTGCCATTGATGATGGCCAAATAAACTTAGTTCATGGTCACAAGTTCATAACATATTGGCTGGTTGAAGTTTCAAGTATGAGCCTATAAAATCTTTGGAGTTGCTACGTTGTATCCCAGACAAATAACTTTTATACTCATCGAAAACTTGCTATAGATCAAGTGACCTTGGTACAGTCATGATACATTTAAGAAATAAACTGTATTTTTTCAAATACATGAGGAAAGAAACTGTGATGCCTGACACTGGTACACATCATGAAGCACTTCAACATTTCAAGAAATTAAATAAAGTGTGTTGGCATGAAGTTCATACTTTCATGTACTTCAACAAGAGGCCCACAGGCCTTAACGGTTACCTGAGCATCATAGCCCATATGGGGAGTCTCATATTTGCATTTAAGCCTCATTCTGGAGTCTTGTTCACAGCTTTATGATCTTTCTAAATATGCAGATAATTCCTATTCAATCACAATACAAGGGAAGGTGAAATTTGAAGCATTTAAATCAACCAATATTTCCCTAACCAAGGTGCAATGAATTTCATAATTTTGGTAAAGGACTTCATTGGACACAATAACCATGCATGTGTGGAAGTAGAGAAGATTTTTAAAACTTTTGGCTTTATTTCTTCTTCTTCAGTTTTTGACTCAACCATGAGGTCCTTGGGGAGCTATGATTACATTAAAATTTCACAATATACATTCCTCTTATCACAAGGGGGGCCTCTGTGGCCGAGTGGTTAGAGCATTGCACTCAAAATCACAAGGCCTCTCGCCTCTAATCAGCACGGGTTTGATTTTCGCTCCCACCGATATATGTGAGAAGTTTGCCAGTTTACTTTCAGAAGGTCGGTGGTCACTTCCCAGGTACATTGTATCTGGCTTCTCTCCTCCACCAATAAAAACTGGATGCTATGTTTTACATTTGAAAACTATATACCAAGTTTGGCCCTGCCCTGGGGTAAGACCCTCTACCCCGGGGATCATGAAATTTAAAATTTTGGTAGAGGTCTTTCTACACTACAGTACTACTCATTTAGTTGTTCTTACAAATGTGCAATTCTAAAGAAGAAGATTTTTGAATATTGGTCACATTTTGACAGTTTTGTCCCCACCCCTAAGGCCCCAAGAGGACAGGAGTCCTAAAATTTACAATTTATGTCTGCCTTGTGCCAAAGATGTCTCATACCAAATTTGAAAAAAATAGTAATAGTAGATATCAAGAAATAGTTATAAATGTTCAATTGTTAACATATTTAATTACTGACCAGTTTGGCCCCACCCTCATACCAAAACCCCTACCCCCAGGATCCTGAAATGTACAATTTTGATAAAGGGATACCTGCTATATCTAAATATTCATTGAGTTTCAATCTGGTATCGAGTAAATACCAAGTTTGGCCCTGCCCTGGGGTAAGACCCTCTACCCCGGGGATCATAAAATTTAAAATTTTGGTAGAGGCCTTCCTACACTACAGTACTACTCATTTAGTTGTTCTTACAAATGTGCAATTCTAAAGAAGAAGATTTTTGAATATTGGTCACATTTTGACAGTTTTGTCCCCACCCCTAAGGCCCCAAGAGGACAGGAGTCCTAAAATTTACAATTTATGTCCACCTTGTCCCAAAGATACTTCATACCAAATTTGAAAAAAAAATGAAATTGTAGTTATCAAGAAGTTAAATGTGTTCATTTGTTAATGCACAAAGGAAGACGCAAGAAGATCAACTGCTATAGGTCACCTGAGTTTACTCAGGTGACCTAAAAATGAAATTAATCTTTTATACTTACATTCTATTTTCATTTCTGTCCAAATTCCTAGCCATTAAAATAAATGTACTATATTTAACAAGATTCATACGTACAACTGCAGTATTGTTCACAACTGCTGCAGTGCATTCATGAGGAAATGGCTCTCATTACAATTTGTAAAAATATCAAAAGCAAAAACATTGGAAATGTAAATATTTTCTGGTCATAAGCAACCTTTGTGCTAAATAAGACCTTGACATTCAGGAGTAAAGAGTATAAAAGGAAAAGTATTGTACATTGTATTGATATGCAAGTTAAATGCTATTCAGTTTATGAGCAAGAAACCCTTTATCTATGAAAATTCAAAATATCGGTAGTATAAAGCCCCCCAAACTCATAACCACACTATGCACCAAGTTTATGTGCTACATGTTCAGTAGTAAAGAAGATTTTAAATAACTAAGTGATTTCCCTAACAGGGCCCATGATTGATGAGATCTCAATATAAGTACATGCATACACCAAGTTTGTTTTCAAGGGAAGATTTAAATGGGCAGGACAGGGAATATAAAATTTATGTTCCATGATCCCAAATGGTTCTACATAGCAATTTTACTGAACATTTTCTGAGAAGTAAAAAATGTTCAAAAGTTTATGATGCACGACAGACAGACATTTGATGGCAATAAATCTCATAAGAGACTCCCGTTATAGAGATAGGCTTGATACAAAAGAGTTAAAATTAATGCATTTTCCTATGAAATATTTATTAACCCTGATGTCAGAACTGCATGTATGTCATTTAAAATGCTTTTGATCTAATTTGAAGAAAAAAGGTCTATGCATGGTAGTTATCTCACTCTGAGAATGCACAATGCAGACATTAATCAAAAATGTATATAGTGTACATGTGTATGCATATACAATGTATTTACAATTCAAAATGTTTTTGTCTGATATCTTTACAAAATGTAATGATAGGCATTTTCTCATGAATGTGCTGCATTTGTGAACCATTCTGTTGGGAATTCTGACAGAATGAAAGTAGAATATAAATATAAACATCAGATTTTACTTTTGAAAACACATGAGGATATGAATTGCAATTTTTTTTGCCAATATAACATGATTTTTATGAAGTACATGTATTCTGGTGTGAAGTGTCACAGTTCATAACCTCATGTAATTTTGATCAAAGTACTGAAAGTACAGGTAGTCAGGATCTGTGTTGATAAAATGCTAATAATATTCCCATAGAGACTATAAAAAAAAAGTAGTCCTGAGTCCTGCTTTTGTTTCATGAAACTTGTAAACAATGAGAATTGAAGAGCTACATAAATATTTTAAAACCCACAAAGATCACAATCATATAAGACCAACATTCTGTAAAATTGCCTCATTTTTGTAACATGGTTGCTTCCCACTCTTCTCTTGACTTGGTTTTTCCTACTTCATTGCCCCAGCCCCAAGATTACAATATGCATTAGTTATCAATTTTCCCACAGGTTTTGATTGTCAAAACTTTCCTTGTATAAAATATATCTGTTGATGTTTTCTTTACAAAGAAATACCAACAAGATTATTAATTTACTTACTTATCAAATTTACATATGGTCACAAATGCATAAAAACATTGAGACATTTGGATAAACAGTGCGGTGTCAAGCAAAGTAGTTTACAAAGCACAATGAGGAGAAAGAACTTAGATGGTTGCAATATGGCCAGTGATTGCACGAACCTTTCAAACTGAGGAGAAAAAAGAAAAAAAAAATCTTTTCAAGCCTCTGTAAGTTGTACAAAATTTTTGAATGTGTTTTTCAAAATCTCAGATACATGCATGTCTACAGAAATTTGTTTTTTGATATTACAACACAAATATCCTAATAATGAAAAGCATATGCTCTTTTTGGCAGTGCTTTGGATTCCATTACGATTGATATGCACTGATAGAAGATCACGATAATCAGGTCCATAACTTTGCTATGGGTCCCGACTAAAAATGAAATTTATTTCATTGATGTGAAAATACGATTATCATGAATGACATCTATATATACAAAGTAGTAAATAAACTCATTGCTATTAAAACTTTTGTCTTGCTGATGAATCAGACGATGCAAAATCCTCTCACAAAATATAAGAGATAAACTAGACTTGAGTCCTGAAAAACAAACTACACTGTACCTCTATTATATGGACATCTGCATCATGAATTCCAATTTTAGCCATGAAGCTTGACACCATTCTCTGGAATGAAGAGCTCTGCTGTTGTAGAAACTTGTAGTCTCTACAAAGTTTAGGTTAAAAAACAATAACACATGTTCAAGGTAAACTACATTTTTAAAAGCAAAATACAGCTGCAGTTCATCCATTTTCAGATTTCTTTTCATGTAATTGAAGATAAATGATATGTCTAACATAAGAGTTCCATATTTTCAGTGACTTACTGTCTCCCAATCCCAGCAGGCCCAATAGAAAAGGAGTGGAAGTACAAGAAAGTCTTAGACGACAGCTCAACCAAAATCCTGTCAAATACATTGTCATAATACATGTCTTAATGGTGTGTCCGAGGATTGCTTAGGTTACATTCTTGCGATATGCTGTGATGATACCTGTGTTATGTACATTATTGAAAGAACTAAAATCACCTACTTCTTAGGTAAATCCAGTTTACCAAGACTGATGTGTCAAGCAAAGGGTTCTCAAGATACTGAATAAGCATATCTTACTATGTCCAGTTTGAACCTTGACTTAATGACCTTAAAATCAATAAGGGATATCTACTTTTTAAGGGCAACCTGTGTACAAAGTTTGAAGTCAGAGTGTCAAGGAAAGGGTTCGTGAGATATTGAACAGTCAATATCTCTCCCCTGACCTTAAAATCAATAAGGGTCATCTACCACTTAGGGGAAATCGGAATAACAAGTTTGAGGGTTCTTCTTCAGATACAAGTGGGCAAGCTAGTCTACAATACAACCACAAAAAAGGAGGGAGGTAGAACAAAATAAAAAAAGACAAAATAATAATGACAACAAAAAAACCAGAAAAAACCCAAACAAACCAAAAACAACAACAAAAAAATCAAATTTTGAATAACACAGTTAAAATATCTGATTAAAATAAAGTCACTAACTTAAAAAGTGCAAATTCAAAAATCAATCAAAATGTTATACAGAATCGTCTGTGACTTATTTGGATCTTTGATGAATAATTGAGATCTTAAAAATCAAGATCTTTCATAATTCATGAAATCTTTCTATGATCAATGCAATACCCATCCACGAGTTAATAATTGAATAAAGAACATAGATGATGATACAATAAAACTTGTTTTAGAGCACTTGACAAAAAAAAGTTCTGAGTGACTCTGGTGGCCAAAAAAGTTGATAGCAAGGTTTATAAAAATAAACTATGTTTTACATCTGAGCAATACTTACGATCTGATTTGTGTTGTGAGCATTTCTTCCATCTTATAACTCCTCACTCTATTGTCTAACAGTGATAAATAATAGCCCTACAAAGAGGTCAGACAATTTTTATTTCATAATAAATGAAATTCTATACAATATATGCATACAAGTGACACATTCATTAATGTGCTATCTAGAAATGCCGTTTCAGTCTTTAGGTTCGAAGCTTCTGCTATACCCTGGCATTCCATTGCATTTTGATATACTTCCTGACACACTGTATATCGCCAATGTCTTTGTTAACTATCTCTTTATTTACCTGCATAAAGTGACTGACTTGAATAAGAACTTTTTTTGTCCTTAAATGTGTAATCAATGAGCTCCCTGATCAGTACAGTATCTGCAGCCACCAGATATACACATCTGTACCATCAACCAAATCAACTTTGAAATTTTCTTTCTTTCTTTTTTTTTAATATGGTTTAGAATTATTTGAATTTCATCATCAGAATTTTCCAATGTTTCAATGTGTTTGCTAAAATATATATAAGGCTGAAATGATATGCCCCTTCACGATACAATACGTATTGCAATACTTCTGCCACGATTCAATATTTTCAATATGATACATTTTACAGAAGAAATCAAACCAATAATAACGTTGAAGAAAAAATCAATTACAAAGATTCACAGTCACAATTTCATGCACAAAATGTTTCCAAACTGCCAAACAATTAGATGTCTGATGGCTGTGTAGTTTAAACTGATTAAGTTCATTATTGTTTTCATCAGCCTCGAGACTAACAACAATCTGACCATTAGTGGACACCGTTTTGTCCCTTGTGCATATAAAAATAATATGACCGATGTATTTTACCAAACCCGATATCAAAATACGTATCGAACCGAAGATCAAGGCATTGAATTTATATTGAACAGTATCAATATTTCGATGGATCGTTTCAGCCCTAAATGTATAACATGAAATATAAACACCAACATTCTGTACAAATATCTAATTTTGTAAATCTGTATCTTTCGAAAAGTTTGGAATGTGGTTGCTCATAGACAACACAACTCATATCTATATACATGTGATAAATGCAATGGGGCATTTAAGGGCAAGAGCTTGGGGTCTTGGGAGTGATACTTTGATGAATTTCCCAAACAATACTCATGCATGTATTGTTGCTTTGCTTGATTTGAAACAAAAAATATTACTCTTTTCAAATAAATGTAAAACAAGAAAAAGATCATCATTTATTTTTTTAAAAATGCTAGCATAAGTTATACATACTGACTTCACAAACATGTACTCGTTTAGAAAGGTATACAACTTTGGGCAAAAAAACCCTCAAGAATTTTACAAAGCACTTTTAGACATCACCTCTGTAGAAAAGCAGTTTCAGAACTAGTGATTAGCTGTAGCAGGCTAACTTCAGCCTATTTAATGATTAATTACCACAAGCTTTCATGCCAAGTATCAGAATATACAGAAGATCATTAAATTCCCAGTTTACTTATTAATAAGATATTTCTGCAAAGTCTGTCCAAAATCAGTTTTTTGATCAGCATCTAATTGTTTAAAAATAAATCTACTGATTATTTTACTCGTTTAATTATTTTATTGACTTTTTAAATGGACATTCATTGCATCAATCCTTGTATAATTATTATCTTTCATAATCAGCAATCTTATTTTGTAAACTGAAGAAAGATATACTAATGATTTTTTTTTTTTTTTGCATTTCCCAGATTTACAAGCCTTTTAGTAATCTGGCTGGTGATTAGATTGGTGAAAAACAGTAATGCATGTTGTTGCTTGGAGTAAAGAGATATTATTTATCAAATATGCCATGAATCATTAAATACACTCTGGTAATTGTGATAATTGATGATATTGCTTATTATATCCATGTATAAGCGGATTAGCTGTGGACGACAGACATGTGATTATTGCTTCTTATTATTCCATTCAGTTCCTTCAAAATACTATTATTCTAAAGACACTCCGTAACAGTGGGGTTTTGTTTTTATTATTTTTGGAAATAAAGATTGGAGAAAGCGTAAGATGGGTTTGAAAAGCACAAGACTCAAGTGTAAACCATGCATTACATGCATCACATTTACATCTGTATATTACCTTTTTGAATTTTTCCGTTGATAATAAGTCATTTTTACAAAACATATGACACCATACATTTATCATTTACAAGTATTATCTGTCCAGATTTAGTGTTATTGCTGCATGTTTTCTGGCTTTAAAATGGAAGTGATTTTTCAATCATCAAAATTTACATCAACAGTGACTTCCAACGAATATCAATTTAGGATGAGCATATCAATTTCAATCATGCTCTGGTCAACACTGTGAAGATGATCAAATACAAAAAGTTGAATGCTTTACTCTAGCAAAAGTAACACTAAATCTGGACTGGCAGTACTATTACCAAATGTACATTATTTGCACTGAATCTTTAGTCATGTATGTACACATAACTGACCTGATATGCTGGGCAAAAAATCTCTCTTTTCTTCAAATCAAATACAGTACACAGTTTCTGTGAAAGAAAATGAATATTTAGACAACTATCAAGAAAGAAATATGGTAAGGCCCTATTTCTCCATAAAAATAGCCCATGGTACTTTTGTTTCAAAATTAGACCTACTGTGTTTTGTGCAAGAATCCCAGAAATGAGACTCTGCTGCTATTTTTAATTTGATCAAAATGGATTACATTTAGAATTATGATATAATAAAGATGACAATTTCCTGGCATTTTCAGTATCTTGGTATAAACACTGTAAAATGGTTACGATCAGTTTTTCTTCCAGAAGGCATTGGGTCAGAGACTTAGACAAATTCAAAAGAAAGAATCAGAAAAAAAAAACCATGTGAAACTGTATCAAACCTTAATGGTGACAAAATGATGCTTACCTTAACTGCTGCAGATATAAACCTATCCATTGACTTTCTTTCTGGTCGACACACCCCTAACAATTTTACATCTGTCATTTTATATATACTGGGCAGACATCGAGTCCATAAAATAAAACTCTTGTGATTCCTGGAAATAAATAAGCTTCATCATATACTGTTCAAACACGATGGTTGTTTGAAAAGTTTGCAAGCACTGTAAATTTCAAGAAAATGACTGCATGCTTGGATTGTGGGTTTAAATTTATCTAAATTTTAACAATTAATGATAATTATTTAAAAAAATCATGCATATCTATTGCAAATTAAAAAGATACAATGACTTTTGTATGGCAGGTTGCAAGTTCCTAGTAAGAACAACATATGACCAAAAATTCTTCCAACGTTAAATGATGTTAAATATCTCTCAAAATTTTCACTCTTGTTCAAAATACACACCAATCATGTTCAGACAATTCTCGTGTCATTTCACCTACTTGTAAAATGTATCTCTATACCATGATTTGTCAGTGTTTTTTATTATTATTTTGTTGCACATATATCTTAGCTCAGTTACACTACAGATTAGGGAATCACTGACTACACAATGAAGATTTGACACAAGGAAATAAGGCAAAATCCATTGATGCTAGTTACAGGCAATATGGAGTGTGTTGCAAGACATCAACACCGAGTAAAAATATCAGTCCTTTTATTCTAAAAATGGCAGTGCCATTTACACACCATGGTTTTAGAGACATTTAGTTCTTCTCCGACAGCATTCAAAATATTTTTAGAATTTGTCTCATTCACCATTTTTCCAGCCCATATACAAATTTTATACCAGCACAGTGCTCAAGATTTTTCCATATTTGATTATTTTGAAATGTTAACCCTCCATAATGAACAGTTGTAATGCTGCAACATTCCTGATTCAAACTTTTACAAAATGATGATTCATTACTGTGCTGTGATTTTTAATGTCATGAGTTTTAACATGCTGAAAAAATGCAATGAATGCTTTCTTTTAATGAAACCGTGCAAAAAATACCATACTCTGTAAAGCTAATTAATTTTTCAAATATTCAATTGACTGTAAAACTTTTAAAATTCTTTGGAAAACATCAAATATTTGCATATTTATTGGAATCTATCCAAAGTTTAAGCAAACAAATTTTATTGGCTTTGGCCTTGTAATACAAATCAGCAGAACTCTTCTGCACACATTTCAAACAGCCCTCACAGATGATGTCTTCATCTCTCTACCCCTTCCTCTCTTTCTCTAATCTCAGCTGAAGAACTGGTACTGTATATCAAACCTTTGAATCCCATGGGGATCCAGGTTAGAATAGGTCTTCAGTACCCTTGCTTGTCATAAGAGTCGACTAAATGAGGCAGTCCTTCAGATGATACCACACCAGGGCCTCATGTCGCAGCAGGTGTGGCACAATAAAGATCCCTCCCTACTCTAAGGCCATAAGTGTCAAGCTGAGGTCTAAATTTTGCAGCCTTTCACCGGCAATGGTGACTTTTCCATATGAATGAAAAATTCCCCAGTGGGAGGTTAAACAATATACCATCAAGCAATCAAACCTGTGATAAGAGGTCAGGAATATCTTTAGAGCCTTGACAATGCTCTTGACCTCTTCCTCTTGAGCTGCTGTCCCCACAACAATCACAGGTCGACCAATCAATATAGAGTATATCACATGTTTTATGCTTGCATACTTTGTCATGATATGTAGAAGTCCAAAACCTGAAAACAGAAAATACATTGTACTTGTATTTAGTTTCACTGGGAAAACTTTTCATTGTTTTTGTAGTGATCACAATTTTGTGTGGATTCATTTTCTTTGCTTGTGATCACTCCAAATCTATATACATGTATCATGCACACCAAGTATACTGCTAATCCGTATTCCTAATTTGCTGAGATAATGTTATGATACGCATGCCATTTATATTCCAGTTGTTCTAGGAAATGTGACATTGTTACATGTAACAGTTCTTCACAAACACATCCATACTCAGGGAATGTATGTAATTTTGCATCATTAATTTGTTTCCCTCATGCTACTGAAATGCTTTAAAGTGTTTATATTAATTGTGGCAATGTCTTGGATGTTATGGCTCCAATCTTCCAAAGAAAAAAGGAACCAAGTCTGCCTGGGTTCCCCTCTCCAAGTTGTGCACACTCAGAAGAGGCAGTTGTTGTTACTTGTGCAAATAATGCAGCTGAATCCCTAATAACACTAATAATGCAGCTGAATCCCTAATAACACTAATAATGCAGCTGAATCCCTAATAACACTAATAATGCAGCTGAAGTCTATGATTAAGCAAAACAAATTCATGGTGTAGTATGCAGCCCAAGAGTCAGATCCACTGAAGAGGGGCAAGGATTCTAGCAAATTGCAGTTGGATCTAGGACCTTAAAAATGACATTCAATATGACATGGATTAGTTTCGTCTCTGCACTATATCTGACTGTCTGAACGAGCGATTTGCTGAAATCTATCAACCTACATGTACCTAGACTTTAATGTGCTCATAACAATGCCTACTGTCTAAAATGAACTAAAATGAACTCATAAGGAATAAACTGATGATTTATGGTGCTGACAAAATACGAAATCTAAGGACAACAAATAACAGAGACATGAATACTTCTGACATAAAGATTTTCAGAAATTAAAAATTTTAATTGCATTTGATTTCATTGTATTTTCCCAGGCATGAAAATAACTAAATTTATAGATACCCTTACAGTATCTCAAACAATAATGTTTAACCTCAGAATCTTTTAAAATTTTTTAAAATGCATTTTACAAGCATGTTTTGCGTAATTTATTACATATACCAGTGCCATTAATGAAATTTCATCTGTAACTGATTCAAATTAGCATATAATAATCATTTTGATAATTTTATTTTCCCCTACCAAACTCTGCATATTATACATGTACTTTACTCACCACAAGTCAAGTTATCTGTGTCACCAGGAAACAAAAGAGATTCTAGCTCTGGTGTGTCAACTGGAACCAAGTTTTCAATGTTTTGTCTAAAACAGCAGATATTCAAAAAAAATTAACAACTAAATGAAGTGCAAGATTTTTGTAGTTTTCTTTTCCTTGAAAGATTGTGGCCATACTTGTTCATACATTGTATGGTGTAGTGAAATGATATGTAGTATGAAGAAAATGAAAAAAAAAAATTACCTGATAAATGCATAACTTGAAATGCCTTCTGAATCATGCTCAAGTTTAGATTCTGAAATGGGATAAGATAATCAATCAGAAATACCATGCCATTTACAAAGTAGGCAATTTTACTTTATTTTTGATACTATATTCTTTTAGATTATTCAAAAAGATATCCCACAAGGAAATTAATAAATGAAAACTGATTTAAAATCCAAAGTTCATATGTTCATATTTTTCCTATGGCTCTGTTCTCTATAGTTTTAGGCAAAATAATAATATATTACCATTTCTCAGTGTCTGGGCTAACAAAGATTTCTTTTCAGTGGCCTCATTATTTTCAGCCTCTTTTTCACTCTCCTCCTGTCCTACATTTTCAGCAGTCAGTGTTTGGAGTCTGTCCCTTACTCCAGCTGTCTCTTTGTCACTTGTACCACATTCATACCCACCAACTCCATCATCTGTACCACATTCACACAAATCACCTCCAACATCTGTAGTCCCAACTCTGCCCTCCTCATTCTTCTCTTCAGTGAGAGTGCATGTGGACACCTCCATCACTGATAAAATGTCCGTTTTCCCTTCTGGGACAGCAGTATAAACTTTGTATGCCTCATTGTTTCCTTCTCCGTGGTCTTGAGAATCTGTTTGGTTATCATTGTTGTCATTCTCACTTTCATCATTAAAAACAACATTTGTATTTGATTGTCCAATTTCAAACTGTTCTATTTGAATTCGGAGTTTTCTGATGAATTCATTACTTGTAATATCAAAATTCTCCTCGGATTCTTTAGTACTGGTCATCTCATGATCATTGTTGAAACTAAAGTTTACACTGGAAGAAGAATGAAAATCCTGAGTAAGTTGTTTTAATCCTGACAGCATAAAATCAATGTAAGATCAGTTTTAAGTTACAATATAATATGATTTCATGCGGTCCCACTTTCAAAAATAAATTTCAAGCAAATCCACACATTTCAAGATTAATTCTTGTACACTGTATGCCAATAGACTGTATCACTACTGGTTTCTGTTTATACAAACTGTTTTGCAATCATGATAGTGTTTATACACTGCCATATCAAATGAATCCTTTTTATCTACAGAAAACAAGATATAAAGTTATACACAGGTGATCCGGTAGAGCTGAAAGCAGACTTCATTGACTCGGCATCATCATCATTGAGAGAACGAAATGAACTAGCTGCTGACTTAAAACTCAGAGAGTCGATCTGTAAGAAAATACTTTAATCAATTATTTATTTCAAATCTGATTTAATAATAAAACTAGCTAAGTAAGGATTATGTGTACATGTAGAAGAGACTTTCAATTTGTACAGAGGTGCAAATGACTTATCAAACTCACAGAGGAACAATTGTTGAACAATAAACCTGGCGAATTAGCACCTACACAGAGGCATCCCATGCAGTTTCTGAAAAAAAGAACAAATTCAAGATAAACATTTTGAACTTGTTAAAAAGTGTGCCCATAACCTTTGCCATGACCTATCATGGCAAATTTGAAATTTAACCTTGACATTGACACTGAGATATATATAGCATATAACTGATCTTGACCCTTTACATTACAAATAAGAAGTATTTATCTTGAATAGATTTTCAATCACAGCTAAGGATATAAAAATACTCCCAAAATTTAAAATCATTCTTTTTCCTCACTTAAAAAATAATTTTCATCGTGCTTTAAATGGCAGAAAGACAGCAAACCTCAGACAAAATTTGATCTGGAAAATTACTTAAGCTAGAATTCACTTAAATATAATGTAGCTTCTTTTCATTTACATAGAAAACATCAATTCATTAATGCTGAAGTTCATCAATCACTGATTAATCATACTTGTCAATATTTGTCAGCAGATTGGCTCCAATGCAGTCCTCACCAAAGCATAAAGCTGAAGAACTTGGTTCTATAAATATATGTTGAATGAAAGATAACTACCAATAAGATAACTACTTTGCCAAATCAAAGATTATCTTTCTTTGAATTGTACATGCAAGGTGTACAAATACTGGCATGGCAATAATCAAAAAAAGGTGTTTTTCAGTTATGATCTGTAAAAAGACTAGAACAAATGCTGGCTATTTATAAATAATACACATTCTCTTACCACGGTATGTCACATCACAATTCTCTACTTGAAGAACAGCCATATCTCTTTGAAAAAACTATAAACACAGCAATGGTGCTAATCAATATAAGAAATCAAGACGACAAATAAATAATAGCTACAATGATTCTATATCTAAATGTTCATAAATAAACCTGTATTAATTATACCTCTAAAGTTGTTGATGAAAATACAAACACTGTATGTAAGTTGATCAAATAATATGTTACTCTCACCTGATAAAGATGCCTTAGTTTTTGCATTCCCTCTCTGTGGCCCCATGAACAAAGTTCATGTAGACCTTGTAAATGAATATCAAACTGTCGACCGGAGGTAATCTTTACAGTTTTGGGCTGGAAAAAAAAATTACATTACTTAATGTATATTTTCAAAATGTCCAGATTTCTAACCTGATCACTATTTTAAAATATCTTTTTAAAAAATACAAATCATGTATGAAAGTCTTGTATAAATATTACCTTGTAGAAACGAGTGTCTGGGAACAATGTCTGAGCGCCCTCTGGTGAGGAACCATATGATCCAGCTAATGAGAGAAATACCACATACAATGTACAAGTGCAGCCTGAAACTTATCTCAAGTTACTCTGACAGGTTCCTGTCTACATCTGCTATATAAATGTCATGGTCAGGTTAAATAATAACTGCAATCTTTCAGTTTTGCTGTAAAATAAGGCTACACACACGTACTGCATTAGCACACACAATGCTATATGTACAAGTACATATAATATTCACCAAACAATGGAAATCACAGTCTTTTGTATGTGAAAAATATCTGCAAATTTATCTATTAACTGTGAAAAACATCGAACATGCATGCACATATAGATGAATTAACAGTGATAGGAATATTTTAATAGTTTTTTTCTGAATTAAGACTGATTTTGTTAATCAGATATTGAAAATTCTGTTACTTAACAATTTAAAAAACAAGATGTGTTTGTGAAACACTGTTGCTTTCATATGACAATAAAGTTATTCTGGTATTAAAAGGTCTTGTCACAAGGAATACATTTGCAATTCACCAAGGGGCATAATTCAGTCAAAAGTAGGTCAAGAGTAACAAAACTCAATCTTGATCTGTAACTATCCAAGAAAAAGCCACATATCAAATTTCAATTCAATATCTTTATATAATGTGCAGGAAATATGTGAAATATACAAGCCCTATCACTAACTGTTTAATTTTTGAACATTGTGAACACAGCATTTTGGCAGTGAGAATTACAAAAGGACTCAAAAGGTTTCTATAATGATGTACCTCTTTTCCCCCCTGATGGCACCATTTGACACATCATTACCCTGGGGCATTTATCTGACTTCCCCTCTAAATATCTCATGTGATTGTTAAATAACTCTGCATTTCTGTAAAAACTATAGTATGATATAAATTTGGAAAATTGTTTGAGAATCTTATACTTGCATATATATTTTGTTAACTTCAAATACATGTTTAAAATGTGTCAAATCTTGACAATATAGGGGAAAAATACACTGTCTCATATGCTGGCATCTGGGGAGAAAAGACATATAATATCAAACTGACCAGTGAACTTACATAACTGTGATATAGGTATCGAGTTATCAATCTCCTCCCATTCCTGCAGACTGAAAGAGTCAGATTTTGGTCTAGGAATGTCAATTTTGGCCTTCTCTTCCAGACGTGCAAACCTGTGTTCTAGCTTCTTATCTACCTACAATGTACCAGAACAGTTACAGCACAGGGTTCTCTGAACCCATCAAACCTCACCATTGATCTAACAAACTAAACATCAACACTGCTAGTTCCTCTGTCCATTAATATGAGTGAATTATTCTCCTACAAACTGCACTGTCACCAAAAGACCATGTCACCTTATAGAATTTGATTAACATGATTACTTTTTTGGACTTTTTTGAACAAGTAGTAAATGGTCAAAACAGAAGACACTGATGTAAGTTTGAGACTTGGAGATTTGGAGGTAACAGCAGCTTAGTGGTCTTCACTGTTCACATATATAATTACATATTGTGCTGTACAGTTGTTGTGGGATAAGGTCAAGGTTCTTATAGTCAAATTATGCAATGTTTCTAAAGGAGTTTAGAGCCTTCCTTGAACTTTCTCCATTTCATATGACCAAAATATTGTAATAATCCTTTGATTTTCAGTTGTATGAGTCTATCATACACCCAACCCCAAGTCTGGCATGCATTTAATGTCTGACAATCAACTGAAATTCCTAAGTATACTTTTGAGGAAATTTGATCATTGGTCCAGCATAAGTCATAACAGGGACCTAGAGCATTGCAAGATATGGAATGGACCTACATGTAACAATGAGAACTACTTATCATGCTGACATTTCCCCCCACAATAATACAAATTCTACAACAGCTTTTTCCGAAGTAAAACACATAAAATTCTAATGAAACAATCATGACTAACAGGGATGAAAAATGTCCCACACTTATAATATACTTGTTGTGTGTTTACGTGACACAAGCTTAAAAAAACCAAAAACAACTAAGATATCTGAATGCAATGGAAGAGAAACTGAATAACTAACTGAATATGTGTAACTATATGTACATACCAGAGACTGTCTGACCGTGTGAAGAACATTCTGTGTCTCTGTAATGTTGGCCTCTAGAGTTCTCAAATTTTTGTAGAAATTGTCCTCACTGATTGCCTGAGATGACTTCTTGGATCTCATTCTTAACAACATCTCAGCTAATTAAAACCAATTAAACTAGATTACACACAATGTCCATACCCACTCCAACACATATATAACACATTATAAGTAACTGTTAGTCTAGCACAATTCGTGAAAAGTAATCACTTGTATACAACTTCTACACAAGTATGAAGAACTAGCACACGATAATGATATTGATAAACCCTCAGATAATGATGAAATTATACTATCCCAATTTTAGAAATGCTACCTTTAAAAAAATTTCCAATGTTTTTGCCTTTGATATCTCTACAAATTGTAATGAGGCCATTTCCTCATGAATACATTGCAGTTGTGAACAATGCATGTATGAATACCAATAAATATAACATCTATCTTAGTGGATGAAAATTCTGACAGAAATGCAACTAGAATGAAAATACATGTAAGAAAAAACTTCAGTTTTGAAAATACATGAGGGTATGAACTGTGATGCTTCACGCCAGCATACTTTTCATTAAGCGCTGATGCATTTCATGAAGTATATCGGCATGAAGTGTCACAATTCATATCTTCATATATTTTCAAAATAGAAGTTTATTTCTTAGCCTAATACAATAAACTTGATTAGCATTATAACAAAAGGCTCATGGGCCACATTGCTCAACTGGGTTACCTTGGTCATGCTGTTGTTCAGATTTTGTATTTTATAAAGATTTTTTTTTTTTAAATCTTTATTCCCATTAAGAATTTTAACCTCATACTGTGGCCTCAAACCTAGCCTAAAAGGGTCACAACATAACCATGCAAGGTCAAAAGGTCAATGATCATGGTATGACATGTAATGTCTTGCCATTAGGAATCTACATACAAAATATCTTTAAATCCACACAACTTAAGAATGCTTGCATTTTGATATGATTTAAGTGGCCCTGCTTCTCTTATAAAGAATTTGCATTAATCCATTTCCTGTATAGTCCCATATGATTTTTTTTTATCTCCTATTGTGGTCCCACCATACAATTAGGGCCCCTGAATTCTACAAACTTGAATTTACACTACCTGAAGATGATACTAATCACAGCCATGCTGTTCTTGAGAAGAAGATGTTAAAGATATTCTCATATAAAATTTTGATCCCCTATTGTGGTCCCATCCTACCCCCAAGGGGTCACATTTGGAACAAACTTGAATTTATCTGAGGATGCTTGCATATCATTACGACTTATCATGGCCCTATTTGTTCTTAGGAAGAAAATTTTTAAAGATTTTTCCTACCATATATACAAGTATCCCATATAAAACTTTGATCCTTGAGAAGACTTTTAAATGACCCTATCATAATTTTGCCATTTCTGGATTATCTCCCCTCTGAGGGGGGCATGGCCCTTCATTTAAACAAACTTGAATCCCCTTTACCCAAGGATAATTCGTGCCAAGTTTGATGAAACTGGCCAATTGGTTCTGGAGAAGACGACGAATGTGAAAAATTTCCAATGATGACAACTGTCACAGACAACAGCTGCAGACAAAATGTTCACTTGAACATTCATCTAAGGGGAACTAGAAATGATAACAAAAACAAGCAAAACAAAAACCCATACAACTTGATCATAGTTTCTTTACAATTAGGTAATTTAATGCCATCTTCCAAAAGAATTTTAGGTAAGCACCTCACAAGAGCAGATAACAATCTAAAAGGATTTAAACTATTTATTTTGTTGTTTAAATGACCTCCACGATAAAATGTCAATCAGGAGGTCAATGAATAACAATATTCACCTGAGTCATTTTCCTCTTGTAAGAAATAATTCATTTTTGAAAATACATATGAGGGTATGATATGTGACACTTCATGAAAAGTATGACAATGTGTCGCAGTTCATTCCCTCATGTTCATGTAGTATCAAATATGAAATTTACTTCTTATATTTATAAATACACCATTAAAATAGACACACTATACATTTATTTATCAAGATGTATGTGTGAATTATTGCCGCTCACAACTGCATTGCATTCATGAGGAAATGGCTATCATTAGAAGTGGTAATGATATCCAAAGCAAAAACACTAGAAATGCAAATATACAATAATAAAGGTCCACCTGTTTGGAATGTTCACTGAGAATGTAAATCTTTAAATTTCTGTTCTGGATATACTCCGGTTTCAGGACCAAGGAATGAAGAAAACTGAATTTGCACTAGATCACTTCCACAGTACAGTTTCTTAACTGAGGTACAGGTTTTTTGGTAAAAAAAAAAGGGGGGGTGGATTTCATGTACAAACCTATTTGATGTTGAAATAACAGAAATATGTGTGCATGTGTATTACTGTCTATAAAACCTCTTATTCATAATGAGAAACTACACTTCTCGTATTTCATGCACATGCTGGGATACATCATTGCTATTTGCATTATTTGATCAAAGAAATAAATGTAAACAGAAGTTACCACAGGCATTTCTCACCCATTTTCTGGCTTTAATGTGTTATTTGAATTCCTTTACCTTCATCATAATATTGGAAAGTCAAATATGTGTCATTTCCATCACAAGAATTGAGTGACAAATTATTGGATTTTGAATTATTACTGTGAATAGTATCATAACATATGTCTACAGGCTACAACACTCAAATGAGCCAAATCACAATTGCAGATTAAAAAAAACCTAAACAAATTGACAAGCAAGAATATTGGTGGTGCTTTTCTCCCCCAAGTGATTGTACTGCTATAATCCATGCATTAAAACTACAGGGAAGCCCTCATCCACACCAGATATGGAGTATTAATATATAATGTAATTTCGAAACAAAAATTAATATTTGTCCAAAATTTGGGGATTTCAATGTTTTGGACATGAAGAAGGAAAACCTCCAGTTCATTGAAGTCTATATAGTAAAACAATCTTATTATGAACAAGCTTGCAACAAATTCATGCTTATTGTAAAATCATGATATTTACTCCCCTATATGAGGAAAATAATGAAAATTGTATTAGACATAACAAATTTGGTTTAATGAACTGTTTTTTGCTGGAATTGGAGGTTCATTATAACTGTGTTTTACTGTACCTCCTATACTGGTATTCACTATCACTCCCCAAATATAAATACAGTAAAACTTCAGTATTTCAAACACCAATATCTCAAATATCATGGATATATCACAGTGATTCAGAAGTCCCTATTCTCTAAATATATTACCTTCGATATCTCGAATCCTCAGATATATCGGAGTTTTTTCTTGGTCCCATTGAGTTCAAGATAATGAAGTATGATTGTATCACCTCTAACTTGCATTAATTAGACAGTTCTTGTGGACAAGAAGTTAAAATGTAACAAGAGGCCTAGAATTACTTTCAAGTACAGTAACAGAAAACACTTTGCAATCAGTTCTGGGGGAAAAGTTAAATTTTTTTCAGCTAATCAAAATCCATGTCCGCTAAATCCAAAACCTGGAGAGTATCTGTACCTAGTATGGTGAATTGACATGCAACCTTACTGGAGAAGAAGTAACTTTTGTCTCAGCCAATCAAAAGCCCTGCTTGGATGACAGTGAAAAGAAACAACATTTCTGCTGATACACTACAGTAAATTTGTACCAAATATAGTGATATGGAATACAATCACTCTGGGGAATAAGATTACTGCATGTAATTATCTACAGATACTGACACCAATTAACATTACCACTATCTTGAGAGACAGACAACAGACACCAAATGATTGCACACTGGCTTTCAGCTACGTTAACTAAATTAACTAAGGACAAACTTCTTACATTATCTAAGCCTATGGCTAACGCAAGTTAATTGAATTAAATGTACCTAAATAATAAAACAGCTAGCACATCGAGATGAAATGTTAGAAGACTAACACACAGAGAAACTATGGAAAAGCCATTTGACAGGAAATGGCTAAACTTTGGATGACTGGTACCTTTTGTGTAATGGAGGTCCATTAGATGCATCTCCAAGTTGTTCTTAAACACCAGTTTGTTTCCATACTTTAAATACCTCACAACCTAGAAACATAGAATGAATCCTATAAACACATTACACATATACAAATGTAACACCAACACAAATTATATGGCTAGTTTTCATCTAATTGCAGATTTTCACTCTCAAAGCAATCTATCCTTAAAGCAAAATCATGCAATATCAATTAATGTCTTTAACAAATTTAACAAACTGCTTTCCCACAAAACTGAATGTACTGTATCAAATATTCTACACGTGCTACCGAGTCAATTTCAGCATCTTGTACAATGTGCATTCTGTACACATTCATGCTGCTGGAATCAAATAATGAGTAATTTTTTTTCTCATGGACTCATAAAACAGAGTTCGTGATAATGTAATCTTGATTAAAAATGACTTCACACCTTTTTCATCTGTTGACTGATCTCCTCATAAAACTGGAGCAATTTTCTAAAAAATATATCAAGAGTGAAGTGAAAATACTATCATTCCAATAACAGCAAGTCACTTTGTTTGATCAAGCATGCAAATTTCACTCACTAATTAGTCATATGGTTTCAATAAAAATGAGTTTGGATGACCATTTTATGCCATTCTTTCAATGTGATTGGATGATAAGAACAAAATAAAACTTGTTTCATTGAAATCTGTGAGAAACCTCACCCAAATATTTGCACGCTTGATTGTGCAAAGTATCATACTGTTATTAGAACAATAGTGAATAAAGGACTAGGTAAAACAAACCAAACAATATAGAGACTATAAACCATTATACCGATTTCATTTGGAGGAGAGAATATTTAACTATTTCCTTCCTGTCCAATCTTTATATATTGTACATAAGACAGAATTTTACATACAAAGTCATACAATACATTATGTACCAAACTCATACATGCACACTGTGATTCCTTATAAGATACTGAGCACTAGATGCTTTCATTCTTCATCCAAAAACCAGTTTAAAAAAAAAGGGGGGGGGGTAAATTTGATGGCTCATTATATTGTATGTCTCAAGATATGAAAACTAGTTTCCCTCAAAATGTGACTGTAGTTTTAAAAATAAGCATTGACAATCTTGTATATTGTAGATTTCTTACTTTACATGAGTACTTAATATTGTGAAATGACTCATAATCTTCAAATCGCAAGAACATGAATTCATGAGTATACTGTTTACCAGGAGTTTTTATATGCATTTAAGCAATTTAAAAATAATAGCGAGTAATTTTATTTTGCAAGTGGTGATTCTTACAAAATTATACGATAATAAATTCTTCACGTATATTTTGGAACTTAACAGCATTGATTATTATATGACATTATACTTTTGACAATTATCTGATTAAAGTTCTAATTTTCAAATTAAAATGAACACGTCAAGTTACTCTAATTACAACAGATCTACATAATATGTAATAATACATTTAGATATGGTCCCTTTGTAAGCATAAGCAAGTACCTGCTATCTGGAGTAATGTAGCTAATGGCAAAAGGCCTCACATATCCACGAGCATGACGGTCATATAAAGCAAAATGGTGTACCTAAAAAATCACATGTTAGAAAAATTACATGAGAATTTGCAAATTTAAATATACTCAGTCTACAAATGATATAGATGCAAATTAAGAAAGGCTTATCAAAGTATTGTACATGTTAGGACTGTTTATACAGTAAAACATGGTTACAGCAAACACATTTATAATGAATGAATTCACTATACAATGTGATTTTCCTTTCCTGCAGTTTTAAAAGATATATAATGAACTTATTGGGTGTAACAAATTACATTTATAGTATAACTAATTACATTTATAGTATAACTAATTACATTTATAGTGAATTAAACTTGTTCATTCCCAGCAGTTCATGTAAGTGTGTTTTACTGTACAAGTATCAATAATAGGTTATTGATGGAATATCAGGAAATATGCTTGCCCAGTCTTAGTGTAGTAAAGCAGAATAGCTTGTAAAGTCTGCATTCATCCATAGGCCAAGGGCAAACATATTTCCAGTTAATCAACAACCTTATCATTACACGTTTTTCTAATTCAGTAGTATGTAACTCTAGTTCTAGAAGTGCACATTAGGGCTGAAACGATCCCCTGAAATATCGATACTGTTCAATATAAACGTTCGATTCAATGTTTGATTCATTGCCTAGATCTTTGGTTTGATACGTTTTTTAATATCAGGTTTGGTAAAATATATCAGGCTTATTTTATATGCACGAGGGACAAAACGGTGTCCGTTAATGGTCAGACTGTTGTTAGTCTCGAGGCTGACGAAAATAATAATGAACTTAATCAGTTTTACTACACAGCCATCAGACATATACTGTTCAGCGGTTTGGAAACATTTTATGTGTAAAATTGTGACAGTGAATCTTCGTAATTAATTTTTTCGTCACCGTTATGATTGGTTTCTTCTGTAAAATGTATCATATTGAAAATATTGAATCATGGCAGAAGTATTGCAATATGTATCGTATCATGAAGGGGGCATATCGTTTCAGCCCTAGTGCACATTCATCAACATTTTCAGAGGTAGGCATATAGCTTATGTCTGCCATTATATGCATTATTTGTGAATGGATGTGACATCACAGTAAGTATGCAAATATAAGCTGTCTCTGGACTTTTACAATGTGACAATTTATAGTTCAATAACAGTAATGTACACCATAGAATCTATAGAAAAAATATCCAAAAATATACTACTATGTGCAAATATAAATTAAAATAAACATAGTGTACGTCTACATCGCTTTGGTAATATTACTTTGATTTTTGATTTGTTATGAACAAAAAGAAAGAACTTAAAATTTCACACGCTAGAAAGGCCCCCATGATAAATCTGAAAAATTGAAAGGGCCTTCCTCTTTCTAATGAAATATTGAGTATTTCCAAGGAAACATACAAGTTATTGTTTGCCATAAAAAGTGTTGACAGATGAACAGATGGAGTGATTACTAATCGAAGCATTAATACCTTTAAATTTTATGAAAATCTTAAAAACCTCAATTTATTGTGTATTATAGAATGCCCTGTTATCAATATAAAACAGCATTCTATGTGTTTTGCAGGCTATACAAAGTCTCCTACCAGTAAGATAATTCAGTCAAAAGTAGGTCAAGTGTAACAAAACTCAATTTATTGTGTATTATAGAATGCCCTGTTATCAATATAAAACAGCATTCTAAGTGTTTTGCAGGCTATACAAAGTCCCCTACCAGTAAGATAATTCAGTCAAAAGTAGGTCAAGTGTAACAAAACTCAACAATATCTGTAACTATCCAAGACAAAACCACAAATCAAACTTCATTGAAAATCTTCATCCAATGTGGAGTAAAGTCCAGAAAACTGATTCTTGCAATTCATCAAGGGGCATAATTCTGTCAAAATTAGGTCAAGCGTAAGGAAACTCAAACATGATCTGTAACTATTCAAAGCAAAGCCATGTATAAAATTTCAATTGAATATCTTCACCAATGCAGAGAAAAGTCTGGAAAACCTCAAACGGAATGTTTGACAGACAGACCAAGGGTAAACTAATAGTCCCCTCCAGCAAAGCCAGTTGAAGACTAAATAATTCTAAATCCCTAAACTCTGTATAGACAAAACCCAAAAATTTGAAAATCAAAAAAAGTCTTCCTCTACTTAATCCAAATATTAAATTAAATTAATAATTCATGAAAATCTTTCCAAGGAGACTTAGGTTATCGCATGCCATAAAACGTGATTTCTAAAGGGCACCTGCCATTTTGTGAAACCCTAAAACATCACAATATACTTACAAATGCAAACACATTGTCTTTGATCTCAGTAAACATGACTTGTGAATCTTCAATAAGGTGAAAACCTCTAAAAGTACAAACAAGGAATTATTTATTAGTTCATTTACCAAGTGTTGGTCAACATTATTTCGTAGACTCTGTGTGTTTATAAAAATAAAATGATAAAAAAAACATACTGTTTAGTAGTTGTCTGATGGTCAAGGGACATAATTCTGACAGAGAAATCTGTGATGTTGAAGTTGCTGGATCCACCTTTTGGAATGGTCATCTACATAATTCAATAATAAAATAATAACAAAACAAAAACAAAAACCCAAAAAAAACCAACGAAAAACCAAAAAACAATCATCTATATTTAACATGTATATCTAAGACTGTTGATTTTGCAGAAACAAGAACAAAAAGGTTACAAAAACATGGCCAAAAAATTGAGAGAGACAGATACAAGGATGGCACATGTTATGGTTTTTGTTATAGTTGAAAGCTGAAAAACGAAAAATATAATTGTGACATAAACGATAATTATAGAAACCCTCTGTACATGTATACAACTATATATATTCATGTACATGTATCACACTTACATATATACCCAAGTACATGGAATTGTTTAATCACTAAAATATAGTTTCAATGAACATGCATATAAAGAGGTCATGCTTACAGCAAAGTGATTTTTATTCCCTGTAGTTTTAAAACAGTCAATATTATTACTATCATTATATTATCATATTATATGTGTGTGTGTGTGTGTGTTGAATCAAAGTTGTTTTTCAACATCATTTCACTATTAGCGTGTCTGTTTACATGTGTATATGTAATGTACCAACCACTTCTCTTGGTCCCTCTAGTTCAGAAAATTCAGCCACCAGAATAAAGTCCATGTCAAGATGAGTTTCACTGGAAGACAGCCGGTTCCAAGGATGGGGGACCAGATTACTGGGGGTAAGGTACTCTTCCAGATCAAAGTTCCACCCATTGCTGGCCTTCGGTTCTTCATCTTGTATGTAAACATTGAATGGAAGGTCTGCCCCAAACATTTCTCTGGCATAAATTTACTTTGCTATATATAGAGAGAAAGAACTAAATTAAACAAAATATAGATTCTTATTTTTTTTCTCTCTTAATAACTCTGGTCTCACTCTACCTGTCTACACTTTCAAGAAAACTGTTCTATATGTAAAAAAAAAACCAACATAATTATCCAGCATGCAAGTGTGTACATATTAAATTTACAGTATTCCAGTAGCATTGGACAATTTCATTATGGTCAAATTCAACCTTTAATGTTCACAATGTCAGTTTAGTGCATGCAATTGCATCACAAATTCTTCTATATGAAAGGATTTAGCTTATTTACCCTTGAATTAGAATGTTTTGATGGATACAGTAATGCGTTGTATGACGACACATTTGAATCTGTTTGCAATGCAATTGCAAAATGTGACAATAACTCTTATTGGCCCAAACGTATTAAGTCCGCCCAAATTTCCTTTTACGATAGTAGTCGCGTATTTGATAAATGCAATACACCGATCCACACGAGTTTGTGACCTTATATTTTGATCAATGAAATGTGCTAGAAAGTAATCTCAGCCCACCACCATGAACTTCGGACAATATATCGGACATACGCCATTGTTTTGTGTAGTAAACACAGTATGTATTGACCTATCATGCGTTAATAATACAGCATGCAGAGATATTTATGTAGGTGGGATGAATAAACATTTTCCTATGGCAGCTGTAAATCAGATATCAGGTATCTAGACATACTTATGATGCACCAAATTCATACCATTTCAAAAAATAATAAATAAATCAACAATCGTCAATGACAAAAGCACACGCTTATAAAACTTGTACTTTTTTTTCGCCTGTGTCTCCAATGTTGCTACTATGTAACCTAACCATTATGCGGTGGTAGTGGATCTTAGAGAAGTGGTAGCTGATTGAAAACAGTTAATTTTTAATTTAATATTGCCGACAACGAAGAAACAACGTGGTACACAGCATTTTCTACTTTTTTAAGCAAACAAATCTCTCATATTCACATGTTTTTCATGAACAACCTGAGTGCACTTCATGAAGTATCCTCAGCTATTAACAGCATACGGCATTAAATATTTAAACGTAGTGTTATTCTTGATGGCTAAATTTGGCAAACTTTCCCTAATATTCCGATATTTCTAATCTATCTGTCTCAAAAGTGAGAAGTGAGAAAGTGGGAGGTCTGAAACCGGCCAATGGAAACTCTTTATACAAATTGTTCAATTGTGTCATTCAAATGTATTGTAACAACGCAATACCGTATCGGACAAAGCGTTCTAATTCACAGGTGATTGGCAATAAAAGCCCTTTCACAGCAAAATATTAAGGTCAAATTCAGGGCTCCAGAAACATGTGATAATGCACTAAAAGGATAGTGCAGACTTCTCACGGTTTTTAGGCATTCCCAGTAGCAAATGACTAATACATACACCACTTAGTAGTCTGTACTATATTCCCAAGGATCATACTTCCCAATTCACCCATTACCAATATATTGCAACAGCAGCATAAATTTAAACATTACAGGAATTTAAGGAGAAACTACATACCAACATTGCATTTTTTATAGTTGCAATTTCACACAAAACCTATCTGTAATGGCAAACCCAGGTATCTTACATAAAAGTGGATACAATTCTGAAGACTCAGAGGAATCAATTGCTAAAGAAATTGATCAACAATAAATAACTATAATGGACAAACCAGAACCAGACTAGCAGACCAAATAAGGTGCATAAACAACAAATATGGGGGCCCTCCATCTCAGATTCACCTTGCAGTGAACGTTTTGAAAGAATGTACAAATGGAAAAATTTTAATATTTACCTTTTACACAGTCAATGAAGAAAATGAACAATATTAAGAGAGCTAATTTCAGTGGATATAGTTTGATTTATTGTTATTTCATTGTAGATTTATAATTAATTTTAAGATTTATATTTATAATTTATATTTAGCACCTTACTCTTGTTTGGAGCCCAAAATGGCTTAATTTTTAATGCTTCTATGAATTCAAAATATTTTAACATTACCTTGATAATACTACACTCTGAAAAACTGCAATGCAAAAGTGGTATACTTTATCCTTGGAATTTTTCTACTATCACAAACAAAATCAGTTTAATGTTTTGGCTTACTAAATTCTATTTTTTTTTTTTGCTGGTGGATAATGATTATTATTAATGAGTATTTATTGCTTTCCGCCACACTCAACAATTTTTCAGTTATCTGGTGGCGTCCAGTTTTTGTTGGTGGAGGAGAGAACCCAAATACAATGTACCTGGGAAGAGACCACCGACCTTCCGCAAGTAAACTGGCAAACTGCTCACATAACGCCGCGGCCGAGATTCGAACACGCACCGACAGAGGTGAGAGGCTTTGTAATTTTGATGCTGGTGGATAAGGAGAGTATTCGTTACAATTACACACATCTTCAGGTTTGGCGAAGCATATTTTACTCGAACAAACCTATCCAAGACAATTCAATGTGATTGTGCAGGATGCATACATCGGAATATAGAGTCTGTGTCCACTACACATGTTATTAACCAAGTTGATGTACATAATAATTAGCCCTCTGTACGAGTGCGCTTCACCTCACAAAACAGGGCAAATGTTATTGGTGATTATAACAATATAACATTTTTTAAATCTCTTCCATGATTCTACAATTTAAAAAATGAAAGAAAAAAAAATGAAAAATAAGGGACACTTCGACTTTCATGCAAATCTTGTAAATGGAAATAATTTTCTCGTGGAACGGGCTCCCGATTGATTTCAATATTACGGTTAATGAATTTGTTACTTACCTAAAATTTATCAATATAAATAATACAAATATATCTAGCCCTCATGTATCCATTCGGACCATTGTTATTGTTTAAGCAATTCGATCTTTCAACCGGAAATTTAGAAATCTCCTACTTTCATTTTCATGGGTCCGTTCAGTACACGAAACTCCACAACGACTGAACAAAAAGAGAATGTCTACGTCTGCGAAGTTAGCGAAGCGTGATTTTGGTTCGTTTCATGCTTCAAATGTACAAGACTTGATACATTTACCTGATGTAAGTAGTATGGTTAGATGTTACTTGACTTATAATGTCCGCATTTCAAAGGTCTCGATGTAGTGCTCAGAGCCCCATGCCCCATAACATGTTATATCCCATTAACGTCTCTTTTCCTGATAGGAATGAACATGGACACATTTTATAATCATGCATGACTCTAAAAATGTATGTTTCTTAATTGACAAAGCATTTACTAGATATTTAGGTCATAAGAGTAGCGTTTAGTGTTGGTGAAATATGTTTTGGGTGCGTTCACTGCCGATGGTAATTGTTACAGCACGTTGCGTCTGTAGTAAATTCTCCTCAGAGAAGTGAACAGACACAGCCTAAATCCATACCAGGCTACCTGTCCATTCCCCTAAAGAGAATAGTTTGTAGTATTGTTTAATGTTCAATACCATATTGTATAGTTTGATTGTATTATCAAATTTTACAATCTGTTTAAAATCAGCTCCTCGATCCGCTCCTTTATTTTTACGTTGTCGTAACACAAGGTAGCAACAACATAAAAATTAAGGAGCGGATCAAGGAGCTGATTTTAATCAGACTGCAAATTTTAATATTACATGGGACATTTTTATAGTGTTTACAATCGGCCTGTCCATTACTTGTTTCCGTAATACAATACAAACTACGTCCAATAGCTACAGAACTCTCTCTCTCTCTCTCTCTCTCTCTCTCTCTCTCTCTCTCTCTCTCTCTCTCTCTCTCTCTCTCTCTCTCTCTCTCTCTCTCTCTCGCGCGCGCGCGCGCGCGCTTCAGTGTTGAGAAAATGTTAGAATATCTTTCCCGTAGACTCCACCTAGCATGACTGTATCACGTACATTGAATGTAATGCTAACGGTGAGTGGACCCTGGGTGCAAATAAAATATGTTCACTTACCTCTGTTAAAAATTTCTTCAATGTAATCCAGAACTACATGCACTGTTGTAGCCAAGGGCTTCTAATATGCTACGTGTACTACTGTAGCCAAGGGCGTCTGATACCTGCTCTCTTCATGAGGAGAAAAGATAGCGAAATTAAGTTTGCGGTCGCAAACAGTTCATTACGGTAGTCATGGAACCACCATGGAGTAAATTGTATGAATACAAGATTTTCGTTCGAACTCGGAACCATTATTGTAGAGTATTACATACATTTTATACTTCAATGTACAATTCAAACCTTTGCGGATCTACGATAACACTATGTACAAGCCGATGACCGTAGTCTATATACTACGGTCATCAAACCATAATTATAACAATTTAGACAATTTTTACTATTATAATATCAACAAAATTAGCAATTTACTATTGCATGTGAAGTGTTGATGAAAGGTTTTTTCCCATTAAAAATTGATTTACCAGGATAAACAGTCAAATAATAAATATTGTTCATTGCCAATATTGTTAGAATTGTTTTAGGTACCAGAATGTTGAGTACTGTAAATTGAAGTGTATGAATTAAAGACCTAAGTCTTCCTTTTTGTAAATGCACCAGCGATAAATTTTATAATGAAATCTGTAGTTAGTGCCCACAACTCTTTGTGTATGCAATATCCAAAAAAGTTTTCACCCCCACCCCCACCTCTCCACACCAAGGAAGGGGTATCAAAGAGCTGTTTATTAATGAGATATCACTAACATTGAATCGGAGGTCGGGGGGGGGGGGGCGAATTGTTGTCACCTTTCCCATTAAAGCGCCCTACAAAATCCCAAGAACTAAGTTTAATACTAGAGAAAGACATAGGGGTTGGTTCGGGAGGAGGGGTCTCCCGCTGGACAGAGAAAAAATCTGAATATTTCCTGCATGCATGCCACGTGAATTAATATTTAATCACGTATTTTCTTTGCGAGATTTGTTGTCTAGTTTAGAATTTTTTTTTAATCGTGTTTTCCTGCATTACATGAATAAAATTCCGTCATACACTCAGAATAAACCATTCTGCGGCTCGAAGTGTTATGCTGTAGCCAAAATAAATGCACAATTTTCTTTGAAAAAATAAATTTAAAACCATCATATAATTCTCAGTTCTTTTCCTTATCTAGGAAAAATGTATACGTTCATAAATCAATAAATGCGAAGCAGATAAAACACCAGCTGAAAAGAGGATCACACGCTAAATATAACATGATTCTATAAGCATGTTATCGCTGTCACTGCATTCGTTGATGTATGCCGAATTCAAATAAATGATTTAAAGCAGCTCACAATTATATTTTTTTGAATAGCAATAATTCGAATTCTACCCATATGTATGATATGCCTTGCTTTGATTTAGCAAAACATCGAGAAGGGGAGGGGGGGGGGGGGGAGTTTACAATCAGATACCCACCTTTTTAACATCCATGTCGATCATATCTAGAGTTGGAGATTGAAAATTTGGTGAAACAAAAATGTTCGGGAACGCGTCCAAGAAGATCGGGCATAATGACTTGTACGAAAAACATTGTGTGGCTTGTTTACTTCGGGAAATAGTAATGATACAAAATCAAGATTATTTTGGTATCAACATTTTCATTTCAAACTTCCATAAAAGACGGACTCGATAGATAGGATGCGGCCATCCACTTGATAAATTACGGTCCTCATTAAAACGTGATACTTGTTTGTTACGGTCTTCACACTGCAAAACATTGATGTCGTTTTATCGTTTCATTCGCCTGAATTCCAGTAAACAATGACATCAAAATTACATCACTGCGCATTTAATCCTCATGTAAGTAACGCAGATAAAAAGACCAGTGTTTGAAATCGTGAATGTATATTTTTCACTGATTATGCCAGCTGCCTATATATATATATATATATATATATATATATATATAGATAGATAGATAGATAGATAGATAGATAGATAGATAGCCCGTTATATACATTACGATCATTGACTCATCCATAGTGGATATAGCAATAGTTAATGTTCTATGCATAGATCTACATATATTTAGTATCTTATAATTTTTATATTCTATTGTATTTTATATGAATTTATAGTGATAAACGTAGCCCTCTAGGGAAAGAAATAAGAGCCACCCCACCACCAGCACCCCACCCTGCGAGTTACACTTTTGCATCTTGGTGTGTTATTAAAAAGACAAATAAAAAAAATCACAATTATTCTTAGAAATGTTTTATTTTTTGTACCCCTCCCAAAAGAAATTATTTTTCAATATTTCTTTGAATACAGTTACAAATGTATTAATGATAGGAGATCATGCTCTGTAAAGTAATTTTAATTAATACAAAACACACACACACACACACACACACACACACACACACACAAATGGCTGCATGAGTTGATATATTGTTAATATTTTCGTTGCAATAGGAACAAATATGAAATTCCTTTTAAAAAAGGACTTGCAACTTTTCGATGATATTCAAAAGTTGAAATATATTACCCCTCCCTATATAACTCTTTATCAATTTTCTCCACTGTTTTGGATTAACCATGTAGTTGAGAGATCATGGACATAAACTTCATTTCCGTTAGGGTAAATTTTATTCATTTTGCTTATTAAAACATAATAATTTCATTTTCATAAATTTTGAAAATAAAAGGCTTTTAGCAAGGGTCGATATAATTGAATTGCAATTGTCTCTAATGATTGTTTCTGCATAAGAGGAAAACTGAAGCTGATGTGTAAATGACAAATAACGCTACCAACTGAGAGTTATTTTTCAGGAAGAGTACGAACCCCCAGTCTTTCCTAGGAGTCTGGAAATTCCCAATTTTGCCTCTGAAACCATAGAGTTTGGCGAGAAATTTCGAGACGCACACACGCTGCTGGAGGTTTGTATATTTTAGTCGCAGGCGCTCGACATTCTAAATATCTATAAAAAAAAATTGTCTTCCTGTAAACAAACTATTCACTGTTAATGGTTGGGGTTTTTTTTTTCGCAGGAAGAAAATGTTTTTACTATAGGTGTTTAAAACGTCGAACGCCTGTGATTTTAGTGTTCTACAATTGTGATTCATGTTCGTTGTAGTTTATAACCATTCGTTGAAAGGTGAATTTAATTCATGATACAGATATGTTTGACGGCAACTTTACACTTTTTTTAACATTTCACGGTTGACTGGAAATTTCAACAAAGTTGGCAAATTGTGTCTTTGCGTGATGAGATTCCCGTTTGATAAAACGAGTTAGCATGTTTCTTCCAAGAGGAGAAGCGGTCACGTTAGCTCAGCGGTTCGCTTCCTAATCGGGAGGTCGTGAGTTCGACTCCCACCATGACCGCAGCAAACTAGAGACAGTGATTGCTCCTTCGCCAAACGCTCGGTATTTAGAAGTGAGAATCACGGGCCTTTCGGATATGAGCTTAAAATCGGAGGTCGAGGCAGGCGTTGACACGTTGAAGAACCCTCACTGTCACAGCCCTGAGCGCTGGTATACTGTGTATGTTATAAATACCAAGGGAATGAAAATTAGTATATTTTTAGTATATAAAAATTCATATATTTGCTATATCCAAAATCGTTATAACCGATTTTTTTTATTAAATAAAGAAGTATAAAGAGTATTGCCGCAGTCTCAGTATTTGTAAATTTGATGTGTTCGTGTTTATAATAGACCAGTTGCACTGTAATAAAAAGAAATAGTGCAAGTAGGGTTATATGTTGTTGATTAAAACAATCTTCTGAATAACCCTTTAAGTCAAAATGTATGAAAGTTCCTCAAGAGAGTCTAGGTTGTTTAAACCATCACAAGGGTATAGTTTGTCAGATTAATATTAAAACGTCTTCATGTATTACAACTTCAAGAATATTGAACCCTAAAACCCTTGCTTTTCAAGACGAAACGGACATGAAAAATGTACTTCTTTACGATCAAGAGATACATAAATTGTTATGCTTTTCATTAAAGATACATAAATCATAGCTGAATATAAGTATATTGCTTTTAGGTTGACTAATTATTCCTTGTATATTTTGATAAATGCATAATATGGGGGGGGGGGATACATTTCGGAGTCGTGTATTCCATATTCGATGCGAACGTGCACCCTCTTCCGGGTGTGAATCTTCGTATTTTGATTAAATTTAGATAGATCTATATTGACTCTAAAGTTTTAGTTCGTATGTTTTAACGAGATCAAACACAAGAATCTTCAAGGTCAGATGAACGTAATATCAATCTGACCTATTGCATACACCGCTGAAGCTCTGAATTTCATTTTATTTTTGACTTATCCCCACTTCTACAAATGTATTTATTTTAGAAGCAGTGTACATTTTTAAACCATGGTGCATTTGGGGCCGTTTTGAAAGAAACGCTGGATTATGCACAGGTAAACAGAAACTTTCGGGGTTTTTTTTTATTTCATGCAATAACTATGCGTAAACTTGATTCAATGTATCTCATATACAAATTAAGACTATTTATTGACTTGGATTTCAGAAATGGCAGAGATACACAGAAACACAGCCACTGAGGTTCTTTGACCGTGACCTTTTGCCCCACTTGGCATACGTCACGCGACGACTGGCGAAGTTTATTGGTTTGTGGTTATTATAAAGTTCGTTTTCTTGAAACAAGTGCATGTATGTGCATGGCTTTATAACTGAAAGAACAAGTACAAATATAATTGACATATATGCTGGTAGCTGACGTTGGGACACTCGCACCCCCATTTGCTCCACTCCTATTTTATTGTGCAGACACAAGCCAAAAATGAAACATGTCCTCTAAATTCGTGAATTCTATGTCTATCATATCTATTTTTCAATTCCCAATGCCATTTTGTTCTTTTATCTAGCTTTTAATATACATGAATTTTCTGGGCTATATACATAAGGTTAACTGCAGAGCTGTAGCTCTCTGGGGGGAAAATGGGGCAGACAAGAGAGCTACAGACCCAGCTTCTTATAAAAATTTGATTTACGGCGCAAGTTTTTCTGTGCACATTACAGGTCTTATGACGCTGTGTTCTTGCATCACAATTTCACTTTTTTAATATAAAAAAAATCCTAACATATTTTTGCACTACACGTGTGTCTAACCATTCCTTCAAACATTCAATAGAGCCTCATGCGAACGGACAATTTGCAGCTCTAGCACTGTTGTTCTACCCTTATTTTGCCCTCGTATATAACTCGAGTCCACTTTGACCAACATCATGAACGTTAAGTGTTTTTGATGCAATAGCACCCACACACCCATCTATGTCTATTAACAAAGTTATATAACCAACGTTTTTGTATGATAGAACTGAATAATTCATGTTTTAAGGGTGCCTTCCTAAAGACCTGTTGTTGATGACTAATGTCACTACCGCCATCAACACGGTGCTCCACAACATTCCACTGCAAAAGGGAGATACGATATACTGCCTAAACACGACTTACGGTAATCATTTCTTTCCATATACAAGTAAGATTAAAATATTTAATGTAAATATTAAAAAATAAAAAAAATTAATGCTTATCTCAAGATTTAGGTTGTTCATGGGGACGAGTCAAAAATTCCATATTTGAATGTCTTCACGTTTTAGGACATGTTATTTCGTAAAAGCATTTTGTTATTTACCTCTGAAAAAAACAACATTTTTGTTTTCTGATCATTTAAGGAGCGGTGAAAAAATTGTTGAAATGGGTTTGTCAGCAGAAAGGTGTCGTTCTTCAAGAAGAGACTATTAAGTTTCCATTGACTGAACCCAACCAGGTACATGAAATGGTAGTGGTATTTAGGAAATGTCTTTGAAAACATTTGAGAAAATGTCCCTCGAACCTCTTCATCGCGGCATATTGAATGGAGCACCTTAATGATTTTAATTGCATTAAAAGATGAGGTCATGTATATCAAATGGAGCGCCTTAATGATTTTAATTGCATTAATAGATTTGGTCATGAATATTCATGTGAATAGCCTATTTCAAAAGTTGAAAGTTTATGGTATATAAACCTTCAGTGTCAGTTAGTAAAGATGTAATGGGGAAAACAAAGTGAGTATAGGTATAACGATCTGAATATGAAAATCACTACAACATTTAATTCTACTTTTAAAAAAACTGACCTAGCGGTATTTCGATAGCGTGTTAGTAGTTATTTTCCTTTCATAGGTAACTGATCTCGTGAAAAGAACACTAAGAAGTGATACAAAGTTGGCCGTGTTCGACCATATTCCCAGTAATACTCCATTTATACTTCCAGTGGAAGAGCTGACTAAAATCTGTCAACAACGGTAATTCCTTTTAGAATTTACTATCTTCTGAATTACTGCAATACTAGTATTTAATCCAGTGAATATGTTTAACTTATTGAATTTGATAAAGTGCAATGATAGTCTATACTAGATGACAAAAGTTTCCCGAAAATGTAAGCACGCAACCTTGAGCCGCTTTTACTGCTAGCGTAATTTAAACGATGTTTTATTGTGCAAGATATGATAAAGATTAAGCGGGTGACTGAGCTCACGTAAGCCTTTTTCCTGGTAGTGTGTATACTTGATACACCATAATGAATTTAGTGGTACCACAACGATGGTAAAAGTTAACAGAATTATACACTTCCTACAGCTAAATGGTATAACGCTCACACAGTCTCTATCTTCCTACAACTGTTTCAATCTGCTTTTCTTTTGTATCGTAAACGTTTTGTAACTTAAGGGTCCGGCTTTTGATCTCATAGTAGAACTGTATGTAGATGCACTTCCGGCAGACAGTTAACTATCGCGTGCTTCCCTAGGTCACTGAACATTTGCCATCTGCATGAATCCACTCCCTCCGCAGTTGAGTGTAAATGGTCAACGAATAAATATCATTCGCTGATTGTGTTCAGAACGCTCTTTGTACATATTGTAGGATGCCAATAGTGAAAACAAATATTACAGTTTTTCGAAATAAACACGCTTTGACACAATGACCATGCGAGATTCTGAAGAGGACTATCTGAAAAAAAGTATATCTAATTCAAAAGTCCGCGCCAAACTCTTAATCTGTACCCTATAGTATTACGTCTGGACTTGTGTGTATCATTTAGTATGCTCCGCCCATGACATCATTACTGAAATTCTAACAAGATTTCCTTTTACATTTATTTGAAAGAAAGCACCGTTTTACTTTTGTACACGTCAGAGTATTTCGAAATCAAAATGCACTGATCGATGTTTTTTGTGTACAATTTACAGAAATGTTCCTATTCTCATTGATGGCGCACATGCCCTTGGATCATTAGATCTTCAATTAAATCGCTTCTGTCCAGACTTTTATGCAAGCAACTGCCATAAATGGTTCTGTTGCCCCAAAGGGAGTGCCTTTTTGTACGTAAAAGAAGACAGACAACTGCATACCAGGCCTCTTGTTATATCACACGGATTTGGATCAGGTTTCAACTCAGAATTCATTTGGACAGGTAAAACACCATAACACACAAAATCTTGTCAATTATTGAAGACCGACTTTCCATGTGTCATACTATCAGTCTGACATGATTAAGTTTTCCGTTCTTTAAAATCAACTCAGGTATTCTGATTTTGCTGACCCGACTGAGATGAGTATAATGAAGAACGTTTTATCTTACCTGAGCCAAAGGCTTAAGTGAGCTTTTCTGATCAAATATTTTCCAGCGTTTGTTGTCATGGTTGTCGGCGTCGTTATCTTTTTCACATTATCATCAACTTCAGAACCATTGGGCAAATTTCAATCAAACTTAACACAAATCATCCTTGGGTAAAGGGAATTCAAGTTTGTACAAATAAAGGGTCATGCCCCTTTCAAAGGGGAGGTGATTACGAAAAGGCAAAAGTAGGGTGGGGTAATAAAATCGTATTCTTCAAAACCACTGTGCCAAAAAAGTGGAAATTTATTTGATAGTATCCTTCGAGTTTATACAAATCATGGTCTTCGGGGGTAGGGTAGGGCCACAATATTGGATCAATGTTTTACATGCGAATATATAGGGAAAATCTTCTCAAGAATCACAGGGCCAGAAAAATGAAAATTTATCTGAAATCTTCCTAGCATAGAGTAGATTCAAGTTTGTGCAAATCGTGGTCCCAAAGTTTAGGGTGGTGCCACAATAGGGGATCAATATTTAAGATACAAATGCTTACCTAGGGTGAATCTTTAATAATCTTCATCTCAAGAACCACTGGTGCAGAAAGTGGAAATTTACATGAAAGCTCCCTGTCATAGTATAGATTCAAGTTTATTCATATAATAACTCCTGGGGTAGAATGGGGCTACAATTAGGGATTGAAGTTTTATATACTGTTATACAGGAAAAATCTTCTTAAGAACCACAGTGCAAGAAAAGTGAAGATTTACATGTAAGCTTCTTAACATAGAGTAGATTCAAGTTTGTTCAAATCATGGTCATCGGGGGTAGGGTGGAGCCACAATTGGGATCGACGTTTTATATGAGAATATACAGGTATTCAAATAGATTAAATAATTGTTAAAACAAATTCTTTTCAGAAGTAGTATGTTCACACTAAACTCAAATCCAAATGCAAATGTTTGCAGTTTGTGCGGATTCAAGTTTTTTTTATGTCCCTGTGATAATAAACGAGGGCATATTATGTCCTACCTGTCTGTCTGTCATGCTGTCTGTCCATCTCTCTGAAACTTTAACCTTGCTTATAACTTTTGAGTGGTAAGTGATATGATTTTCATAGTTCATATATGCATTCCTTGTGACATGATCTTTTCTTTGGTACCAAATTTTTAACCGTGTGACTTTGGAGTGTTACCTAATTTAAAGAAAACTTATTATGATAACCTATTCAATATCTCCTGAACTATTTAAGGTAGTGTTTTCATAATTTTAAGTAAGATTGCTTATGGTAAGACCTTATGTTTTATACATGACGTTTGACCTTGTGACCTTGTTCTGGAGTTTGAACCAAATTTCAAAACTTTAACCTTCAAATAGTGAGTGACAGGGCTTGCATATGTCATATATACATTCCTTGTGACAAACCTGTTTTGGTATTAAAGTTTGTGACCTTGGCGCTTGACCTACTTTTAAGAAAATATAATATATTGAATATCCCCTGAACTACATATTTATTTAGGGTTGTCATATATTGTATATAGATTCCTTTTTGCAAGGCCTTTCATTTCATTTTCTTTTAAAAGTCATAAAAGCTGAATAATAGAAGGGCCATGGCGATAAGGGTAAGCTATGTGGCCCATGGGCCTCTTGTTCATTTTGTGGACAGAAACCCGTTTGTAAATTGTATCGGCTATTATATACTGTTATTACATAAAATTTCATCAAAACAATCCTCATATTTTCAGGAAATAGAACTTTTTTTTTTAAATGCTTAAAATTTTCATTGAACATCAATGGATGATATGTCCGAGTTGATAATTTAACATGAATGGACGTAGATGTTTATTGGAACAAAAATGTATCAAAACCGGGGAAGGAACGTACAAACTGACTACTTTCAATTTAAATTTCTCCCAAGACAAATTATTTTTGGCGGGACTTCTACTGCTTAGTATGACTTCCATTGCTTAAGAAAATGTTTTCAAAGATAGTTTTTGCTCTAAGTATCCAAAAACTTTATTTTAGACGTTGAGAACTTTGGTGTTCTTCTTCTTAAATGAATGCACGAATATCCGATTTGACCAAATTGATTATTATTTGCGTTTTTGTGACAAGACATGTATATTTCTACATAATTTAGCAGAGTGATTACCAATAATATTATGATGTGAAAATTGTTTTAGAAGAAACATGTCAGTTTTATTTATTACGCATTCTTCATTAAAATCAGTTTTATATATTATGAAAAAGAATTTAATAATGTGAAAGCAGAGACGATATAAAATTTTCTACGACACAGTAGAGAGTACCAACAAAGGTTGTTAATATCGTACGGAATTCCTAAGGTCAACTAGCATGCTAGGTCATACATGAAGGACAGGTCATTAAAACATTCGAAGTGTAAATTGATGTTTGACAAGGATGTACAAAATCTACAGTATATTTTGATATTTTCAAACAACTAGCCAAGACTTTTGCCCCAGCGATTTCATTGGCTGATAAAAAGAAATCACTTGTCGTGGCGTTGTGTTAGACGTAACTATGTGAACGGATCAAAGGATGTAATTTTGAATACGTTTACTTAAGGTATCCGATCTACATCTCCCATTTTTTTCCAAGAAATAATTGTTATGTAATCCAAAACTTAGTATCAAATGAAAGATAACTAAGATACACAGTGATTCAAGAGAGTAAATTTCAAAATTGACAACACATATAAGAAATATCTTTAATAGAGATTAACATTAATACATATGTGAAAAACACATTTCTGACATATAAAATCAATTAGAATATACTTTCAAAAGAAAGCTCACGGTGAGAAGATTTGCATTACCATGGTCGTTCAAAATATGCAAAGAAAAGTAAAGGTCACCATACATATTATGAAATATTTATATTTTCTCGTAACGTCGTGGTAGCTCAGTGGTTAGAGCGTTCGCTTCGTAACCTGGAGGTCGTGAGTTCGAGCCCCGCTCGTGCCATGGCCGCGTCAAACCTAAGACGAAAAATAGGTATTTAGAATTTAAAAGTGAGAATCACGGGTCTTACGGATATGACCTTAAAAACGGAGGTCCCGTGTCACGGTAGGCGTTGGCACGTGAAAGAACCCTCACTGCTACGGCCAGAGCGCAAAGCATAGGTCTAAATTTGTGGTACTTCACCTACAGCTGGTGACGTCTCAATATGAGTGAAAGATTCTCGACGGGACGTAAAACAAAACAAACATCTTGTTTTCTACAAGGGGAGTTAACTCTGATAAAAATATTATATATTATAAATAGATCTGGACATCGTTTTCTCTCTCCGCCATCTTTATCTCACTTTTTACAAAAGATTCAGTGCTACGTGTATTGACTTTTTGTGAAAATAGATTGTTTTATGGATCGGATACCTTAAACTAAGGCGGAACCTTAACACCCAGATCCGTATATGTATCACTACATTTATAGGCTAGCTCTGAATAAGGAAAACAAAAGTTTATAGAGTGGATCAACGAATTCCGATTTTAATTAGATTGTGTCATTGCAGATTCCTGACAATAAAAAAATAATGTTTCCTACAAAATACAGTAATGCGTTTTAAGTCAATTGTCAGTCCCCTCTACTTCTGTTTCATTCTTAGAATTTAATCATTGTGCAGTTTCCTTCCATAAAGGTTCTTTTTGTAGACGCCTTTAAACACTAGTGAGTGTCAATTCAGAGATAAACGTTACGAGCTAACTGTCTCTAGAAAATCGTTATACTGGAAGCCTGAATTATAAATTGAAAGAACTTGAATTAGATGATGGATATTAAATAGAATTAGATTTCTCGTAAGGAATGCAATTCAGCAGAGACTGATGGTACACGTATGTAAGTCACGGATATTAAATGCACCATTACGAGGAAATATTTCTACAAAATGTAATTTAAAACAATGTATGGCTTTAGTGTATCACGACTTTATATATATATATATATATAGTGGTTAGAGCATCACGCTTAAAATCACAAGGCCTCTCACCTCTAGTCGTCGCGGGTTCGAGTCTCGCGCCGATATATGTGAGAAAGTTTGCCAGTTTCCTTTCGGAAGGTCGGTTGTCTCTTCCCGGGTACATTGTATCTGGATTCTCTCCTCCAGCAATAAAAACTGGACGCCAGCAGATAACTGAAAAAATGTTGAGTGTGGCGGAAAGCAAAAAATAATCAATCAATCAATCCAGCAATAAAAACTGGACGCCAGCAGATAACTGAAAAATTGTTGAGTGTGGCGGAAAACAGCAAACTATATATATATCATAGCTTAAAAATATCCTGCTTACCACGACTGTCTTACGTTATTAGGTCGTCAACATCACGTTGAATTTGTACAATGAATACAGCAAAATCACTTATTGTCGTGGGATCAAATCTTTATGGTTAACAAAAAACAAACGTTTGTTCGCGGGGATTTGATTTCGTGGTTTAAGAAGAGTATAGTCGAACAATTTGAAAATAATACATTTCGAGAAGGATATGAATTCGTGGGTGTTTTGATACCCCGAAAACAACGAAAATTAACACCCTCCACCTCCCATCCACAGTATAATCAATTATATTATGTTTTAGGTTTGCATGATTATAGTCCGTATTTGGCTATCCATGTTATGATCAACTTCTGGGAAGACATTGGCAAAGAACGAATTCTTAATTATATGTATACTCTTCGCAATAAAGCATGTAAGTAAAATTCATATTGTGCAAATAGATAGATATAAACATCAATTTTAACTGTATGAAAATTAGAAGGAAGTTTTCGGACTATGGAAAAAAATTAGCCTCGGTCCAAACAGAGTAATAGTACTTCATTGCTTTCTTGTTCATGTGGATTTCACTACGTTCTGGCATATTCTATATTTCGTTTTCCCTAGGTGATATGTTAATGAAAGAATGGGGGACAACATTACCTATATCAGCGGAACTATTAGGTACAGTGACAGTTGGATTCACATATCGCATTCTTGTAAAAAAAAAAATAATAAAAAAAAAAAACAACAAAAAAAACCAACCAATCCCGGTGCTCCATTGAGGACTTGAGTCCGATAGAGAGCGCAGAATTATGAAAATAGTCTATATTTATTTTTATTTTTTTATTTGAAGGTAGTATGTGTCTTGTGCGGCTTCCTCCATCTTTGTACAAGGAAGTAAAAGATGTGGATTATTCGGTCGCCGAAAAGATTCAGAACATTTTATACCACAAGTATAATATCGAGGTAAGTATAAGAAGAAATAGAACACCTGAGAAATCCGATATGGATGGAAATTTGAGAATATGCACAATAATATTTTGTAATTGAAAACTTTCAAATTTACGTTATTTGATTAAAAATGCAGTTTTAGAAAAAAAAAATAATCTGGATAAAAATCAAACAACACCTGCCAGACTCGAACCCACTATTTACAGATCAGCAGTCGACTTGTTAACGTACTGATATACAAAGCTAAGCAGTTAAATTTAAATTGTAAAATCTACAGGTATTGCTGATATCAATACTTTCATTCATGTTTCAAAAGAAAGTCGATCATTGTTACTCTTCCTTTAGAATTGCAGCAAGGTCTTTAAGCGCCCGACATAGACTAGTCGTTTTATAATCAAAATCTTATAAGGCTAGGATCATCAAACCCAGTAGACATGTCTCAGATGATTAGAGGAAGAAGCCGATTGTTCATTGTAGATCAAAGGTAAAATTCAAATTAACATGAGATAAATTTATAGGTACGAAACAAAATAGAAAGATTACTAATATGAATAGGGATATTAATTAAACTTGATACAGATATTCAACCATAATAGATGATAATTTCGAAGCCATTCGTTGTTGGAAAACTTTGAAGTCGTTTTATCGTAATGGTTTAATTTGCTTGAATTCCAGTAAACAACTACGAATGACATGGAAATTGCACCAATATGCATTTAAACCGACAATTGTTTGCAATTGTGAATGTAAAATTTTTATCGATCATTTTAATGACCTTCATGTATACTACAGCCATCGCCTCGCACACAATGATGGCTTAACTAAATTTGTATCCACACAACATAAAGATGCTTCAATATACTGTCATAGCCTGGCTGTTCTAGAGGGTTTTATTTTCTCTCTCACACAATTTTCACTTACAGGTATATTTATGTATTGTGTACAATTTCATTCCTGATCTTGGCCCCGCCCTAACCCCTGGGTCCACACTTCAACAAAAAGCAAACAAAACTTGAATCCAAACAACGTTTGACCCTGATACTGTTGAATTTTTAAAGTTATTACACATTCTCATATAAAAGTTTGAACCCATATTTTAGCTTCATCCTGTCTCAGAAGATATGAATTAATCTGATACGGGCATCAATCTGCACTATATTGATACAACAATAATCATGATCAAGGGTTCTTTAGAAGAAGTTTTAAGTTTAAAGTAAATTTCATAGATAAATTTAAATTATAAATTTTACAGATTAAAAATGTAAATTGTACAGATTAAAATGTGGAAAATAGTCTATGTGGATTAATACGCTTCCGTAATTTGGATATTGGTGTGTTTGAGTTTCTTTCGTTATCTTTTACATGTGGTTGCAAGGTGACTCAAGAATCATGAGACAAACGTAGATGTATAGGGGCATGGTCCGACATGTAATCAGTTAAAATTGGCATTTTTGTGACATGTATATAAATAAAGATCTTTTGTAAATAAGCGGATTTAAAATATTTTTTACACAAGATACGCGTCGTATTTACCTTAAATCATCTTTGTAAACACGGTGTGTCATAAGAAATGAGACGAATGTGCGCATTTAGATGTCTCAAATACATCTTTGTGTCAGTTTTTGAAATTTGAAACATATCTAATACTACCATATCACTAACTGATATCGAAGTATTTTTTTTTTAACCCAAATCGATCCCATGCACCTTTAATTAAGCATGCCTTCTAATTAATGATTTATAAACCGTCCAAGTAAATTATCGAGTATATCTTATTAATCAAATTCGATTTATGATATTATTGATATTGTGAAATTCCTACATTGATATGAGAATAAAAACAACGTAACAAGAAAAGAGACGAGATGCATAATGCAGTTATACGAGAAATATGTTGACTTGATACGCCTTGCATGAAAAACACCTTTCTTTCACAGGTCCCCATTAAGGCAGTTCAGGGAGAGCTCTACGTTAGAATTTCAGCTCATTTGTATAACAGTATGGACGAATATTCAAGACTCGCAAAGGCAATACTGGAGATACAATCATCATGAAACCCTGTTCACATCCAACATTAAAAAATGTGACAAAATGTTTTTTGTCAGTTCTTTTTCTTTCCATATATATATATATATATATATATATAGAGAGAGAGAGAGAGAGAGAGAGAGAGAGAGAGAGAGGCATGTATTTTTCATGGTTTTGGGGTGGTTTTTTTTTTTGTTATTTAAGAGGAAATATGGGTTTTTGCATTAAAAAAATCTAGCAAACAAAAATATATTATTGCACATGATTAAAATCTTATAAGGCTACTCGTTGACAGGCGCGATCAACTGATCAAACTTAAAAACCGAAATCCCGAGCCGCAGTAAGCGATTTTCTTGAGCACATCACCAATAGCTGGTATAGTCTCGATATAGGTAAAAAAAAAAATCTCGAAGGGACATACAATAAACAAGCAAACAAATTGATGCCGTCAAAGTACATCAAAGTACGTTTTTGTGCGATTCGATCGATCGCGTCATGCCTACATTTTTCACACTGCAGCAGATATATTATCCCCTCGCAATGGATATATTAACGGGCTCGTGTGTGTGTGTGTGCGTGACGCTGAGATTGTAAACACTCAACAGACCACAATTTTATGCTCGATCAATTTGATACTTCACATATTGCTTCACATGTTGCTTTGGTATTAAGAGAAGAAGAACCCTCTTTATTTTGGGGTGAAATGGTCAAGGTCACTGCGGGACTTCGTAGACACTCTACAGGACATAGCTTTTGCTCCATTGATTTGATACTTAATAGGCAACTTTGTTATCAAGAGAGGTTGGTTAGTTGTATATTTTTTAACGTCCCGATCGAAAATCTTTCAATTATATGGAGGCGTCATCATGGGTGTTGGAGAGCTGCAAATTTTAGGCCTATGCTCGGCGCTTACGGCCTTTGAGCAGGGAGGGATCTTTATCGTGCCACACCTGCTGTGTCACGGGGCTTTAATTTTTGCTTTCTTATCCTAAGGACCGCTTCTTACGACAAGCAAGGGGTACTGAGGACCAATTTTAACCCGAGATCCCCACGAAATGGCTTTTTCGTGTAAAAAAAGTAAATATTAGTACTTCAATCTAGTTTAATTTTTTTAAAATAAAAAGTAATAGAATATATGAATGAAAAATAAAATATCTTTCTTTGTTGGTTTTTTCAGGTAATGAAGGTAGTAATCATTGAAGATTTTTTCTACAATGCTTGCTTAAAAAAAAAAAGAAAAAAAAAAGCATTTTGTTTAAATAACTTCAATTACCAATCAATAATATCTATATTTTATGTACTTGAAAGTATTCTTACTTAAAGAAATACAGAAAAATATGAATAATAAGATGTCTTTCTTTGGTTTGTTAAATGGGAAATGAAGGTCGCAAACATTGCAGAAAAATACTGGTTGTGAAGATTGAAGGATTGGTCCTCGATTTCTTGGATCAGAATGTCTTTAGCATATCAGCAATTCTTCATTATAGTTTCTATCAATATTTTACACTACTAAATCACAGTTAGATATGTCTGAAGTTAAAAGTACAAACCCAGTTTCTTCACTTATTAAATTTTTAAAATCATAGAGGAAGCTGCGCCGAAGCGAAATCACAAATGCGTGTTCGACCTTTTAGGTTTTATTTAATCAGTTGTTGGTAACATCAACAACTCTAGCGGTTTTTACGACAAGCAAGGGGTACTAATCACCTATTATAACCCGGATACTCACGTGACCTGGTGATGGAATATTGTTATATAGATATGGGAAGTTGACAATGGAGAAGCTGAAGACATCTCGTTTGTCAAAAACTTGAGTTGTTAGTTTGCCATCAACATCTATATTCAATCAAATATTAGAGTACGATGCACATGTGGAAGACTCTTTGGTGTCTTTTATTTCGAATTCACTGGGATACATCGAATTGATTTATGAATGAAAAAGATTGTTGTTGATAGATAAAACGTCGTAAACGTATCTACATGTCGAGTTTAAGGCCACAGCAAGATATTTTTAGAAGTAAATGACACCTATCAGTTAAATGGTTCATGTGTATAACCGTTTTCAGTTTTTCACCACAGGGAGAATACGTGTTTTTGAAACATTTCTTGATGATTTGACTGAGACCAAGTCACTATGCTACTACTATATTAAAACTACAGTACCTGGCCATAAGTCTGTACACAGACACATGACATTTTATCATTGAATTTCAAATAAAACCCTTGATCAAATATCACACCTCTCTCCATCTGTATGAGAATAATCCATGTTATGTACAGTGTAATAAATATGATGTTTTTATACACGGGTGTGATTTATTAATTTGTAGGGATTTATCTTCGATTTAAATTTCAGGTACTGAGATCTGTCATCATATTAGCTGACATAACGCAAAGCTTGAACCGTCAACACTGAAAAGAAAACCATTGTTTAAAAAAAAAAGAATGTGTTCTTACCTTTAGATTTTATTTCTAATACTTTGTAGCTTGACTCATTGGTCTCTAAACATGGCAAATACGTCTCGGAATTGAATTGAGGAAGGGGCTACCATATTTTTTTTACCCCTTGCTTGTCGTAAGAGGAGACTAAATTGTGCGGTCCTTCGGACGAAATCGCAAAAACCCAGGTCCCGATCTCTCCCTGCTCACAGTCCTGGAGCATTGGCCTAAATTTTACAGCAATTCACCGGCAATAGTGATGTCTCCTTACGAGTGAAAAATTCTCAAGTAGGACGTAGAACAATATTTTATCCCTCGCAACTTCTAAGATTTTTATGACATCTTTCAATGTTATACTGATGCAAAAGCAATGATGATGAATATAAGGATGATGTAGACAGATATATATATATATATATATATATATATATATATATATATATATATATACCGGTCGCGGTAGCTCAGCGACCGGAGGTTATGAGTTCGAGTCTCGCTCGTGCCATGTTCGCGTCAAATCTAATACGTAAATATAGTTAGTGATTGCTCCTACGTCAAACGCTTGGCATTAGAGGTGAGAATCACGGTTTTTCGGATATGACCATAAAAACGGAGACCCCATGCCGTGGCAGGAGTTGGCACGTTAAAGAATCCTCACTGCTACGGCTCTGAGTGATAAGCATAGGTCTAAATTTATAGAACATCACCTATAACTGGTGATGTCTCAATATGAGTGAAAATTTCTGAACGGGACGTAAAACAAACAATCAATCAATCAGACTTAAATATGACAAAATTGATAAGATAGACATTGCTGTTATTAATCAAAACAAACGTGGGTGAAATTGGTAAGAAAATATACAACATCTCACCCATATTACATTTTTCTCGAGAACTTCAAACGTTTTTACCCTATCATAAAGATTCAAGCACCAAAGAGATTTGTGGAGAAATCTCTAAATCTCTACATTTTGATAGTATGAGCAGGGAGGTATCTTTATCTGTGACACGGGGCCTCGGTATTTATGGTCTTCTCCCTAGGACCGCCTCATTTAGTCGCCTCTTACGTCAAGCAAGGGCTACTAAGACCCTACTGTATCCCCGATTCCCATGGGATTTATTGCCTTTGAGATGAAACTTGCTTTACATAATTTTGATGGTAATAAAGATGCTGCGGCCGAATTTGACGCTTGTGTCAGTAGGTTTTGTATTTTCATGAGATTGTTTTGTTCCGGTTGCGCGCGTTTTGTGTAATACTTTCTTGACCTATTAAACTCGTTTAGCATCAGGAATAGTCGTTTGACGTCGAGTTATTTCAACTTCGGTCGTAACGTCAAATTCTGGCTGTCTTCTTTCAAATTTGGATGGGTATGATTATACGTTCGATACCAGAACATGAATAATAGTTAAATGGAATGAATGTGGAAATATACTAAATGAAAATATACTTGTTTACTTGAAATTTTTCCATAAGTTGAGGGGAGCCAAATTTGACTACTGGTATCTTGCAAATGTTAGGTAAATGTTAAAAAATTGTGTTGTACTTTATTGTTCTTTAGGTAATTAATAATAAAAATGAAATATGGAAACCTTTATACCAGTGACGTTATTTCTCCCTGTATATTTATATGCCCCTCCCCCTTTTAAAAAAATAGGGAGACTGTCAGTAGGTCTGTAGACCAAGTCTTGTCCGCTCATTATCTTCATAACCCTTTCTCTGACAGACATCAAACATGGTACATTGGTACATCGCATGAAGTACATAACTCCTATCGATTTTTGAGGCCAATGGTCAACGGTCAAGAGCCAAGCAACCCTGGAGATAAATATTGTCCGCTCATTATTCATCGTCGCAAGCCACGATTGAAATGTACGATCTTCTCCCTTTTTGCCCGTGGCCCTCTCCGTGAAAATTTCCTCGTTTCTCATAAATATGCAAGACGAGAAGAATGATGTAATTCGTTGACCAACAGAATTCAAACTTAGCCTTAAACTGAAGATCTGGTTTATAAATAGCTCAGCCGCGTTTAACTGCGTTTGGCTGCAACCATGAAAAAATTAAATTGATTGTGCTTTATGCAACGAAAATATCTTTGACAAGAAATTATATGCCTCAACATGTATGTTTGTTCATTACCAAACACTTCAATGTCGAAATCATCCCGTGGGAATCCGTGTAAGAATAGTTCCTCAGTACCCCTTACTTGTCGTAAAATGCGACTAAATGGAGTGGTCCTTCGGATGAGGACGTAAAAAGAGAGGCCCTGTGTCACAGCAGGTGAGACGATAAAGATCCATCCCACCTCAAAGGCCGTAAGAGCCGAGCATAAGCTTGAATTTTGTATCCCTTCACCGGCAACAATGGTGACGTATCCATAATACTCGAAAGGGACATTAAACAATATTAAACCAACCAATCCATGTCGAAATTGCCATATCTGTATACATCGTGGTCGGTTTTAGTTAGTTTAGCCAAGAAGTAGAAGAACAAGAGTTCCAACTGGTGAAGAGTAGTTTGCTCGCATTCTATAAACAATTCAAATCTCCGGCTAACCTGCGTTTAGATGTTCAGCAATTGGTCGAAATGTGTCATGCATATTTATGAGAAACGGGATTGTTTTTAATTTTTTTACGCAGAGAGCAACGGTGAAAAGTGAGAGAAGCATACATTTCAGTCGTGGCTTGCGACGATGCTCAATATCTTGAGAACCCTCCCCTTGACAGACGTCAAGCTTGGTACATTGGTACATCATGAGCAGTAGATGAACCCTATTGATTTTGAGTTCACATAGTCAAAGGCGAAGGGTCAAACTGGACAAAGTAATTTATTTTAGATTTCCATGCCCCTCTCACTTTTGAAAAATAGGGTGTCTGTCAATAGGTTGGTCTGTAGACCAAGTTTTGTCCACTCAATATCTCTAGAACCTTGATTGATAGACATCAAATTTGGTACGCTGGTACATCTTAAGGAGTACATAGCCTCTATCGATTTTTGAGGCCACATGATCAAAGGTCAAGGGCCAATTCACCCTGGGCATCGGAAGATCGTGTCCGCTCAATATTTTGAGAACCCTTTCCTTGACAGACATCAACCTTGGTACATCGTGAGAAGTGTATAAACCCTATTGATTTTGTGTTCACATGGTCAAAAGTGAAAGTTAAACTGGACAAAGTGATATGTTGTCTCTTCCAAGCCTTGTCCGCTCAATATCTAAAATCCCTCTTCTTGAATACAATTTTGCACCAGAGGGGAATAAATATTTTTGAAACATTTCTTGATTATTTGACTGAACCCAAGTCCCTATATCACTACAATATTTAAACTACAGTACCTGGCCATAAGTCTGTTCACAGAGACCTGAAATTTTATCAATGAATTTCAAACAAAATCCTTAGTCAAATATCACACCTCTCTCTCTGTATAAGAATATTACATGCTAAAGTAAATAGTAATAATAATGTACTTAGATATAAACAGGTGTGATTTATTAATTGTAGGGATTTATCAGCCACATAAATTTCAGGCACTGTGATCTGTCATTAAAATGGCTGGCGTAAGCTTGAACCGTCAACACTGAAATTAAAACAATCTGTTTATCTAAAAAAGACCTTTATTTTTTTTTTTATTTCTAGTACTTTATCGCATGACCCATTGATCTCTAAAATGACAAATACTTCTCGGAATTGAGGGAGGGACTGCCGTATTTCGTTTCATCGTCCTGAGGAGGTCTTCACGATTATTAATGTTATATACATATTTCGTCTTTAGATTATTCTAATAGTTCGCCATACATTTTCAATAATATTGATGTCTAGAGATATTGTGGGGTACATCGATCATTGTTATTTTCAGTTTTTCATTGTCTAGTTAGGCACGTAGGAGGGGATGGGGGTACAGCCGGAGAATCACCGGTACAAGCATACCTTTCTTCTACCATTCACTACTGCTATTACTAATATAAAAAGTGGGAGTGTTGCAACCAATCAATGATTCGAACTTTGCACGTAAAAATAACGGAAAAAGTATGTTGTCAAAAATCCTGTTAATTGTACCTGCAGCAAGTAGAGTGTCCTGGTACGTTGCCTTCCTGAAATATTCGTCATTTGGAAAATGACCTATTGCCCAAACTATTGATGTACTTCTGTGAATTAATCTCCCCATCCACTTCTGTGTCCCGATTCTTTCATGAGTGACATATTTCCAAAACAGTAATTTTCTGTTTCCACGAAACCCCGGTCGCCAAGCTTCATTCGTTTGTTTTGATCAATAACAACCGTGGTTTAATAACTGAAAATACCATTTTTCAATTGTTTTTCACTGTTTGGTCTAATTTGCCTCTACGCCTGTTCCGCAGCAAATACGGCTTTCAAAGTGAATACTATATCATAGTCTTGATATCAATCAAAAGGCCCCGTGGGGATCCGGGTTGTTAGAATAGGTCCTCAGCACCCCTTGCTTGTCGTAAGGGGCGACTCATTGGTGCGGTCCTTCGGATGAGACCGCAAAAACCGAGGCCCCGTGTCACAACAAGTGTGGCACGATAGAGATCTCTCCCTGCTCAAAGGCCATAAGCGCCGAGCATAGGCCTATATTTTGCAGCCCTTCGCCGGCAATGGGGACTTCTCTATATGAGTGAATAATTCTCGAGCGGGACGTTAAACAATATATAATCAATCAATCAATCAATCAAACGTTTTCATTGTATTCCTTCGTGTGAAAATGTAATACCTCAGAACTATCCATGAGGAGATGGAAGTAGGCTATTTCATCCATAATTATATCCTTCAAAGATGCCATCTGTTTGATTGACGCAGCTGAAAATTTGCGATCATCACAAGTATCGGTTTTTCTGGATATGGGTTTGTTTTCACTAGCGTTGCACGTTCGGGATCTCATCAGAAACTTTGGAATACTCGACTGACTTACAAGAATATCTACGATCTCTCAAGGTGCACTGATAGGACGCGGTATGTAACAACGAGATAGTATGTAACAATTGGTTACATACCGTAGCACGAATGGCGACGCTATTTAACAAAATTTTAGATTGTTACATAGCGTCGCCATTCGTGTTACGCTTTGTAACGAATTGTTACATACCATGATGCGGATGACAACGGTATGTAACAAACTGTTACAGACCGTACGGGGTTTGCACTTTTTGGAGGGGGGGGGGTGATTCCGGGGCAAAATAAAGTCTTGTAGATTGCACTTTTAATCATTGTGTTTGTGAATGGGTACACCTGTCTGACTTTCATGTAAATACACATTCAATATGTGTCACATTCTTACCTTATTAGATGTAGAGACAAATCTGCAACTATAGCGCAAGTCATTGCATCACCCCAAAATTATTCTTGGCAACATATCTTTTTGGTACCGCGTGTCTGTCTGTCTCCTGTCTATCAGAATGTGTTTCAGCCAGTCTGTCTTTTTTCCCGTCTGTGATTTTTTGTTCTCCTTGTCCAGTTAAAACTAGAAGAATTTTAGCATAGACCTGGAAATGTTGGGGATCTGTGTGGCGGCGGCTTCGCCATTTTTGCTGTTGTTGTTGCGTCTTTGTTGGCATGCAGGAACCTTACCGCAGTAGCTTCATACAACCAATCTAAATAATTTCAATTCGTTGGATTCTAACACCTGAGGATCTACGACATCGCAATACACATACACTGATTTCAGACTTTCATATAAATCCATGATATTGTTTGCTAAGCAAGTAACGTTGATCTATTTAGTCATTTCATTCTAAATAATGAACTTCTGATTATCAGTTTCTAGCTTATAACCAAAGGATGCGGGGAAACGAATGTATAAGGGAGTTTTTCTAAGTGATTTTCCCTTAAATTGATACATCACTCAATTATATTAATCGAAATAGAATAATTTCATGAAACTATCTTCCCTGGTATCACAGAGAGTTTTCCATATTCTTTTTTACAACGTTCTTTTCCGTCCTTCATTGTCTTCATTGATTAAAGCTGTGAAATGAATGTAAGTCCCGGGTCTAAAGTGAATGTCTGATAATACCCATCATACCACTGACATCAATGAGATGAGTCCAATGCGTATGGGTCCATTCCACTTGTATAAGACACTGGCGTAAAGGAATCGAGTTCATTTTTTTTTCAGTTTAAATCTGCCTCACTTTAAAATATTTGGGTCTTTAACATGGGCAGCGTGGGATTGCAGTGTCAAAATAGGTCTCTACCTCCGTGATGTTTTTCAGTGAATTGGAATACACCATTTCTGTTAAAGCGACTTCCCATTCTCCATCCGTTAAATCAAGGGATTGTGGTATTAAGATTTTAAATTGAGCTGTCGTGTTGTTTGGAAAGGATTCTATAGACCCATCACTGGGGGTAGTCAATTAGACCTTTTCTCGTACAGCCGTGGTTACTTAAATGATGAGAATGACCAGATCACTGTCTCTTAGTACCGCTACACATTTTGTTCATATTTGAGTTTGCTTACAAGTAAGATGACCCATGTTTTAAAGACAATTGTAGTTAACATTTTGTTTTTGTTCTAATATATTATTATTAATTAAGATCGATCTGTTATAGGTAATATCTTCCCTCAAGTATATGTAGGTCAGTTTGTGTCTGAACACAGACGTATGATTCTGTCACACCAGTTCACCTTCCTCGTCGTTGTCCTCATCATTGTCTTCATCATTATCATATCTATCTAGGTAAGAGTCAAATAAATATTTGTTTTTGCAAAGAGCTTTCTTAATAGATTTCTTCTGTCCATGATTGTCTGGCACGAATTCATCGATAGCGTCTGTGACCTGTTTATGCGTCGTGTCCTTTTGCAATTCATACATATCATAAAGGAATCGCTCGTATAGTTTTCTAAACTATTGATAAGTTTTTCCTTTTATCTTTTCGTCTGCCCTCTTACTGGCCTGCTTTTCTGACATGTTTGGTTCAAGTGTTTCTCGTATTTCCTCTGCATTATGTTTTCGCGCTTTCTGTGCCATTCTGCGAAAGACGATATTGTGATAATGTTTTCCGCTACTGTGAATATCTCTCTGTGTTGGAGATGCATCAGTCATGTCAGTATCCTATGAATCATTGCTGTCCGCGTCTTTTTTATTTCTATGACTTATCATGGTATCTCTGCAAGCAGATGCAGCACCACACGCTGAGCAATCTAACATCTGCTTCAATGCATAAGTGAGTGAGTGAGTGAATCTTGGCATGGAAGTTCTTTATATACTTCTACTACCACCACCGCCGTCTATACTCCACAAATCACCACCCATACACCACATCACCATCTATACACCACATACCACCACCTATATCGCCACATGTACACCACATACCACCACCCTCATTCTCATTAACACCGCCTACACACCACTACTGGAACACCAGATGTCATCACTTCTATTTTTAACACCACTGTTTATCTGGGTACATTTATTTGTATAACAAAAATAATTATATTGATCTACCGTTAATATTTTGTATGTACCACCACCATACATATAATACCACCCAAACTTTTCTTAACACCACTTATACACGACCAACCACCACCTATATCACCACTAATACAGCACATACTACCACTTATACACCACATAGCACCACCCACATTTTCATTAACACCAACTACACACCATTACTGACACACCGGATGCCATATTTCTAACCCATTTACACTAACCCATCTACTTATCTGGGTCCTTAGTTTACCTTTCTGTGTGTAAGAGTATTAATTAGATTGATATATTGTTAATATTTTGCATGTTCCACCACCATACACATAACGCCACCCGAATTTTCCTTAACACCACTTATACACCACATATCACCACCCGCACACCACATACTACCACCTATACACCAGAACCCACCACACATACACCACACACCACCACCTATACACCACATACCAACCTATACTTCACATACCACCAACCTGAGGCTGAGAAGGTACGGGCCTCCTTTACACAGGTGTTGAACAGATGTGACGCACTGTTGTCTGTTTTGTCCATTAACAAAACGTAACATTCCCACTGAGCACGTGTTATTTTCAGGAGATGAATACATCATTTTGTCATCTGAAATGACACATGCCCAGTGAGAATGTTTCGTTTGTTAATGGACAAAACAGACAAAGGTGCGTCAAGGATGCCCTTACCTCCTCAACTTCAGGGTTAGATGTTTGGTATTCAGCAAAACAACTTTCAGTGGATTCATGACCGACATATCCAAATCTTCTGAATGTGCCAACGTTTACACACCCCATTGTTTGCGGGCCACAGCCATCACGACCATGAGCGAGGCTGGATTTGAGGTACGACAAATTATGTTCATGTCAAGGCATCGCTGCGAGTTATCTTTGAAATCCTACAGCAGAAATATTTCCAATGAATAAAACCTCTCTGTCAGTTCATGTTTATCTTCTTTAACACACCCTGGAGATCAAAGAAAGCAATCTACCTGCACTTCGTTTAAATCTGTCACTACAGCCACGTATCCCGACAATGAAAATCCCATTGCTCCATTCAATACTTCGCAAAAACCTGACGAAGAGCTTAACTTCAACATGGCCCACCTATCCTCCGTAAATTCTCTCAAATCCTCTAAATTTCTATCCAATTCAGCATTCAACTATTGTGTCTTTAACTTCAAATAGGCAACGGTTTCTGGATTTGTTGTGCTGATTTCGACCAAGTTACACTCCGGATGTTTACTCCGCTCTTTGTGTCGTAAATTGAGTTGACTTGACACTCTAAATAACTTTTATTTTACACCTATTTCGTCTTTCTGAATCTTTGAAATTAAATACTTATATTTTATATTGTCTTAGATGTTGTTCTCAGTTATTTATTACCGGTCGCGGTAGCTCAGTGGTTAGAGCGTTCGCTTCGTAACCGGGAGGTCGTGAGTTCGAGTCTCGCTCGTGCCATGGCCGCGTCAAACCTAAGACGAAAAATAGGTAGTGATTGCTCCTTCGCTAAACGCTCGGCATTTAGAAGTGAGAATCACGGGTCTTTCGGATATGACCTTAAAAACGGAGGTCCCGTGTCACGGTAGGCGTTGGCACGTTAAAGAACCCCCACTGCTACGGCCCTGAGCGCTAAGCATAGGTCTAAATTCCTGGTAATTCACCTACAGCTGGTGACGTCTCAATATGAGTGAAAAATTCTCGACGGGACGTAAAACAAACAAACAAACATCAGTTATTTATTTCAGAACAATTTAACGAACTATATTTTGTGTTCAACGACAGTAACCTCGGTCATTTGCTATCCAAGTATGGAAGCTTGATGATAACAACACAAAACGAAACAGAACTATAAATATAAGAAATAAGATACATTTTTGAGCGTTATTGGGGTATGAAATGAAGTTGGTACGTGATCAAATCTACTATAACGCCCTTCGGGCCTTATAGGATATGATCACGTGACCAACTTCATGTCATATCCCAATAACACTCGAAGAATGTATCTTATTTCTTAAATAATACTATGACAACTCTAGATCATCTAAATTTCCTAAGCAGGTGGAAAAGCATAGATTGACATTTACAAAAAGGGTTATCTTTTACTATTTGAAATGATTAAAGATTTCTGCTAATAGAAATGACTGTATAGCGTAAATCTATTTATCTATTTATCGCTAGTTTAATGCACCATAGTTTTACCAAACGCCCGTTGGATATAGCACTTCGGGTCTGAACTACTTTTGAGATCATCGATATTCATCAACATCATAGTTTGGTTTCCTGTTTATCAACAGGATGAACGAATAAAAAAAAAAGAAAACATAGAATTATTTTTATATCTTTTCAAAAATGTTCATCGAATTAAATATAATAATAATAATAATAATAATAATAATAATAAATTCTTTATTTAGACAGGATAGCACAATTAGTATTACATACTAGTTCACATCGTGGTCCTGTATAAAAAACATATTTACAGACAGATTAAATGAGAGGATAGAAAATCATAAGACATTTATACATAAAATATTTACACATGTACATTATCACTAAAATTAACAACAACAAAATAACAAAATACAACAAATCACATGTATAAACAATAACTGGAGCCATTCTAGACGTAACGAATATGAATATACAGCATATCAGACCAGGCCATTTTGTTGTCTCGGAAAGTCATATTTTCCACCACCAATATCGCTAAAATCACTTTTTTATCTATATGAAAGTAATATCAGTCCACTCATTGACCGTTGATGTGATTTCAAAATATTTTTCAAGTACACCAATGACGTTACCTCAACAAAATAGAATATAAAAGTTTAATATAAAAAATGAAATAATTAAGTACTAAGCTTAATCATTTAAATGCCTTCTAAAAATTCATTGATAGGCATGAATAAAATTCTTTGTAACTGTATGATATTTATCGCACTTTTTTTTGTCTCGTAGAAACACGAACAAGCACGACTTTCGGTTATGACGCATCGGGAATGTTTGATTGTATTGGAAATCATACAAAGAAAAACTAAAGCAATAGAAAGCGTGAATGAGATAAATAGAACATCTATAACTGCTTTATTTCATATTTGTTCTATCCATCTCGTTGAACGCACATTTGTACGAAAAACTAAGCGCATAGTAATGTAGAGCAAGAAGGCCTCGGCCAAAATTGTAAATTCATGGGCCAAACTTAGTATATGGCATTTACGTGTACAACATTTTTAGAAAAAAAAACATATTCTTTTATGCTATTGATACCAAATTGAAACTAAATGGATATTCATAATGAACAGATAACCCTTTACCACAACTGTAAATTTCACTAACTCAGTGGAAGGGGTTTTGGTACAAGGGTGGGACCAAATGGTCAGTGATTAAATGTCTTAACAATTCAACATTTTTATCTTCTTAATAACTACCATTCCAATTCTTTTGATATTTGGTGTGAATCATCGTATGGACAAGGCGGACATAAATTGTAAATTTCAGGACTTCTGCAAACCTGGGGCCCTAGGGGCAGGGTCAAAACTGCTAAAAGTGACCAATTTTCAACATTTGCTTCTTTAGAAGTTAACATTTGTAAGAAACACTAAATGCAGAGTAATATAGGAAGGCCTCTACCAAATTTGTAAATTTCATGATCCCCGGAGTAAAGGTTTTGTTCCTAAGGCAGGGTCAAACTTGGTGTATGGAATTTCTTAGTAAAATATTTAAAAACGCCTTCTTTAAGGCTAATTGAAATTTAAGCTAAATGGATATTTACAATAAGAAGGTAAACCTTTTGCCAAAATTGTGAATTTCATGTTTCCAGGGGTTTTGGTAGGATGGTAGGCCAAGATGGAGAGTGATTAGATATGTTAACAATTAAACATTTTTAACAACTTCTTGATAACTACCATACCAATTCATTTCAGGTTTGCAATGAAGCATCTTGGGAACAAGGCGGACATAAATTGTATATTTCAGGGCTCCTGCACCCTCGGGACCCTAAGGACGGGACCAAAATGCTAAAAAGTGACCAATTTTTTTAAAAATCTTTAGTACTGCACATTTGTAAGATAAATAAATGCATAGTGATGTAGAGCAGGAAGGTCTCTACCAAAATTGTGAATTCTTGATTTCCAGAGTGCCGGTTCTGACCCAAGGGGGGGGGGGGGGGGGGGGGAGGCAATACTTGGTATTTAGTTTTCAAGCGTAAAACATTTAGAAAAAATCTTCAATGATATTTATACCAAATTGAAACTTAATAGCTATTTATCATGAGCAGGTAGCTCTTTACCAAAATGAGGGTGGGGCCAAAATGATCAGTGACTAAATGTGTTATCAATTGAACATTATTAAACTTAACTTCTTGATAACTACGTACCATTCCAATCACTCTGAAATTTTGTACGAAGCATCTTTTGGAGAAGGGGAACACAAATTGTAAATTGCAGATCTCCTGCTTCACTGGGGCCCTAGGGGTGGGACAAAAACTGTTATTTAAAATCATAGGTCCCCTAGGGTCTTATGGTTGGAGCCAAAACTGAAAAAAAACGCAAAAGCCTTAAAATTCTTATCTACTCACGTGTGAGAAAAACCAGATTCATAGTTATTATGTCCAACAGCCCTTTACCAAAATTGTGAAATTCTCTGCACCTTGGTCAGGAAAATATGGGCTAATTAAATGCTTCAAACTTCATCTGTCCTTCTGTTGTAATTTAATGAAAATTAAATGCATATTTAGAAAGATCATAAGACTCCAGAATGAAGCTTAAATGCAAAGAGGAGATTCCCAGATAGGTCTATATGTGGGCTGTGATACTCAGGTGACAGTTAAGGCCGTCGGCCTTTCGTTTTTTTTCAAACGGGCTGTTGTAACTAATGAAACTTGTTTGTTTGTGCATGTGTACACTTTAAAACCAAGACGATGCATAACCGTTTCGTCGGAAATGTCTCTTAAATCTCTGAATTTCAGTTTTGGGGTTTGATTTATGTGCTAAGGTCGGGAGGTATTTCACGAGCGGTGTTGGAAAGGTTCAACTTCCGTTCAAGTGCCGTCATGTTGCAACATGATGAAGTGGTTATTTCTTTCTTGTGCGAGGCGCGCCAAAGCATGCAGTGGCTTGCGCTGTGTGCTTGCTCTAACGACTTAATTGCTACATGTATCTCGAGTAAATTTATGCAGTTACTCAAGGAATCTTCCATGTAATAAACGAATCATTCATAAGTCAATGAAAAAAAACAGATGCATTATTAGTGTCTATTATTTGTTTCTACTTTCGATTTCATTCCAATACGGATCGCAACTTCTGTTGTTTTCCTTAAGTAAAGATTGCAACAAAACAAGCTGAGCTCGATTTACCTGTCTGTTGTCGTATTTAACAACACTTCAGATTTCAATTTAATTCCATAGCAGCATTTAGATTTCTTTCCTAAGTGCCAGACTGTTATTCTATACCTGTATTATATAAATAAGCATGAATTCTGGAAATGTATGGGTGTTTGTTTTGTTTTGTTTTGTTTTTTGGTATTTGTTTTTTTTTTTTTTTTTTTTTTTTTTTTTTTTTTTTTTTTTTTTTGTTGTTGTTGTTTGTTTGTATTATTTTGTATTATTTTCTTAATTCTAATTTTTTTTATTGCAGTTCTATCATTGTGAGATCCAGGTTGTTAGAATAGATCCTCTGTACCCCTTGCTTTTCGTAAAAGGCGACTAAATGGGGTGGTCCTTTGGATGAGATCGCAAAAACCGAGCCTCCGTGTCACAGCAGGTGTGGCACGTTAAAGATCCCTCCCTGCTCAAAGGCCATAAGCGAGCATAGGCCTACATTTTGCAGACCTTCACCGGCAATGGTGACGTTTCCATATGAGTGAAAAATTCTCGAGTGGGACGTTAAACAATATATAATCAATCAATATTGGCCATGATTTGACATATGTGGGAAAAGGAAGAAACTACAAAAAGTATCAAAATGCATTGCCTTTTACGTGCAAACGTACTGAAATTAGAATTTAGGTTCCTTTGACACAAACGAGGCTTTACACCAAATTTCAAAAGAATTAAAGAAGTAGTTACATGTATCAAGAAGAAGTTTAGAATGTGCAATTGTTACCACACGACGGACGACGACCGATTGCAATACATGGTAGGTCACCAGAGTAACTCGGGTGACCAAAAATTCCCTTGAATTAATATGATTGATTGATTGATTATGTATTAACGTCCCGCTCGAGAATTTTTCACGGTGCAATACCGCGAAGGTGGTTGCACAGCTTACTAATCCGTTTACAGAAGACTCTACATAGGGATGAGTGAACTCCAACGTACATTATGTAAAAACGTATGTGAAAGACTGCTAAAGTTCATTAGTATATTGCTGAAACTGTTCCCCTTGCACGCCCCTAGAGATCCCACCTACAAAGAGAAGTTATATTTCATGTACGTGTAGGAATATATACTTCTCCGCCAATGAGAGTTGATTATTACTCATATATTAGATTGTCGTGATTTGAATATTGAATGTTAGGTGGTCATGATTTAATTCGTTCAAGGAACATTTGCAAATTGTTACGAGTTTATGGATCTTCCTTTTGTCTCGTAAGGTTTCCCAGCTTAGTTTTGCATGTAAAACTAACTGAGTGAATTAAATCTCAATCCTGTAATTATTATTGCCGCTTTACCCGTTTGTAATGTAATTTGGATCCCTTTATATATTTTCCTATTCGGAATTCCCTGCATAGATAAATATTCCAAATGTCTGTGACTGGCGTGGACTCTTCTGGAAGCAAACGTTAGTGCATAGTATCATTAATTGTGCCTGTAAGGAGCCTCGAGAATATAAACAATGTTCTAGGTTATTCTATAAAATTGACAAATATCAATAGACTCATTTAATTTTTACTAAATAGAAAACCCTATTTACACAAAATGTAATTTCAAGTTCATTTCTTCGATTACGTACCAGATACTTCCTACAAATGAAGTTGAAGTTATCTATTTATGTCTTACAGTACATCATAACGATACAGTGTATGTAGACCATGTACTAAGAATGTTACACGTATGTCCAAAAAGTGATCATATAAAATGAATGATAAAGAGCTAATTTTAATCTTGATTGGGGAAGTTTCTGGTATACCGGTTCACAAAAATACGTGACTGTACATGAGCAGTTATTTCCCTTGCTGTTGTTAAACGGAATGTAAATACGCCGCCATTTCCATTTTTGCCTCGGATGCCGAGAAGTGAAAAAGCGTTTGAGTGTAATTAAGCGGGGGCTTGGGGCGGCAGCCCCCGACAAGTCATAAATATTTAAAATTTGCCTTACCTTACAATATAAAAAGGCTAAGATTTAAAAAACTGATCATATGCAAAACAAGCTCTTGTGTATCGAATCATCTCGGAGATAAAAACACCATATGCAAGTGATGATGGAATATTACCACATAGATAAGGAAAATTGACGGTGGAGAAATTGAAATCATCCCGTTTGTCGTAAAGTTGACGTGTTAGTTTGCCGCCAGCAGCTATTTTCAGTAAAATATCTAAGTACGAAGCAGATGTGGAAGACTCGGTGGTGTCTTTTATTTCAAGTTCACCGGAATATATCAACATATGAATGAAAATGATCATTGTTAATAAATAAAACGTCGTCGATATATCTAAATGTCAAATTGAAGGCCTCAGTAAGATTTTTTTTATTTTCATGTAGAAGCTTTTGAATGAATTCTGCCTCATAGGAATATAAAAACAGGTCAGCTAACAAAGGAGCACAATTCGTGCCCATGGAAATTAAAAAGAAATATTCATACCTAGTGATCGGTCATCCCCAAAATTATTTTGTTACACACCACTTTGGACTACACGCACAAGTACTCTGAAATTGATATTAAAAAGATGCTAGAGTCCCTCATTGACAAAATCTTCGAGTAATTTTACCAATCGACTACAGTCTGACCTGCAATTTCAAGTTTGTGTTTCAAGAAACTTTCACTAGCTTTTTACACCCAAAACTACGTAATTAACAGAACGTTTTCAAGAGTTAATTTGTGTTTTTCAAACCAGCTACCAGTCCTGATTGACGTCTTTTTGTCTCAGGTTTTATCAGAACATCTCCACACAAATCCGGTGCTTGAATAGGAAGAATCCTTTCTTAAAGAGACACTACAGCTCATTTCCCACATTTTAATCGAGTGTATTTTAAAAATACCTATCGATCAAAAAATAAAAATTACAACAATACAGACATTAGGAATGTATTTATTTGATCTCAGTTGCGCTTTAAAGATCATCCGAAATTAATAGTTTCTTCATTCTGACTCGTACATTTTACACCACGTGATTCAGTATGACAACACGTGTTGTGTAAAAACTTATCTAAATACCTCTTAAAGGGGTCCACACTCGCTTCTCGGGTATGGGATTATTTCCTGCTTCTTATAATTAAGTAATTATAAATCATTATTATAATTGAAAACCTTTCATATCCCTGTTAACCAAATAATTTTTTTTAAAAACATGCCACGTGTTTTGATAAAAATAGCACTTGCTTTTAAAACCCTGCGTGTGTATCGTGACTAGAGGGTCATATTGATATCCCCCACGTTTTCTAGTTTTCGTATGAGTTGTATCTCGTTCTATTTTAAACCTTTTAACGCATAATCTGTCAAATTCTGGGTTTTGTCATTGTACGTCTCCTCTCACTAGATTGTTTACCGACCGCGTGCGCATGCCTCCGAAGATCGAAAGAGGAAGTCTCGGTGTTGATAAAAAAGGGCCTTTAAAAACTATTAATTTGTGTATTTAAACGAGAATTTTCAACTTTAGACATGTGTTATTTGTGCAAAGTTTATACATTCAACTATGGAACAAAATTAGAAAAAGCTTTGGGAAAATTGTCATTTTACGATTTTTAAAATGAACTGTAGTGTCTCTTTAATCTAAATTTCCTGTTATCACAGTTACTTCAGGTTTTGCCGTCCAAATCTATCAGAACAGATAATACTACTAACCAGTGAATCAACTCTCTTGCATCAGCACAAATCAACAATATTTCTTTTAGTTTTAGGGGCATATCACAGCAAATCAGCTGTTCAATTTATTTACATCAACGTGACGTATGATATAAATATTCATGAACATTAAATTAAAATAGAGCGCATGTGACAATTTTGTTCAACAATAGATTCTGTTTATTTTGGGATATAAACTGTACATCTTGCATTCTTCATTTCAAATTAAAAAAAAAATGATATAAAAAAAAACCCAGTTTTTTTTAAAACTTCATCTAATGCAAGGAATTTAAATTTGGCCTTATTTTTGTGATTATTATCCGATCTTGTTTTGTTTTTGTTTATATATATATATATATATATATATATATATATATATATATATATATATATATATATAAGAATAGCATAAGTCCTAGGTATAGGCAAAATATAGATATAGAAAAATTCAAAAATTCAATTGAAGATTTTACATTTATTCCAAAGCACTTGGGGCCGAGTAGTTAGAGCATCGCGCTTAAAATCACAAGGCCTCTCACCTCTAGTCGACGCGGGGCCTCCGTGGCTGAGTGGTTAGAGCATCGGGCTCAAAATCACAAAGCCTCTCACCTCTAGTCGGCGCGTGTTCGAATCTCGGCCGCGGCGTTATGTGAGCAAGTTTGCCAGTTTACTTGCGGAAGGCCGGTGGTCTCTTCCCAGGTACATTGTATCTGGGTTCTCTCCTCCACCAACAAAAACTGGACGCCACCAGATAACTAAAAAATTGTTGAGTGTGGCGGAAAGCAATAAATAATCAATCAATCTAGTCGACGCGGGTTCAATTCTCGCTCACGCTGATATATGTGAGAAAGTTTGCCAGTTTTCTTTCTGAAGGTCGGTGGTATCTTCTCGGGTACATTGTATCTGGGTTCTCTCCTCCACCAATAAAACTGGACGCCACCAGATAACTGAAAAATTTTGTTAGTGCAATACATGTCCGAAGAAGTCGCCGAAGTAATTATTCATAAAATGATGTGCAAAACATGTATTCACACTCTTATAAGCAACATTTCAATGCACAAAAAAGTTGTAAAGTCACTCATGACATTTAGAGTAATTTATCTGTTGAGTTTCGGATTAAATTTAATATTGAAATATTGTTCTTTTGTAATTGTTCATTTTTTCTATAACTTTATAAAATGGGAAAAATTTGAAATGTCCTCTGTCGCACATATCAAAGTACTGCATGGGGTGTTTGTAACAGATGGGTCTTTGATTTGCTGTTTATTAACAAGTAATTAATCGGTCGGTTACGTCATTACCGGTTTGTCCTATGTAGTTTTCACGTTATCTTTCGCAAGTCATGCTCTAAGTAACATATTTATTTTTATAGTTCATATTTGAACGAACATCAAATTTCATTCCGTATTTAAATGGGATAGAATTTTCGTTTTGTAAAAAATTACAGGTTCCACAACGTAGGTCTTCACATTGATTGGTGATTATAGTGCAAATTCTCCTGGGTAAGTTAAATGGTGTGTGTCGTTTTGTATTTGACGGATGACAAGAGTTGATAAGATACTTGTGATTGTTGTCTGTCTGTTTCCTTGTAAAATAAATCCGTTGAATGTTTGATGTCCAATAATGGAAGTTCCTTATGGCTGGTTTGGATTGTAAACTTAATGTTGTCATAGAGTTGATTAATTAACAAATTAATTTCTTCAATTTCTCTGTCTGATTTTCTCCAGAAAATGAGACCGTCGTCTAAATAACGTTTCCATTGGTGCTAAATATAATTATAAAAATTGGATCCGAATGTTTTCTCAACTTCGGTATGCATTTTGTCCTCCAGAAATCCTAAGACAAAGCCGGCGAAGATTGGTGCAACCTTTGTACCCATCGCCATGCCTTTGATATGTAGAAAATACCTATTATCAAAAAGGAAATTGTTCTTTTGAAGAATTAACTACTGTCCTTCGGGAATCTAAGGTCTATATGATTCCCATGTTATCCAACGAGAACGAGATGGCATCAAGACCCAGAGTGTGGGGTATGTGAGTGTAAAGGCAAGGTGCGTCGAAGCTTACAAGTGTTGTATCTTCTTTAACTGTATCGGGAATATTATTATCATTATTCCACATTATATAGCGCATTATCTCATTAAGACAATTACCCGCAAGCGCTTTACATGTAAGACAGTAAAACAAAGAACAAGTGCATAAAATAAAGACATACCTTAATACTAAACTTATTTTAAAATAGAAACTAAGAGTAGGCAAAATTATATAAGTGTTGTATAATTTTTATTTTTTTTAATTTATTTTTTGATGTAAAAAATCCATGTTATCTCTAATAAAACTCAGTATTTCTATACAGAGAGGTCTGAGGATTACATTTAACAAATTACTAATTAGCTGTGTACAACAGGACGGGCCGGCTATTATTGGTCTCGGTTTCAAATCGTTCGGTTTCGGTAATTTGATATAATTTACATAGATTCCCCCCCCCCCCTGAATTCCGTCTTTTATTTGTCTTTGTTTGTGAATTTTAGGAAGTCCATAGAAGTTGCTACGTTTTACTTCAAATTTCAGCATGCATTCCTGTTCTTTTTTAGTGAGGATAGTAGCAAATTGTGATGCAAATTTTCTTAATTTATTTACTGTTTTTCTGTCTTCACAAATAGACAGCTTTTTGAAAAACCCAGAATCATTTGGTTGATTTAAGGCAATGTTTTTGTAGTGAGCGTTGTCCATTATTACTATAGTACCGTCCTTGTCCATCTGTTTGATTATATCAACTCCCATAGTTTTTCTTTTATATAGCATCGCGTTCTTCCCTGGAAATATTATCTTTTAAATTTGTGTTGTTGTTATTTGTCCATATCAGAAAGAAAGGTACACAATCCGTAAATCAGTGAGAAACATGTAAATTCCGATAAAGACAGTGATACAGAACCTGCAATCATTAACATTTCCTCGAGGGATCTAAACAAATCTGAAATTAAATTGATAGAAAAAGGTCTAAAATTTACACCAAAACCTATCAAAGACACGGTAGATCTTATTCAAAACACAGAAAACCTTTTGCCGAAAATCAAGATTATGAGAATTCTTTCAAGACTCAGACCATAAGAATATATCTCTGGTAAAATAAAACAGAAGTAATTTCAAACCGATCCTTAATAGAGATAAGCATGTTAAGGAATATTTCCAATTCCTTAAAAATGCATCCCAGACAAACAACGACACAGATTTACTATTATGTGATATCATCAGCATCACCAAAACGATTATCTTCTATCTTCATAAATGCATGTCGAATGAATTTTGTAATGTTACATCTTACAGTAAAATTATACTACTATCATATTTACAATGCACAGTAAACAGAAATGTATGTAAATTGCAAATGTAATCAAAGTTTTGTATTCACTGCAGCACAGAATGTAAATATAAATATATACCAAACACTGCTGTAACACAGCAGCGTGATGTATTTTTCAAATGTCAGTTTCTCTTCTATTGCTAATCGTGAACTGTCAAAATCTTTCACATATCGCACATCATATAAATTCTTTGAACAGCTGTAGAACCACCCAAAACGTCAAACTTATTGATTGATCAAAAACATCAATCATGCTTATTTTAATTAGCATGGATATTTGTTTCTGATAGATAAAGGATGTCAGAATTTCACAATATTTATAGAAATGAGTACATGGAAGGTCATGGTGATAACTTTGTCGGTGTCATTTGTTCATTGCACTATAGAGCTACAGAGCCTAGTTATATCTTCCACCTGTATTTTTCTTGCTGTGAACTTTTCACTCGGTATACAGTTTCTGGTATTCTAATAACATATAAACAGTATACAAATCTCTTTATGGCAGACAGGATTGTATGTATGTAGATATATATTATCTGGGACATATAGCATATTTCCGTGATGCTTACTTTATTTTTATCTTTGTCATCACTAACCCCATTATACTTGTGTACGATCTCTTGTCATTTACAAACATAAATGATGTTTCGTCATAAAAGGTTCGGTCATGTATTCCAGCTTATCTTCACCCTGCATTTCTTACATATATACTTCTACTATTGCCCAAACCTTTTAATTACAAACTTTACAGTGCCTAGATATAGGGCATCTAATACATCATCCACTCACGTGGTCTAGTTCTTCGTCTTCTTGAACTATAGTCCAGCTGGACACGTCATTACTGGTGATGTTGATATAGTTCAAAATGATGACCGACCTAAAGTCACTTACTTTCAAAGGTTCTAAATTTAGAAACACTCAGTCTTTTAATTGGCAACAGAACTTCATATCTATTACGAATTCTGTCGAAAATTATGCCAGGTTTGAATACTTGTTACCTGTCAGATTGGAATACAAGAGCACAAAACACAGTACATAATACGCCCGTGAGAAGATTATACCGGTATATGGGTCAACTTTTAATCTCTGAATCATAGGTCTGAATCTGACAAAATTAGAAATTTTTAATGTAACAATAAAATGTACTTTTGCAAGAGTTGATGTAACTTCTATTATAACAGTTCAATACCTGTATACACTGTATTATGAATGTAACACTTGTATTTTGTACTTTTTGGGTCCTTACACCTTCGTCATATTCCTTCAACAAGAACAATTAATCACCCGAATCTCAAGAAAATAGAAAAAGACATTTGGTATGGTTCTTAAAACAATTGTACATACTTCTTCAGAGAATTCTTATGTTTCAGCCGGCGTTGAATAAGTCCTGAAGTTCTTTCCCTAACTCTCCTACTTTCATATCAATTAGTAATTCATTGGCGATGCCGGTCTACTTTGGTTTGTCCACATTTTTTTTTTAAAGGACCTCTCTATGAAAATATTAGTATCATTAAATTATTGTATTTAATTTTTCGCATGACTGGTTATTTACCAATTTTATAAGTGTACATGTTCAACAGGAAAAAAAGAAACAAATGCAGTTATACATGTATATTTTCAGGCGAGTAATAAAAAATGATTTGTTTACATACCCACCTTGAAAATGGTGGATTGGAAAACATCAAACAAAGATGAACAGATTTATGTACTAAAACCTGGATCGTTTTCTTTCTCTCTATAATATAGTAGGGTCCCTAGTCCCAATGTAAAGAGTGATCTTTTTTAAAACTATTCTGTCTCATACTATATAAAGAAAGGTGGTTTCGTTTCCTTCTTTCAATGCATATCATACTTTCATAGCAATATGATTCAATGACCTGCTAAGTACTATGTTGTTACATTATGTACATCCGCTCCCCTGGAATGTTCAGCCAGCCTGCCTACCTAGTTTCTAAGTGAATATTTATTAGGGGGGTATAGAGTAGTATCCCAGATGGAATAGTGTGTATAATGGAAACATGATGGAAAGCCAGACAGCATAGCAACATCAGATGTAATATATATTTATATAATCCAGAAATAAGTATACAAAATCTACTCAAGTAGTAGTACAATAAAAATATCACAAAGCCCATTTAGTATATACTCGACTAGTTTCCTCAATTCGTCAGGAGTATATATATATATATATATATGTGTGTGTGTGTGTGTGTGTGTGTGTGTGTGTGTGTGTGTGTGTGTGTGTGTGTGTGTGTGTATCGGGTACCTGTTAAGGTAAGGCGAAACAAAAGGAAACCTACCGAAAAATAAAACAGATTGTATAACTGAACTCATTAATAATAATAATCATAATGGTAATGAGGACGAGCATCTCAGGTCCCTGTGAAGTTACCACATATAAATGAAATTCGCCTCTACTTTTATGTTTTTAAGCGGTCCATAGGTTTGCATCAAACATTGTTTAAAGAAGCCGGTGTCCACAAAAGCAAGAACATGTGCAACATCTTATTTTATCTTCAGTTCCTGAGGTGCGAATACTTTCAATCATAACTGAAAAACTGCGGAGTGTGGCGGAAAACAAACAATAAATCAATCAATCAACTGTCAATCATGGAAGAATTATATAGTACAATATTCTGCGAGTACGATTCTGCAAGATATATATATATATATATATATATATATATATATATATATATATAATAAAAAATTATTATTGATATGCAGTAAGTTTAGAGATACTTCTCTCTCTCTCTATCTCTCTATCTATCTATATATATATTACATTAGCGACAATTGTTTGTCTATCTTTTAAAACCAACAATATCCACATACATACATACATTTGTATGTAGAGTACAACATGCTGAATTATTGCCCAAAGACCGATCCAAATCCGGCGAATTCTCCGTCGTTTAGGGTGTTTCCAATGACCTCCAACCTGTAACCATTCCTGTTCTGAAATTCATCTGAAACTAATTTTACCTAGCCTCGGATGATCGTACATTTTTAAAGAGTTTGGTTACACAATTCGTTTCGTTAGGTTTCCTGTTGTTTCGAACTTGATTTCGTTAGGTTCGTTTCGATTTCATTTCGCATTTTAAAGTTACCCATATATACATTTAGAGCCATACAAGTTAAGAGGTAATTAATTTATTATATACAAATTTGTAATTAACTTGAACAAACACAATTCACACACAATTCTGAAAAAGTATGCACACAGTGATAGACCGTATTTTAAATTGTTGTTTTCTGCACAAATCACTGAAACAATCCTTTACCGCTCACAAAGTAGGTTAAATAAGTTGTATTTTTAAAGCGTGTATTTTCAAAATTCATTCAGATATTGAAGAAAATTCTACAATTTTGTATTTACGTGGCTGTATAGATACCGCGTTAAAAGGTCAGTTGGAGATGTAAGAAACAAAACAAACACCAGAAGTGATGAAATAATACACCACATTTTAGGAGATTCCCCTACTACACCGTCCATGTAAAAAAAAATCTTAACCTCCCTATATTGATTTTTAATACTTTTATTCCCTTCTATTGATCCCGTGAGGACCCGGATTAGAATAGGTCCTCAGTACCCCTAGCTTGTTGTAAGAGGCGACTAAATGGAGTGGTCCTTCGAATGAGGCCGCAAAAACCGTGGTCCCATGTCACAGCAGGTGTAGTACGTTAAAGATCCCTCCCTGCTCAAGGTCATAAGCGCCGAGCATAGGCCTAAATTTGTAGCCCTTCCCCAGCAATGGTGACGTCTCCATATGAGTGAAAAATTCTTAAACAATATGTAATCAATCAATCAGTCAATCCCTTCTATTGCTAGGTGCGGAGTAAACTGTTGTTTGTATGGTGAAAATCTAGGTACATATATCAAATTATAAAATCTATTATTAATCTGTGCGATCCTTTCAATACTGCAGATACACCGTGCTTTAGGATACACCCAATGGTTTCGAAAACAACTTATAAGGTTTTATGTAATTTAATATCATTTACAGATTGGTGTTAAAGGCTAACATATAATATTTTGAAATTTCCATTTATTTCATATAGAACAGGTAACTGTATTTTCTGAGCAAACATGGGGTCTTCTTCTTCTTCTTCTTCCCAGGCCGCCCGCGTGGCGCAGTGGTTAGAGCGTCGGGCTCAAAGATCTGATGATCCTTGAGTCGGGGGTTCGAATCCCACTGTGGGACGTGGGTGCCGGTCTTTCGGATGAGACCGTATAAACCGAGGTCCCGTGTCGCAGTAGGTGTGGCACGATAAAGATCCCTCCCTGCTCAAAGGCCCTGAGTGCCGAGCATAGGCCTAAATTTGCAGCCCTGTCACCGGTAATGGTGACAGCCGCCGGATAGCTGAAAAATTGCTCAGGCGGCTATAAACAAACAAACAAACAAACAAACAAATCTTCTTCCCAATAATGACCACCATCAACATATTGATTATTTCTTTTTTTTCGAAGAAAGATGTTATATATTCACAATCCTTCATGATATACGACATAATACGTTTTAGCAATAATTAATTATCCTTGAAAAAATATTCTAGCGTTAAATGACAAATAGACTGCTATATTAATACAATTTTCTTTGACGTCGCATTCTATATCTTCCTGTACCGGGTTTTTCCTATTTCTCGGGATCAATATCTAGTAAATGACACTTCCACCATCATCTTGTCCCCTTCCAACATTTCGCGCAGGCGCTACATTGAGGTCAAACACCGGCTGTTTCAATACGTGCACTGTATGTAACGAGGTTGCGCGATTTCAAAATAGCGACACGATTGCGAAAGGTATCGAGGATAAAATATGTTCATTCTCGTATTCAATAAGTGTTACTTATGCAGTGGCTATCAAAAATCTGTTAAGAAGTGGGGGTTTTTTTTGGGGGGGGGGATTTCCTTCGAGTAAATTTAAAGCAAATATAATATATTCGAATTGAGTATACCGAAGGGTGTAAAATGTTGCTTACCTTGCAACGATATTGACATTTTAATTAATCTTATATAGTTAGAATAAACATTTTGTTTATTTTGTTTCATATATAGTATTTTCAACATTGCTTTCTGCATAGTTTAATAATAAGTTCAAATAGAGAGTGCATAGTAAAAACAGTAAACCTAGTTGCTTATACTATAACAGTTTTCTGGGTCTTATTTTGATGGGTTTAACCCCCCCCCCTTAAATCTGGTGTGGTGAATATTATAAGTTGCTTCTACAGTTTTTCCTTTTGTATTATTTTCTTTGTTTATATTTTAATTTTGCCTTGGCTGTATAATATATGCTTATCTCAGTATCTTGGAATAAACTTGGTACTTTATTTTCATTTTGCCTTTATACTTTTCCACTTATCAATGGAAAATGTGTAAAGTGCACTTCAATGGACAAGCCCGAAAATAGCCATCATAAACCACAAAGAAGTTTTGACCATAAAATATGCTGTAAAATAGTGGTAAACATAATAGTTAATGTTTGAGATTCATTCCTCTGTGGGGCTGTTTTTGCATAACAGAAAGTGTATTGTTGTTGTAATTTGGTTTCTTTAAATGCCATAATCATAGAAAAGGTTGGTTGTATACTGTTCAACGTCCCGTTCTTTATCGGAGCTTACAGCCTTTGAACAGAGGGATCTTTAACGTGCCACACCTTATGTGACACGGGGCCTCAGATTTTGCGGTTCCATCCGAAGGACCGCCCCATTTAGTCACCTCTTACGACAAGCAAGGGGTACTGATTAACTATTTTAACTCGGACTTCCACGGGAGAACAAAAAGGAAAAAACTTGGTTCCAAGGCATTGATGGCATCATTCCAATTTACTTAAAGAGGGTGACGAGGAGAATATCACCATTGATTCAGTCTTACACATGAATGGGCATCAGCGGACATTACTCGGCCAAGTGTTTTAGAGAAGATATCGAGCTCTGACAAGAAGGCATACACAGTTGACGATGAAGCCCACTTACTTGCACAGTACGGAGATCGAGGAACTTCAACCCAAGTATAGAAAATCTGTAGACACTGACCTTCAGTTTTACCTCTCACAGGAACTACGCATGTCAAACTCCAGAACACAATCATATCACAGCTCGCCGTGAGCAGACTAGTATTTATCTAGTAAATTACATGTATTAAATCACAATGACGTAATAACCTCTATCCACAGTTGGTGATAACAAATTTGAATCAGTTTGTTTGATTGTTGGTTTTTTTTCTTTTACGCTCCATCGAAAATTTTTCATTCGCATTGAGACGTTACCAATTGTAGGTAAAGTACCACAAATGTACACCTATGCTTAGCACTTACGGCCGTTTCACTGAGGGTTCTTTAACGTGCCAACGCTGCCTCGACACGGGGCATCCTATTGTAAGGTCATAAAGGAAACACCCATGAATGTCAAGTGTTTGTCGAGGGAAAAGTAGGGGTCCGAGTTAGAATAGGTCTTCAGTATCTTTTGCGACAATCGCAATAGGCGACTAAATGGGACGGTCCTTCGGATAAGATAGCGGATATCGAGGCCGTAAGCGCCGTGCATAGGCCTAAATTTTGCAGCCATTCACAGGTAATGGTGAGGTCTCCATATGAGAGACAGATTCTCGAGCTGGACATTAAACACTGTACAACTAAACGTCATAGTTTGATGCGGCCGTGACACGGGCATGGCTTGAACTCTCTTACTCTTTTTACCTAATTAAGAGCTTACGGCGGGTGTAAATGGTCGACAGGGAATGCCTTCTGCTCACGGCGGGTGTAAATGGTCGACAGGGAATGTCTTCTGCTCACGGCGGGTGTAAATGGTCGACAGGGAATGCCTTCTGCTCACGGCGGGTGTAAATGGTCGACAGGGAATGCCTTCTGCTCACGGCGGGTGTAAATGGTCGACAGGGAATGCCTTCTTCTCCTATACATTTGACTGCACCACTGATATCTCCAGGTGTCCGTGTTTGCCCAACTCTTAAATTTGTATTCTTTGTAGGAGTTACGAGACTGATCACCGTTCGTTATCTTCACCTTTTCTTATGACTTTCACATTAGAACTAGTTAAAGTGAAAGCAAGTCTTTGAAAACTGAACGAGCTCGGAATCCCGTCAAGTTGCTATACTCAATCCAAATGAGTGAAAGATTCTCGAGCTGGACGTGAACAATATACATGCAACCAACGTCCTGGCACGAGCGGGGCTAGAACTCCTTTTACCTGGTCAAGATATATGGGTCTACCACTGAGCTACCGTGACCGGTAAGTCGAGTCAGTAGAATGATGGTGTATACAAACCTACTTTTATGAACCTTTTAATTAATCTTGATTTCATCTCATTGAGAATTATCTATTCTAAGTCGAAATGGTGTGCATATACAGTATGAGTACGATCCTGCCAAACGCGTCTGAACAGAAACGACATACCATGGTATTGCCGATGAATGTTGCACAATCTCATAAAATGTTTCATTTATATTTGTACTTGCAATATTTTAGAATTTATATAATTATTCATCACTGTTGTGTTAACTATGATGTACTGTGATATTCAATAAATCGAGGTAGTCGTCTCCTGAAAATAAATCGATGTTTCAGGAGTTTCAATAATGTCCTTTAAAGTCAGCATTTCGCAAATTATATAGTCGTTACAACGATCTAATTCAGACTGTCATTAGGTCGAATGCTGTCTGACGTTTTTTATTCAGATATGAGATCATTGGTGATGTGGTCAGGAAGAGAGGAAAAGGCATCCCCTGTTGATCTGTGAGTCCTATATCTAGATCAGGTTAACATATTAACTTTAAAAATAAAAAGCTCGCCGATAGGAAAATATTTTGAACGAATTTGGAATTCTAAAGATTAGACAATCTTTTAAAAGAATTTATCGATGTGTAAACTCTTAACATTTTACTCACAAAGTTTACATCAAATGCGTTTGTTCGGTTTATATTTACTAAACACAGAAGGATGCATGTAGATGGAACTTGTAAGGGTTTTAGTGAAATTTTAGAATCCACTTTTCGTGCTTTTAGTGAATATGCAATCGCAAAGCTTTTCCCAAATCAAAAGCATCAAAGGGTATGACTTTTCAAGACTTAACAGCACTATTCCTTACGAAACACTAAATACTAGACTTTTCAACATCGTAGACAGATGCTTATTATATAAAAAAAAAATGGAACACGGAAAAAAGCCATATCTTGTGACCAGTCATCCACAAAATTACTTTGTCAGACACCACTACGATTCTACGCACGGAAGTCGATATTAAAAAGATTCTGGAGTTCTGTATTGAGTCCTTCTACAAAGTCTACGTAGTTTCTGGTGATATGTCTTATAACTGTTTTGGAAATCCCATGGATACTAATTAAGCTCCTTTATTAGCTGATCTATTTTAGTATTTAGTCCAGACCTGGCTTCATCTTAAAACGACGCTCTACCGCATTTGAATTCCCCTACTCAGAATTTAATCTGAGCATAACCTGGTGCAGAAGATTCATAAACATCGCTTAACTCGCCGTGTATTTCCTTCCCTGTTTTACCTTTTAAATACAAATACCGAATTACAGCACGGTACACTTTAGATGAAAAGCCTGTCTTTGTATCACTAGCCATATTTAACATTCAATATCTTATTAAAGATTGACTCGATACGCATGCAATTTTGTACCCAGGTATAAAACATGCATTGAAACAAGGCATGAAAATCGTGACTGTCTCAGTCAATCTGACATGGAATAGGCTGGTTACTTATTGCCTCGCCCTCGTATTTAAAACGTTGTAGATACAACTAAATGTCGAGTTATCGGCCACAGCAAAACATTTTTGCTCATTTACCGGTTGGGGTGTTTGAATAAATTCTGCCTCGTACGAATATAAAAACAGTTCAGCTAATAAAGCACAATTCGTGCCCATGGGAATTCCAACAGACTGTTGGATTGATTGATTATATATTGATTGATTATATATTGTTTAACATCCCGCTCGAGAATTTTCACTCATATGGAGACGTAACAAACTGTTGGAAGACAGTGATTACAAACTACTACGAATGTATATGTTTACTGTTTGTTATCCAAGAATATACATTTTTGATGTACCAGCTGTTTATTCTATAAATCGTATAGTTGAAATGCTTGCATTTTAAATTTCACAAACGGTTCAGCAATTCTCCATTTTTTTCATACGATGTATTTGATTTAACATGCTGATTCGTTATTTACCAATGGACTCAAAATCAAAATAAAAGTTACCACAGAGTCTGAATGATTTCCATATCTGTTTTATATTTGGATATTTCATTGAACATAGATGCTAACGGCAGCGTAACAATTCAACTTTATGACAAACAGTGTGACTACTTATTGTTTTGCCATCGTTAACTTCCCATATCTAAGTAACAATATTCCTTCACCTGCATATGATGTTTATTTCTCATAATTAACTCGGGCCTTCGTGGCCGAGTGGTTAAAACATTGCGATCAAAATCACAAGGCCTCTCACCTCTAGTCGGCGCAGGTTCAAATCCCGCTCGCGCCGAAGGAGAGGGGGTGACAGTCGCCAGCATTCTAAGAAAATTTGCATGACGCGCTAATCTAAATATTTTTCAACGCTGGCGACCGTAATATCCCAATTAATGAAATAAAAAACCACATTTCACGGCATAAGTGTGTGGTCTCCATCGTATTGCATGATGAACTCTCTCCGTGTGTGTGTGTGTGTGTGGTTCTTTCATTACCTATATTATTCTCATTGCGTGGGAATGCAGATTAGATTCCCAAGAGTGACGTTAAACAATATTACAATCTTACTTTTAACTGCCGTTCAAGAGGTCAAACAAAAAACGATTTGATTAATTGAAATTCCAGAAAAGCCATTATCAATTTATTCACACATCAAGGCCATGATTATACTATTATTAAAATTTGCCGCTGTCAGTTATATATTTAGAGCCTTCGTTTGGAACTAATTCCACAGCAGATACGAATGTCTTTTGAGCCAACAGTTATTCAATTATTGAAGCAATATTCGCTGTTTTCTTTTTATTTACAACAATCTCTTACTTCCTTCATTTAATTATTAGACTGAAAGGCGGACAAACGGTCACTAGCGTCGAAAACCTTGACCGCAGTCGTGTGTATTGTCTTGTCGAAGAAATTTTATTTTCCAGGAAATAGTGGCTAACAACAAGTCAATGACGGATAAATGCGCAAGTGCTGGTTGAATTTGGCGCGTCCGCGTATCAATCATAGTTCATGTCATACGGAAATATTATGTTGTGGTGATAAACACTCTTGAAAATGAGCTTGATTTTTTCTTAACTTTTTAGCTTTATCGCTTGTTTATTACGGAAATACCTAAAGCGAATATCGTGCCCAATCAAAGTTTCTGGAGGCTCCTTGTCACAGATGGCGTGACTCAGTAAAGGAAGGCCTACGCGCCGAGCATGCACCTAAATCACTGGCAATGGCTTACTAGTGAAAAATTCTCGAGCGGGACGTTAAACAATATACAACCCAGTCAGCTGTCAGACGTTTATCAATCATTACATGTACATAATTCATACTCAAATTGTTAATATATTTTCTTTCAATATATTTACCTTAACTCTCGCCTGGGCCTATTTGAAGCCAACACCCCCACCCCCTTTCGCTCCTTCAACATAATTGCTCCAAATGCCATTATAAATCGAAAACGTGCATACTTTATATATTCGGAAGGGTATGATAAAATTTCAGATAAACTGGCAAGTATTTGCACTAGATATGAGAATGAACTTAAATTATACATTGGTATACAGTTCGTTAGAATAAATCCATGTCAAATCATGGGCCTTTGGGTATGGATCATGCAACACCCCACCTTCACCTAATTTTTTCTAAGACTGGCATCGATATATTTATTTTAATGTATTAATTCAAAAGATCATCCAAAAAGGTTATTTTTTGTCTCTGTTACGTATATCTAAAACTTTCGTCATCGCTGAAAAGGTGATTTTCATCCTGAAGTATGGATAGCATGTATATATCTTGTGTACATACCCTCCACCTTTCTAGACCCAATAAAAATTTAGAATAAAAAATTCATCCAAAATACATTTTTTCCCCCACCAATCACCCTTATAAGTCGTTCTGAATAGTCAGTGTTTACTTTCTGTGGGCTGAGTATTCAGAACAACTGGTTCTATATTTTTATTGGGTCTAGAAAGGGGCGGGAGAATATGTACATAAGATCTATACACACTATCCATACATCAGGTGCCTATTCATGTAATACGTACCAGAGATGAAAAATTACATAGAATAAATTGTTAAAATTAGTTTGCGTGTTTGTTTTACTTCCCGTCGAGAATTTTTCGCTCATATTGGGACGTAACCAGTTGTAGGCGAAGTACCACAAATTTAGACCTAAGCTTCTTAGCGCTTACGGCCGTAGAAGTGAGGGTTCTTTAACATCCCAACGCCTGTCGCGACACAGAACCTCCGTTTTTAAGTCATATCCGGAAAGACCCATGATTCTCACTTCTAACTGTCGAAAGTTTGGCAGCAACTACCACTTATGCTTACATCTTAGGTTTGACGCAGCCATGGCACGTGCGCGGCTCGAACTCACAACCCCCAATTTACGAAGCGAAAGCTCTACTACTAAGCCACCGCGAACGGTCTGTAGAACCCAGATCAGAATAATAAGGTTTGGGGGGGGGGGGCGTTTTGCATGATCCGTACCTCGAGTGTCTCCGTGTTTTTAACCTAAGTCTATTGAGTCCCCAACAAGTGCGACTTGTAAGCCCGATACTGACGATTAAGAAATTGTGATAAAGTTTCTTCAAAAAAATGGGACGCACAAGCGCGCTGAATACAATTTGCTTGTGTAAGGCATAATCTGTAATTCCTGCCCCAAGTACTTTTGATCCACGTTACTAAACCTCCTACTTCAGCGCGTGACCAGTTCGCTAGAGGGCTCAACCATCTATGTAAGTTAAGAAACTGACCTTCGATAATGATGGAATATTGAGACACTACCAGTTGTAGATGAAATGCAGTACCATATTTAAACCTATTCTTAGCGCTGACGGCCGTATCAGTGACAGTTTTTTGTAACGTACTAACGCCTACCGCGACCTCCGTTTTTAAGGTCGTAAGCGATAGACCCGTGAATACCGAGACGTTTGAAGAAGGAGCAATCACTACCTATGTTTACTTCTTAGTTTGACGCGAACATGGCACGAGCGGAGCTCGAATTCACGACCTCCCGGTTATGAAACGAATGCTCTACCACTGTGTTACCGCGAACTGTTATTTAAGACAAATCAGACATTCCACATTTTTTCTCATAAAAGAATAATTCCAGTCATAGGAAGCGAAAAACTAAGATGATGCAAACCATTTTAATAATTTCCAGATGTAATTCATTGTCAGCCATAATTGATATATAAAATGTCTTTAAATCTTATAAACAGCAATAACAACAAAATGATACTTTGATCAAGGGAAAATGTACAGTTTACAATACATGTTTATTGATGAATCCAGTGATCCGCTGCATTGTCAAGACAAAGGTTAGGGTTCTTACATTTAAAAGGCCTGCCAATGATCAGTAATTGATCATTTAATAAGCTATCGTTGCTCCACATACATGTGTAAAAAAAAACACCCAAAAAATTAACAAGCAAGCAAACTATTGTACTGATACTGGCATTTTTATATGCATTCACATACATTAACAGCAATTATACGACAATTTAAAAATAATAAATATACAATGTATTTTTTAAATCATCATTCTAATTTTGTAAATATACAATGCTTTTAGATGAAATAGCCTTAAAGATACATATATAAAAATATTGTTGGAACGTATTGATGATACTAACAAAGTACAAACGACCCAACCTTAGACGAAAGAAGCAAGACATTAAAACAACGAATTTCATATAACTGCTTACATACCATAGCATCACGAAATAACCCTTCTCTACGAAGCAGGTTATGGACTTTACAGTTGATTGAGAGACAGACAGACAGAGAGATAAAGTGAGAGAGAGAAAAAACAAATACAACGCTCTCAAATTTTTTTTCAGTTTCAGTCGAAAATGTACTTTTAAACTTTTAAAATACCTTTGTGGACTTCACCCACAACTTGGGATATATATACATATATATATATATATATATATATATATATATATATATATATGTGTGTGTGTGTGTGTGTGTGTGTGTGTGTGTGTGTGTGTGTGTGTGTGTGTGTGAATTGATTTGATTTGCCCGAATCAAGGTTATGACGGTCTTACATAGATGCTGAAATGCAATAATTGTGATAGGTCCAGATAACTCTTGCATGCGTTTTCTTTGGTGTTTTCTTTTTTTACCTGTGCCTCATAGAGCAGGGATGACGTTTAGAAAGGTTAGAAGCCATCCAAGTCTTTAGATCCAAGTTGAAACGCCACCCAAGGCTTAGATGCCACCCAGGACTTCCACGTAATGCAGGTCATTTACAAAGACGTAGAAGTCATCTTGTTTTCACTTACTAATTGCACGAGAACAACATCCGATCCATTAGACGTGTTCATGTTGAGAAAAGTGTTTGTCGTTTGGTCCTTATGCTTTTCCTGGCGATGAATTCTGGGAATCATCCATCGAAGGAAAGGAAAGGTTTCACCTAGAGCTTTTTTCATGGCTCTACTGCGCGAAGTATATATCACCGGATTCCATAGAATCGATGCTTTAGCGAACACAGAAGGTATGGTATGCCATATTAGGGAAATGGAACTACTGTATCCCAGAATGCATATCAGACCATAAATTGAATATGGCAACCATGCAAGAATAAACGAACCTGTAATAAGCCAAATGTATGCTATGTGTCATTTTTTAAAATAGAGGTGAAACCTTATTATCTCTTCGTCACAATTTACTGTATGAATGATTAAAAATCTACTTACCAACCATCATAAATAGAGTCATGGCAATCCTCTTTTCTCGTCTAATGAGTTTCTGTTTTCGTGAGTTAGAAACAATTCGTTGCGAAACCATTCGTTGACTGTGTACCTAAAACAAATCCGTACTGTTAACAATTAATCTGTCAATCTCTTTACTACACGTCATTATTCATAAATAACGCCAAGTTACACGTAAAACGCACAATATATCGCTAATCGAAGGCGTAATATATGACCAACCCGAAAAAGCACGAAGGAATTGATGGGATGCCGTTGGAAAAAAAAACAAGGATATCCCAATTCTTTTCTCTCATTAGTATGAGGGGCTTTTAATTTAAAAAAAAAATTACCCTCGTCATATATTTTGTTTATATTTGAAAGTTGTTTGAATGTTTTCCGTCCAATTTTTCATTCATCAACAGTTTTAGGTGTAATGTCACTAATTAGACCTATGCATGGCACTTACGGCCGTAGTAGTAGGGGTTCATAACTGTGCCAGTGCCTACCGTGAAGGGGCCTCTGTAGGGAAGAAAAGTATATTTCCATGGGACCCGTGACGTTCACATCTAATGCCGGGCAGTTGGCGAAGGACCAGTCACTACCTATGTTAAGCGTCTTATTTTTGACAGCGTCGGATCTTGGAATTGAACCTGTGTCTCCCGGTTACAAAGAGAGTGCCTTAACCACTAGGCCTCTGCGAGAAGTACAATTACAGAATTGGAAAACCGCATTAGCTATCAATACACTGGATCACTATAAACAACACTAGTATATTATTTAGTCCTTGCTCTCGTCATTTTTTTCTTTCACCAATACAGTGGATCATTATAAACCTATCCGCCTATTTTAATAGCACTGATAATCAAATATACACTGTAAATTGCATAAATAAGCACTATGTAATATGGATGGACTTGTAAAGAAGTCCGCTCTCGCTTTATTTCAGCTTCTAAATCTGCAGTAATAAGCCTAGTAAACTCACGATATTGCGGTTTTCCTTCACGTTACAAAGCCTTTAACTCACATTACTACGTGATTAGCGTTATAGCACCTGTGAGTTGTGTTATATCGTCTTTCATTCATGTTTTAATGTGTCACTGGTTCGCATTATTATATTTCTTTTTCACGTTAAAGCAATATAAGCTGCCAAAATTGCAATTTTTTATAGTGGCATTAAAAGAGGTTAAATGAACGTCGATATGATTGAACAAAAGAACTGCATCGAATTTCCTCTCTTATGCATCGTTTACACACCTTTACGTGATGAAAAATATATTCCTCGACATTCCGTTTGACCCTAACAATGGCAGCTGATTAATCGTCGGCGACAATCCCGAAGATAACCGATGTTGACACGAATGATTCTGATGCTGATCGGGGTGGATCGGGTTGTATCCGGGTCATTAAAATATGGACGGCGAGGTGAGATCAATTCTAGTTACCATCATTATTTTGGCACTGTTAACGATGTTATATGTTTTTAAGTTATGATAGTATGTTTTTTAGTTATGATAGTTTTAAGGGATCGCTCGAAACATTACGCAAAATTCCAAAGTCGGCTTTCTCCCTCGCTTCGAACCTTTCGTGTCAGACATCTTTCGTGCTTACCGGAAATATTGCGCTTGCGCATTTGACTTTGCCGAATGAGTTCAACTTTAGGTCATTGCATACGGAAATAATGTCGGGAAAATTAAGGTACGGGAAGACTTAATTTCAACTGTCGAACATTTTTGCATTTAATGCAAAAAATACAACATATCAAAAGTTTAATCGATAAAATCAGGTATTAGAAGGTAGATGTTTACAAAATTTTCGATTAAATTTTAGGACCCTAAAATAACAATTTTGACAGCTTATATTGCTTTAAGTACTACGCCTTTAAAAATACTTTCTTGTGCTCTATTTGCTTGACATAATCCAAAGTCAGCCATTAGCATTTTCATAATTAGAAAGATTGTTTAAATACATCTACATATTATATGCAGAATCTCTCTCTCTCTCTCTCTCTCTCTCTCTATATATATATATATATATATATATATATATATATATATATTCCAAGCAGGGAGAGAGTATCGGTTCCCATGAATCTTAACTACCTATATTGCTCCTGTTAAACAAGTGAAGGGCAGGAATTAAAACTACATTTTTTTCATATAAAAAGAGCATTCAAAGAAGAAGAAAAACATACAAAACAAAAAAACCACGCAGCCTCCCCTCCTTCATCCTTTGTACGATCGGTAATATTATATACATTCATTGTGAAATATTTATGTTTTTTAAGTAAAAAATAGATTAAAAACACATTTCTGTTCATTTAAGTTGCCTGAATATGAACCGTTTCACATTTGTGCTTGAAACAAAAACAATGACAGTTTTGAGGTTTGTCCATGCAATGATGACAGCGATACTTTTATTTGTGATATACCACAAAAACGTGCTAGCGTGTTCTGTAACACAAGTTTGGATGATACAGGCTGACCTCTCCGGACCTGGAGACAAGAAATAGAGATAGTGAGAGTGAGAAAGTTAAAACACGATAAAGAGAGGAGAAAAAAAGATGAAAGTAAGGACTAAATAATATACATGTACTAGTAAACCTCATCCGAAATTACGAACGCAAAGAAAATCCACTTTGATTTACTTATAAATATCCTAAAACACTTTTCTAAATCCCCATTTGTGTCCTGTGCTCCGTGATGCGACATCTACTTATGGAATGCACGGCCAGAATTCCAATCCACGCAAGCGCATTTTTTAGTTTTAACCCACTACAAGCCCGAGGGCTTACTGATAAGCTTTCAAATCACGATACCATCGAGGGAAGATTACTTTTGTTAGCTTGGGTATGTGTAGAGGAAAATTGAATTGTTTAGTACTCTTGATCTTTAATTCAAGTAAAGGCAATAAATTAGATTGATTGATTGTATGTTGTTTAACGTCCTTCTCAATTTTTTACTCATATGGAGACGTCAACATTGCCGGTGAAGGGCTGCACAATTTAGGCCTATGCTCGGCGCTTATGGCCTTTGAGCAGGGAGGGATCTTTAACGTGCTATACATGCTGTGACATGGGACCTCTGTTTTTAGGGTCTCATCCGAAAGACCGCCCCATTTAGTCGCCTAAGACGACAGGCAAGGGATATTAAGGACCTATTCTGACCGAATCCCCACGGAATCAATTAATTAGATGACAAAGCGGTTTGAATATTAAGAATTAGCAAATTATACCATTTTGTTAGAGATAGAAAAGCTCATTTGTTGGGTTTTTTTTTACTCTCTCTCTCTCTCGCTCTCACTCCAAATCGTCTAATTCCTTTCTTATATTATAAACATAGATAAATAAATAATATCTATCAACTTTGAAATGAATGCATGCCAGTCAAATGTTACACTAGGTGCCAACATGCATTTTGTTCAAGAAGCAAGAATCAAGGGGACGTAACTTGACATTTTAAAATATGAGATAAACGCTGATAAACACACAACACTTTTTTTTTTTTTTTGTACAGGAATTGAATTATATGTGTCATTTGGACTCATTTTATTTCTTTAAAAATTGAACCAAATAACATTGCTATCCCTTAGCAACACGTGCTTATATCACAATAAAACATTACCATGTGTGACGTTTTACGAAGCGTCGTTTTCCTCTTGAAATGTTAGAAGTTGCGTTATCTTCCCGCACGCAACTTACATGTGCATGTATATAAGTCATTCGATTTAATGATTCTCGACGTAAATGACAAGCTTTTAGCTAATGCGGTGCAGTTCTTAAATGATGAGAATAATACAAATATTCTTATCGGATTATCTCTCAATTTATTGCATTAAATGAGAATGAATTGTACATTATATATCATTGCCTGAATGGAAAGGCATGTGTTTAATGCAATTTTACCAAACAGAGATCATATGAATTATTAACCTTCAATTGCTTGTTCCATTTCAATTATTCGTTTTATTTGAAATGTGGGCGATGGATCATGTGTTATGAAAATGCATGGAGTTTCAGAAATATTCGGACCTTTCACGTTCCGTCTTCAAACGCTCAGAATCCCTGATGAAATGTTTGGACATTCCGGATGGGAATCACTACCCCCCCCCCCCCCCCCCCTGTTAACTTTTTCTGGAATTGTTTTTTTTTTATGTACTAGTATATGCTTGAGAAGATAGAATTTGGAAGCAAACTACGATTTCCTTCGTCATTCGAAAACTGACTATATTTCCTTCCGATGTTTTCAGTAATCTCTATTTATGCGTAGTGTTGAGATAATTTTTGCGATAAAGCCCGTACGTTTATTTATTCCGTTCCTTTTACATGATGAAAACAGTGACCCTTTAGGCCTTCCTCACTATATCATTTCGCAGCATCACTCATTTCTGACAACATTATCATGGAATAAAATCAATTTCTAAATCATTTTTATTCAACCCCACCCCTTCCCCCTAGCGCATCTATAAAAGTTTTTCGTCAGTGCACATGGTCTTGAGAAATGTTTTCTATGTTTTGGAATAGATTATAAGAAACGTAGATAAATCATTTTGAAAATACGTATGGATAGATTATTGATATATGAATAAATATTAACGTAGATTCTTTAGAGTAGTGGTGGTTGTGTGCTCTTCACAGATTGAATGATTTCCACGACTCTATTCGTAATGTTGTCCATTTCATTGAAATGGCAAGCGTAATGTTAAATCTTGCGATAAAAATAACCTTAAACCTGGAAACTAGCATCAAGGAAGATGACATTTCATTTGACTTACAAAAATACTGTTAAAATATTCTTCAGCTGGTAGCCTACTGCAGAACATGTAACAGATTTGGTGTAATTTATTACAATATTTAATCAAGAAAATAGATGAATACTGTGATACGAATGCTGACGCTGATTTTTACATGTTTATATGTTTTTGGTTTGTTTTGGGGGGTTTTTTGGTGTGTTTTTTTTTTCTTTTTTTTAATGGGGGGGGGTATTTCTATTTTTTTTGGTTTGTTAAGTTTATGGTTGTTTATATTTTTGTTTTTTATTTCATTTTATTTATTTGTTTGTTTGTTTGTGTTTGATTTTTTTTCTGTACCGTGATTGGGTCATGTCCATATACCGCAATATATGAACAGCGAATGAGAGTGGTGGTAACTCTTCGAAGCTCCGTGAATATGTACGAAAATAAAACAAAGAAAAAGTAAAGATTCACATCACTTTATCTCACTTATAAATCACCGTACATGAACATTTGATATGTGGTCTGTGTAACATTCACAGAACGAAAAAAAGTCTCAGCATAGAGGATCCACAGATTTATTATGGGCCGGCACGAGCCGATCTATTCTATGAAATAAAGATTTGAGAAGTCGCATGTGTTGCTTCGGGACAGATGTGTTACCGCGGATGTGTTTTTGTGAAGAATTGCTTTTATTATTTTATTACTTTTTTTTACAAAGGTTTATGTGTTCTTTTTTGTATTGCCATATACAAAAAAAATAACACAAGCTATGTGAAAAATTGTGATTTACCAGTTTTGTGATACACTTACTATCGCGAGACTCATCAAGGATGTTTGTCTATAAAAGCGATGGCGTCATAATACAAGATAGGCAATTTATACAAGAAAGATTAGAATGCTGCTAGCGCCACATCTACTATTTAATATGCAAGTAAAGTTTATGAAAAATGTTCAATCAGTTAATTATAAGATTTCTATCATAATAGATTTTAACACCTTTAAGTTTGCAAGCAATTTTGGGGAATTTAATTGGTTGATTTGTGGCGCGATATATGATAGAAAGTTAAAAATATTCAATATATAACTCAAGGTTAGATTAAGGAGTAATGTATATGATTACATTGCAATACAAAGTATTCAGTTTTGAAATACATTATTCGTTGCAGGTGCAAATAAACAAAATATCAAATAATGTAATGTAGGTAGTCTTACATCATTTTATTTACTTTTAGATTGAATAATTATTCTTCATTGCGAAGTAAGATGTACAAATAAGAAAAAAATGTATTAAGTATGTTATATTGAGGTGGGGTGCACACCCCTTTTCTTGACAAAGAACATTCCTTATTATTTGAATACCAGCCTAGTGGTCTCTTCCTGATACGAACATTTAAGTAGAAGAAAAATGCTACTAAAATCAGTAAAGTTTTGAAGAGAACGATCTCGCGATTTAACAAAAACCGGTTTGGGAAAGTAAACTTCAACACCCCTTTCCCCAATTTTTTAAAAAATCAATTGTATAGGCTAAGTGATACGTTTTATTTTTTAAATTGGTTGATTGATTGATTAAATATTGTTTAACGTTCCGCTCGAGAATCTTTCACTCAGATGGAGATGTCACCATTGCAGGTGAAGGGCTGCAAATTTAGGCCTATGCTCGGCGCTTATGGCCTTTGAGTAGGGAGGGATCTTTTACGTGCCACACCTGCTGTGACACGGGACCTCGGTTTTTGCGGTCTCATCCGAAGGACCGCCCCATTTAGTCGCCTCTTACGACAAACAAGGGGTACTGAGGATCTATTCTAACAACCCGGATCCCCACGGTTTTTTTTAATTGGGATACAGATGTAAGGTGGTATACATAACATATTTTATATTAATTTTACAAGAATTTTTTTCACGTGACGGTATGAAGACTGCTAAGAGCAGAACTTTTTCCGCATCACTGAAAAAAAAAACCCGATATGGAAATCAAAGATGCGCTTTGTGTGTAGCCTGTTGCTACCTCTTTTCTCAAGCCTTCGTGATGTAATTTTCGAGCGCTTTTAAAAAGATTGTTTGGAACACCTTTGAAATTCTCTTCCTGGGAAGTTACTTTAGTTGACAAATAATTTTTTTTATGTTTTGCACTTTCCAAAACCTTTCCGGCCCATAAATTTGGTGCTTGCACCAATGTTTCTTGTATCCCCCCTGAATCATATGATCTGTGTAACACACACAAAACGAATCCTCTAAATCTCGCACGGTACTCTGGTGGGGTTTGGGTCATGTGGATATAGCCCAAATGAGAGAAAATCAAAGCGAGGAAGGAGCACCTGCTTAGAGTACATTATGTGCACCATCACTAATACATATATGTTTTGATTCCATGTAATTTAGGGTGATAAATTATTAATTACACCAATATGAAATACAAATATTGACAAAAAGGGAAATATGATTTTTTTCATTTGTTTGTCATAGTCTGACTTTGATTATACCCCCTACCCACATGTTTCAGGAACAAAATAATACAAGGCAAAACAAAAAACAAACAAACAAACAAACAAAAACAATCAAAAACAAAAACAAAACAAAAAAATGTCTCCTGCTCCCTTACGATGGGCTACGATCGTCACTGGGAAAAAAAAATGTAGGCGTGAGCAGCTGTGCGTAACGTGTGATGATAATTTGTACCACATAATTCCATAATCTGTACAGGACAGATCAATAGCTGTGTGCGACGCGTAATGACTATGCCGTAGTCATACTGCATGACGCATCGTGATAGTAATTTGTACACCACGATTCCATGGTCGTTAACAGTTATGCGCGATGTTTGCTGGTAATTTGTACAACACAAATTTGCATGATGGTAACCTCTACAACCCAATTAACCAATTAATTAAGCAATTTCGTCTCGTTGAATGTGTATGACCAGAAATGTATGTTCGTAGGTCTGTATTATTTGTTGTACTTGTGTACCATGTGTTATAAATGGTTTCGAGAGAATAAATGACCTTAAGCAGCTGTGCGTGACGGTAATTAGTTCCAGCAGCGGTGATAATAAATAGATTATTACATTCTTTTTCCTCAACCCGTATAGAATATAGCTGAATTCCAATTTAGTTTTTATCAATCGTCCTTCTAAATAATACATAATCTTCGTTGGGTGCTTGTTTTACGCACAGACACTTGTTTCAGTATATAAGTTATGAAACATTATTAGTATATTGACGTCATAACATATTGACAGAAACAAGTGTCTGGGTTTTTCTGTTGTTTTGCTGTTGTTGTTGTTTTGTTTTTTGGGGTGTTTTTTGTTTGTTTTTTTGTTGGTTTTTTGTTTTTGTTTTTTAGGTTTTGTTTTGCCCTGCCGAAAATGTTTCATTCATATTGAGACGTCACCAGTTGTAGGTGAAGTACCAAAATTTAGACCTGTGCTTAGCGCTTACGGCAGTTGAAGTAGGGGTTCTTATGACTTGCCAAGGCGACACAGGACCTTCGTTTTTTTAAGGTCATATCCGAAAAACCCGTGATTCTCACTTCTAAATACCGAACGTTTGGCGAAGAAGTAATTACTCCTTATTTTTACGTCTTAGGTTTGATGCGGCCATGGCTCGAGCGGGGCTCGAACTCATGACCTCTCGGTTACGAAACGTACTCTCAATACTGAGCTACGGCGACCGGTCATTATCTTTGTATATGGTCTTTCTATGGATTTAGTTGATTTGAAGAAATAATAGAAAATCATAGAATTCTGTGATTTGATATCATTTGTATGTTACGGCCGCGGAAAGGATACCAATTTTAATGTGTTGAATTTGAGCGATTTATGTAGTAGTGAAGTACTTTTGTAGCATATCACATAACATCTTACTCGTTACTGAATTATTCTTATTAATCACAAATTATGATATGAATGTGTAAGCATATATCGATTCGCTTGTTACTTACATATATCTATATATATATATATATATATATATATATATATATATATATATTCAATTATATGATACTCTCACCTCTAGTCGGCGCGGGTTCAAATCTCGCTCGCGTCGATATATGCGAGAAAGTTTGCCAGTTTACTATCGGAAGGTCGGTGGTCTCTCACCGGGTACATTGTATGAGGGTTCTCTCCTCCACCAATAAAAACTGGACGCCACCAGATAGCTGAAAAATTGTTGAGTGTGGCGGAAAACAACATTCAATCAATCAATTATATGATATGAGCACATCATCACATATGTTTATAAAGGAGTAAATTATTCTCTGCTGAGAGTGAAAAAGATGGTACAATGCTTTCGTTATGCTTCAGGTCGCATGGTATAGTGAATGAAGTCTGTGCCATGTGCACAAAATATAAAGAATCTGTCTTTTCAGCAAGTCGGCGATTGTGAGTAAAGTAACCTTTCATATGATTATTTTTAACTTTGTTCATGAACTGTGTCTTCGTGATTAGTTCCGAAATAAATCACTACATTGTTTGTGCTTGTTATATACCCTCATTATGCAAACAAAATAAATACCTATTTTTATAGCGTATAGTGTAACTTGCTTTGTTTTCAACCGTAAGTTTCACTGTAAGTTAAAGTGATATATTATCTATGTGTAGCAGATCATATCGAGACTTACAGCAGATTCAAGGCAAATATCCATGTCAGCTATAAAAGGATTTCTTGGCGGAGTGTGTCTGGGAAATAGAACTAGGTAATGTAGTTAATGGATGGTTTTAATTGTCACACTAGTGGAAAGAATAATTGCAGCGTGACATGTCGACATGTTTTGTTGTTTGTTTAGGTTACGTCTCTTAGACGGTTTTTCACTCACATTGAGAAGTCACCCAATTTAGACCAGTGAAGATTTGCTGCACGAGATCTCAGATTGTAAGTCTAATCTGAAAGACCCTAAATTCTCTCTTCTAAATGCCGAGAGTTTGAGAAAGAGCAGTTACTCTTTATTTTTACGTGTAAGATTTGAACCCACGACCTCTCGGTCACGAAACGAATGTTCTAACCATTGCTTCCCCGCGACCTTACAATGATGCAACCATGCTGACATCCCAATGCTAAATAAATTGATCGACAAATTCTCCGTATACGATTTTTAAACTATTTATATCACAAATCGCATTTCTCTCCATGAACCAATCAAGCGCGATTCACAGAAGTTGCCTCAGATCCTAATCTGTTCATATTGACCATGAAAAACTCTAAAGCGCTGTTCAATTCTGAAACAATTTTTTTCTTATTTTTAGAACAGACATTCGGTCAATGTTAAAACCAGTGAACATGCAAACATTTATTTAACAGCCTATCATATACTTTAAAATAACTTGAATGATGCATTAATATACATACATGTAATATGTAATCTAATATTTATTTCATAATATTTCCAAACCAGCTTCTTTCCTTATAACACATATTTGATATTGCATTATAGTGTATCGAATTGAATGTTTTTATTTGTGATGGTATAGGTATAAATGAAAATGATCACTAATCTATTTAGTACTGCTAATAATTATGATGACTTCTTTTTATGAATAACACTGGACTGAAGTAAAACAAAAACTAAATATAAGGATGATTTGATATCTACAGTCCATGTGAGTTCATTAATATGTTGAGTGCAATATTAAGCAAATGGAATATGGTAAACAAGGCAGAGAAATCAGATTAAATTTTCATAAGTGATTGCAGGGTTGTTCGTAATCCGTATTGAAACTTTACGGAGAAGGTATCGCTGTAAGGTCTTAGGAATTCATTCCAGATAAATAATACTGTAAAACATGATATTATAACCCCCAGCAAGTTGATTTATAGGCCCGTGCTACGTGACCGGTGATTTAGCTAATCATCAAAGTTCTTGACGTAGATGGAGAAATGTTAAAATAGTCGCTAAGGATCAGCTCGTTTATTTTAACATCATTAAGTTAGTGATATAATTTTATATTTTTCATTTATTGAAATAATTGTTCAGTGTGTCCAATTCACTAACGGGAATTCAAAAATGATCCTATGAGGTGGGGAAAAGGTAGTGTAAGCAATTCCATACTATGGAACATGTATATGTATGATCCAGTGCACGCAGACATTTGTAGTAAACATGAGATCATTAAAGGCGCTTGAGGTGACGATGTATTCAGATCATGTAACTATACTAATTATCATCCTTCTGAATTCTCTATATACTGGAAACAACAGGCCAAGTACGCAGTGATAATTGTGACGTATCTCTTCAGAAAACAAGCTGAGGGTGACAACCCGTCGTGACAACAAGCTGTCGCCCATTCTGAAATGAAGCAGTGGGAGACATTCGGTTGTTGCCTTCTCTGAAATGAGACAGAGGAAGGTAATGTTATCAGCAAAGATATTAGAATGTTCCGGAAAAACAACTACGGTCTTATTAATCAGGAGACATCACAGTTGCCAGGTCTCAGAAGGGTTGTCAACCTCAAGCACAAGTGCCCTCGGGTCATAATTCTACTCGGACCTGACAAAAGTAATCTAGGTCATACACTCGGTAATTGTGTACTGCCAGTAAGGTCCATTACGACATTCTATACACATGATCACTAACTTTGTAGATTTTCGCTTCAAATTCCTTCAAAACCATATTTTATTATTATTTTTCCCCTGTTTAACATACTGCTGTGTTTTATTTACTGATTTAATGCTTGTACTATCCCCATCAATATACGACCCAAACAATCTATTTTATATAGCTTTGCTAGAAACTCGGTCTACTGTTGTTTTACAGCGAAAGGGACAAAATTATATATTTGTTTTAAAGGACAATCAGTAAAAACAAATTTGTCCTGCAGTAAACAGCGATAAAAAAGCTTTAAACACTATCCACGTGTTCTTATCAATAAACTTATGCCCGACATGTCGTTCAAGTAATGGCTAGTTGTATTCGGCGCGTCCGCGCGCCCGTGCATCAATCATGGTTGATGTTCTACAGTAAAATTTTACCTTGATGATAAACAGTCAAATGAGCTTGATTTTCGCAACTTTTTAACTTTATCGGTTGTTTATTTACGGAAATTCCTTTTGCGAATATCGAGCCCAATTGCAGTTTCAGGAGGCTCCTTTGTCACAGCATCCGTGTCACGATAAAGATCCACTCCTTGTTATACGCTGTAAGGGCCAAGCATAGGCTTCAATTTTGTCTCGTATGAGTGAAAAATTCTTGCACGGGGCATTAAACAACATAAAACCTAGTGTCAGCCGTTGAACTTTTATCAATTATTATGTACATATTTTACTCTCTCTCTCTCTCTCTCTCTCTCTCTCTCTCGAGAGAGAGAGAGAGAGAGAGAGAGAGAGAGAGAGATCTTAACTCTCGCCAGGGCCTACTTGAAGCCAGAGCCCCCAACCCCGTCACTTTCACTCTTTAACATATTTGCACCTGATGCCAAATTAAATCGAAACCGTGCATACTTATATATTCGGAAGGATGTGATAAATTTCATATAAATTGGATAATATCTACACTATGTATGAGAATGTTTTAATTAGCATACAGTTCTTTAGAATAAATCCATGTTAAACCACAAGCACTCTTGCATGGATCATGCATACACCCCTCCCCTTATTTTGTCCTCCCCTTATTTTGTCCTGATCTGGGATCGACATATTATTATTTTTTACATAAGTTTTTGTAAATATACATTAAAGATCACCCAGAAAGGTTTTTGTTTTTATTTATCTCTACTAAATATCTCGTTATCAGTGATTTAATTTCTTCTTACAATCACAGCTGAAAAGGTAATTTTCACTACACGTAATAAGTAACACATCGTCGCAAACCTTTCCACAAACGGAATGAAACAATAGCCCGCGGTTTCCGACGATGTAAGTATCAGAGACGAAATATTATCAATACTCCAAGTGCCTGTGTTGTTAACTTATCCCATTGATGACCCCACTACGTGCGACTTCTGGTGAAATTTCAATTCCCATACTTACTATTAAAATAAGCGATAAATTTTCTTCAGAAAAATTGTGACGCGCGGACTCGCGGACGCGCCGAATACAATTAGCCCAAGTAATAATGAATTGATGCTAAAAACCAACTAAAGACTGAGTGAGCATCCATGCTTGTTTTCTCAGGTTTAACCGTATCGGCTGTTCTTCGAATATGTACCAGATTGTGCATGCCCACTAAGTGTTTAGAACACTATAAAACATGGGGAAATGCCAAGAAATTTCAGCGTGCAGAGTAACCGGATGTGTGTGTGTGTGTGTGTGTAAACTGAGGTTTATAAACAATGAAGTACAGAAAGCACAGCATATTCTACTTATGATAAGTTTTTAAAACGAGGCAGGCTACTGATAAATAAGATGTTATACGGGTTTCAACAGTCTCGTTTAAAGACAGCATTTCGCAAATTTTATGGTCGTTTTAAAGATCTAATTTACAAATGCAACCTGCTCGTGGAGATCTGGGTTAGAATGGGTCCTTAATACCCCTTGCTTGTCGTAAGAGGCGACTAACTGGGGTGGTCCTTCAGATGAGACCGCAAAATCCGAAGCCCTGTATCACAGCAGATGTAGCACGATAAACATTCCTCCCTGTTCAAAGGCCGTAAGCGCCGAGCATAGGCCTACATTTTGCAGCCCTACACTGGCAATGGTAACATCTCCATATGAGTGAAAGACTCTCCAGCGGGACGTTAAACAACATATAACCAACTAACCGATACAACCTGTCATTGGGTTAAGTTTCATTCCAATGGAGGTCGTTCTGTGTACACTGATTTTGACTATAGATACTGTTTACCTGATCAAGGTACAAGGCTCATGGTGCTGTGATAGGTCAACAGGGGATTGCTACTCCTTTTGGGCACCTGGTCCCACCTCCAGTGCGCCCAGGGGTCCGTGCTCCCCGGCCCTTCTTTTGTATTTTTATTAGGAAAACATTTTCCTTTGTCCAGAGGAAAGTACGGGTCGTCTCAAGGACTTATCTAATTGTTCGTGTTGTTGGTCATATTGCTGCTTTGTGTATTATTTTTATTTGAACATGTATCCACTATGTGAATCGGACACTTTTAGGTATCGGGTGTTGTTGGATTTTAGTGCTGTTTTGTTTTGTCATGCTTAAGTTATATAATTTAACGTACAAACCGTCTGGTATTTTTAAATCGTATCATTATTGAATGTATTGTTCCACATCTTTTCACGTAATTTTGTCGTCTAAAACAGCACAACTCATCTAACTTCGTTTCGGCCTTGAGTTTTCAAATAATATCATTACTTTATTGTTAAGGATTTTTGTCACAGAATTTTTGTATTCCAAAACACCAATTCCTTCACGTCTAATTTGTTTATGGTAAATAAAATGGAAAGGCAAAGATATCGAACAGTGATCAATATCACAACTCCTATAACGCATACAAAATGAGTAAACATGGACCCCTGGATATACCAGAGTTAGCATCCCCTGTCGAACGGTGACACCAGACGTAAGCCGTATATCTTGATTAGGTAAACGGAACAATTCGTAGTCAGAATCAGTGTGCCAAGAACGGTCCAACAATTGGTATGATACACGTCAGACAACATTTGACCCAACAACAGGTTGTATTGGCAAACTACATCGTTATTACGACGATAGAATTTACGAAATACTGACATTAAACTAAACTGTTGACACCCTTGTAACATCAACTTGTTTTTCAGTAGCCTACTTCGATCTAAAAAAAATAATGATCATACCCATAAGAAGCTCTTTGAATCAGTCGAGAATTTAAACACCATATGCAGGTGATAATAGAGTTATATTACGAGGCACACTTTTTAAGTTCGTAGAGTAAGCCTATAACTTTTTAACGCAATTATGAAGTTGCACGATTTTTACACAGAACTTGCGTAATCATTCCTCTTTCGAACGGTATCACGGTATGCGGCGCACGAAGTCCACGTGCGCGCTGCGCTGGGTATTTTCAACACGTGGTTTTATAGACTACAGTAAAATATAGCGTTCAATATGGATGGAAAAATCTCTGAACAGAGGGTATATTGTAAGATTCGAGCACACCCCGGGTTTCCATCAGCGGAAATTCATGCTGATTAGCAAAAGGTTTATGGGAATGGTGCTTTAAAATATGCTACAGTTTGCAAATGGGTACGTCGTTTTAATGATGGTCGGGAGTGATTTGAAAATTACCCTCAAGTGGGTAGGTCGGTTTCCGTTTTGACGGAAAAGAACGTTGCTACTGTGAAAACATTAATTGAGGAAGACGCACGTTATACCATGCAAGAGATAAAAGAATTAAGTGGCATTCATTCGTCAAGTGTTTTGAAGATCTTACGTGAACGACTTGGGCTACGTAAGATCTGCGTGCTATGGGTGCCCCATTTGCTCACTGACGAGCAGAAACAAAGTCGGGTTAGACTTGCATCGCAATTTATAAAAAAAAAAATATGATAAATGTGACCAACGTCATTTGGAAGAGATAGTTACAGGTGATGAAACCTGGATCTATCATTTTCAACCCAATTCTAAGGCTAAAAATAAGGTTTGGGGTTCATCGGAGGGCGACAGACCTGCCATTGCGCGCCGTTACAAAACATCAAATTGCATGTTGTATGCGATATTCTTTGATTCGAAAGGTCCAGTCCTTCAAATTCCAATCCCGACAGGTAGTTCTGTCACTGGAAAGTTTTACAGAGAAAGTGTTCTTACTCAACTTGTTGATTTCTATCAGAAACGCAGACGGCGCACCGGTGTCCGCGGCATCAAATTACTCCATGATAACGCCGCAACGGTACAGGAATATCTGAAAGAATCTGGGATAATTGTCTTAGATCATCCCCCATACAGCCCTGACCTGTCCCCCTGTGACTTTTGGTTGTTCCCAAGACTAAAGGAAATGCTGGCAGAGCACCGTTTTGAATCCCGTTGTCGTATAGGCAGTGCGGTCTACCAGTGTCTGCAACATATACCTAAAGAGGAATACCGTGCGACCTTCCGGAAATGGGTAAATCGGTGTAAAATGTGTGTTGAGGCAGACGGCGCATATTTCGAAGGTCTTAGATAAATAAAATTTTGATATTTCAAGCGCTTTTAAAAAGACCGTCCTAGTCTACGAACTTAAAAAAGTGTCCCTCGCACTACATATATGGGAAGTTGACGATAGTGAGGCTGAAATCATCCTGTTTGTCATAAAGTTGAGCTGTTAGATTGATCACTGTTCGTTTTTATTTTGACTAAGTATTCATGGGTAAACGGGATTCAAGTCTGTTCAAATAAAGGGCCAAGGTGTAAGACTTCATTAAACTATTGGAGCACTATGTAGTGACTGTCTCACGCTAACGAGTGATCGATAACGTGAGGTTTATGGGGTTTCTTCGTGTGCTGACACCGATGACTTAGAGGAATGAAGCACACACAGCAGAAACAAATCCGTGTGCTCTCATAAGCTGTTGTTTAGTCTTTGAAATCACGAAACCAGATGTGGTTATAAATAATAATGAAGTAACCAAATATGGAATACGCTATTGCGTAGTGCTCAATTGAGTATACCAACGTGAAAGTGAACTAAAAACAATAAATAATACAGAAGTGTTAGGAAAAGTGGAGGTGGATTTTAATATGCTATTTTAATTAAATCAATGCAGTTTTATTAATATGTATTAAAAATGACCGGTGATGGAATTGATAATAAAATTTTATGCATGATACGTTTCTGCAAAATATTGGTTAGAGTTGTAGAAAAAAAAAAGAAATATTTATTTCGATCATATAATGAAACTATTTTATCAATAGTTTTATATACATAATTTAATACATGTGAATTGGTTGATATGTACATAATGGATAACCCGACGTCTTTCTTATGATATTCAATGTATGAGGAAGGAGACTGAAAAAATAATAAATGTTTATTGTTATATAAGGTTGAAAGTGAAATAGTCCGAATTCATATGAATAATAAATCATTAAAGGCCTTGAAACCCTTTGGAAGAGTTATCCGCCTTTAATAAAAATAATAGAAAGGCTATGTCATTTTTTACCAAGAGATGTGTAAGGAAAATGCAATTTTATTTAGAAATGTTTCTATAAAACATTCTTTTCCTGTAGACTCAAGATGAAATAAATCAAGGAGTAAGGGAAATTTAGTAAATTCCTAATAGTGGATTATATTTATTTGATTAAACACTTCAAACTGATAAAAAGCGGCCCAAAGGGCGCTTGGGAAGCGAGTGTTAAAGGAGACATGAACGTAATAGAGAATTAGTTCAACATCCAAACATGGAAAACTTTGTTTACCCTCAATTTCTTTCGTTCGAGTCACGTGACTTATGCAAGACGCCGCCGAAACGCATCTGCAAAACTCGTACCAAGAATTTTCCATTGATATGCAATTCAAGAACGTTTCCAACACGCATATAACATTGCAGAATTAAACACTATTTAACGAGGTTTTAATAATCAGGTGACTTCAAGCTGCTGCAGACGCGAAATATTGCAATATTAACATAAGGACAAACGCGAAGTTTCCGACATTTTCTTTAAATTATTTTTTCACATCCTCGGTATGAAAAGTTCATGTATTAATAGGTTTAGATTTTGTAATGTAGTAATACTACCAAACATTTTACATAGTCCTGGGTAGCTGATTTGTGTGGTCACTGTACTTGTAATGCAAGAGTCCTGGGTTTGAGACCCCATTGTTCCGAAGATTTTACTCTCCTTATTTAAATAGTAATGTCCATTGATTTTACATTTTTACTTGCAACACCCAAGAACTATTGAACTATACTATCTTTAAAACAGACATGATAACATACCCTATTTTTTGCAGAAACGAGATAGAATGCAAGTGAATTACACATAAAATTTTACGAAAAAAATATATGTTATTGAGAAACGTTCTCGTGTGGCCTTAACTTTGTATTTCCTGAATAAAAGCGTACGCAATATGAAAAATGTTAATCCAATTCTTTTATAATTCAATAATACCAAGCGAAGCTTGGACGGGCTGAATGCCCGTCTGCAAAACAATGCTGGCTCCAAACGTAATGCATATTTACAAGAAAAAAAACGATAATAAAATCAGCAAAAGAATAGAGATAATCTCTACATACGTTCACTGAAAATTGTGTGCTCCATATAGGCGCCGCCAATTTTTATCTATTTATTTATTGTTCATTAGTTGCTTCAACGCTTATTCATGTTTTAATTTTGAGTGTAAAAAATACAATACGCTGACATGAAATATGTAATTTAAGCAACCAACTGTTTAAAATGAATGGTACAATTAATGTTTTACGGTGTATCAGTGGAGACGAGCGAAGACGCAACATCTTTCAGCGCCTTTTCAGACATTTGATTCGCCTACTCATGTAACGAGGGGAATATATTGCGGTCAGTGTTAAGTCCATTGTGACGTCTTTTAAGCTGTGATGTTTTTCTTTTCTTTCTAACCAAGCAATTATCAACATCAAAACGTACGAAGGTATGAAAAAACTTTTCTGGATTAAAAAATAAAAAACGTCTGTGGTACTTTCCAAAGTATTTATTTGTTTTGTCTACGGGGTTGTTTATGAAGTATGACGCGGTAATGGCGACATTTTTGCAGGTTCAATACGGGTTATACTAATCATTTTTCAGCTGATGAAGAGCAAATTTCGTGATTCAAATGTGAAACAAATTTAGCTTTTGAAAAAACCTTAGGGAGTCAGCCATTGGCATTTCCATAATGAAAAAGAAAGTTTTGTTTTTGTAACTGAAGGTCACCTGCATGTACATATATGATGTAGAATCATATGCAGACTGTATAATCATTTGATATCATATTCCAAGCGGGGATGGGGTATCGATCTCCATCAGCTTGGAAGGGTTACCTAATTACAATCTTTACTACTAATGTTGCTTCCCATTGTATGTTCGGCAAAATTATATATTTGATTGATTGATTGTATATTGTTTAACGTCCCGCTCGAGAATTTTTCACTCATTGGAGATGTCACCATTGCCGGTGAAGGGCTGCAAATTTAGGCCTATGTTCGGCGCTTATGGCCTTTGAGCAGGGAGGGATCTTCATCGTGCCACACCTGCTGTGACACGGGGCCTCGGTTTTTGCGGTCTCATCCGAAGGACCGCCCCATTTAGTCGCCTCTTACGACAAGCAAGGGGTATTGAGGATCTATTCTAGCACCCCGGATCCCCACGGGACTTATATACCTGTCATTATGATTTGTTTATGTTTTTTGGTTGTACGCTATATTGTTTTAAGGGTTCTGCTTGACTATCACTGATGTGAAGACGTCAGCATTGCCGGTAAAGGGCTACGGAATATTGGTTTACGTTCAACGCTTACGTCCTTCGACCAGGGAGGGATGACCTGCTGTGATAGGGGACCTTATTTCTGTGGTCTCATACAAAGGACTGTCCCATTTAGTAGCCACGTAGGGTGAAATGTTTATGCTTAAAATTAGGTAAACTCTCTATATATTCCATTGTATATTGCATGTTGTAGACTACAACTCGTTTTATATTCATGTTTGAAACAAAGACAATGACAATTCGTATCCTTGTTGTGAGCTCGAGTGTTCTGGAGTGAAAATTTTGCTCTTCAAGAGAGAGAGAGAGAGAGAGAGAGAGAGAGAGAGAGAGAGAGAGATGATATAAAAAGGTAGTATGATAGAAATAAATACTAAATGATACATTAGTACACCCATCTGAATCCGCAAATTGGAACTCCGGGAGAAATGATGCAGTTCACGTGCTGACCGTGAATAGTTTGATGAAATGACCTCTTACTGATTTTCCTGTCCCCTAATTGCAAATTGCATCGCTAAGCAAAGGTTATAGAGCAAAGGTTCTTACTAATTTTCCTGACGTATATTTATAGTCGTCACCTTCATCTTAAAGATCAGTAATCAATCTGTGCAATTGTATCAATACACATGTTGATTGTATTGATTTTCTTTAAGGTTATGTTTTACAGGTTTGCACGATTGCACTTATGAACTGCTAAAACAGCATTCTATTACAGACGAATAACCTGCTTATTGTCATTTTTCCCCAGCACACATAAAGTTCAACCGACTTAAATTGTCAGCTTGTGGGGTTGAGCTCGTTGCATCGCTTCTCATAGAAACATATTTTAGGAAATCAATAAATAGAAAAATAATAATACGACTAAATAGTCTGGATTTGGGCTGTATCGTTTTTTCACGCGTATTTATGGCTAGCGCGAGAATTCATTACAAAATAACTAAATGAATCCCGTAGAACTGATAAGAATATTTGCTTTGTTTGCAAAGTAGTCAGTTGATGTCAAAACGACTTTTGTATCGTTCATTAGTTCTAATTGTTGTTGAAATGCGCTGTTTGTAACTAACGATGATATAGCTGTGATGTTACAATTTACTGCACTACGTTAAGATGCGGTGTTCAGCGCGAGTTTCAAAAAGCTAACGACGTAACCATTCGGAATCTCTCTCATACAACGGAAAAATCAATTGACCAATGAAATCGACCCATTTTGGCTAATCAAATTAACACTTACCCGTTGTTTGTGTTTAACAAAAATCAGCGGGAAACCAGTTTATCCACATTTGAGTCTTCTTTCCGGTTATGGAAATGACGAGCGTTATTAATTTGAACAGTAGTTTGAAAGAATAAAAGTCAAGCTCCGGTCAGCTCAGTATTTCCGTTACGCTAAAACTTCATTATTCGAACGGGAAAGTAGTCCCGGAGGATTCAAAATGTACGGAATTTGGAAAAAAGGTCGATGCTAAATGTGACGTCACGACTGCGTTATATTTCCCGCGGTAAATGAATACGCGGATCATCTTGACTTCTCATATAATCCTGTTTTAAAATTTTGATGTTACTGGGCGTTAAGCGCAAGGTGAATTTCGTAAATAATATATACTTTCAACAGAATAGATATTTCTAATATAACGTACTACCCCGTGGGGATCCGGGTTGTTAGAATAGATCCTCAGTACCCTTGCTTGCCGTAAGAGGAGACTAAAGAAGACGATCCTACGGATGAGACTGCAAATGCCGAGACCCCCTGCCACAGAAGGTGTGGCACGATAAAGACCCCTCCCTGCTCAAAGGCCGTAAGCGCCGACCATAGGCCTAAATTTTGCAGCCCTTCACCGGCAATGGTGACGTCTCCATATTGGTGAAAAAACGTTACACAATATATAATCAATCATAATCGTTTATGACCTTACAAATGGAGGTCCCGTGTCGCGACAAGCTTTGGCACGTAAATGAACCCTCTCTGATACGGCCCTGAGAACTAGGCATAGATATAAATTGGTGGTACTTCACCTACAGGTGGTGACTGTCTTAATTGGAGTGAAAAATGCTCGAAGGGACGTAAAACAAATAAACAATCACACTAAATTATCCAATTTTCGGCACGACCTGTCCCTTCTTCAGGATACTAGAAGATTTACATAGAAATGATAACCAAATATTATGGCATGTCAAACGTTGCAATATATACATGTAATCTTTTTCATTTATACAATGTTCCATTTGTATTGTATAGTGCCCATTGATATCGTATAATTTTTTTCATTTGTTTTATACATTTTTCATTTGTATTGTATAATTTTTCATTTGTATTCTATATTTTCCATTTGTGTTGTATAATTTTTCATTAACATATTTTGTATATATTATATATTGTTTCATTTGTATCTTATATTTTTCATTTGTATTGTATCTGAAGGGTTGCTTATTTTAATTTATTATGAAGAATTCCATAGGTCAAGTTTACCTTTTATCGTGTTATATACAGTGTGTGTGTGTGTGTGTGTGTGTGTGTGTGTGTGTGTGTGTGTGTGTGTGTGTGTATATAATATGCTCTTGTGGGTATCCGGGTTAGAATAGGTCCTTAATACCCTTGCTTCTCCTAAAAGGCGACTAAATGGGGTGGTCCTGCGGATGAGATCGCCAAAACCCGAGACCTCTTTTCACAGATGAGGAACAATTAAGATCCCTCCGTAAGCGCCGAGGATAGGCCTCAATTTTGCAGTCCCTCACCGGCAATGGTAACGTCTCCGTATGAGTGAAAAAAATTGAGTGGGACTTTAAACGATTTAAAATCTACCAAACAATAATTTGTTTTCCTTTGAAATCTTTACAGTTATGCAGTAAAGATGCAGTTATGAAGAATGCGCGTATATATTTTGATAGATTTAGTATGTCTATTGTAGTGAACCACAGATATAAAAAGTAACATGTAAATATGAAAACTAAATTTTCGAAAATGAGATTTCTTAAATGTCTGATAACAAGAACAATGAAAAACTCTGATTTTCGGGACATTACGTCCCATTATCAGGACACACACACACACATATATATATATATATATATATATATATATATATATATACTACATTATTGTTTTTAGACATTGCAATCAGAGTGTTTCACTGATCAGATGCGTTTTCCAGGTTATGCGCTCAGTCCAAATGACATTTTGAAACATGTACTTGGTGTATTAAAACAAAACAATTTTGACAGGTATCTGCGGATGCGCACGATTTTAATTTCAGCGAGAGGGGAAAAAACATAAAGAAGATAAGAAAGTGGTAAATGTAAACCCCAGGAAAATGCGCGTGTCGTGACTACCGATTGACACTGGGTGTGCCTCCATTTACTCCAGGTTTTAATGAAATCCTAACGGATGATTATATTTTGCCGTATCGGATGCACATTGTAATGTGTATTGTTTAAAATCCCATCACGTGAACCAATTAATGAAACAAATGTCTTAGAGAAGCATTTTATTAGATTAATTGTTTATTCTTACTCACTGAATTAACATGACAGAGTGCTGTTAAATACTTTTGACATTAAATATTGGAAGGTGAACATGCTAAAGATAGTTCTATTCAAGTGAAACATAAATCTATCTATTTGACTCGCAAAATAAAAATAATAAAAAGCGTCTTCAAGGGAAAATTGCATCATATTCTTATCATTAATGATCGCTTTTTTTTGCTATTAGGAGTTTGATTATGATTAAGGATGAAGCATGCTTTCAAGCATGTTATTCTGCTGATTGGATGTATCAGGAAAATAGATTGAACAGATTTTAACATGCACCAGGGGTCTGTGTAATAATTTGTTAAATGCATTGTTGCATATCCGATTCGTGAAAAAACACACCATTTTCGTCTTTAAAATACCGCAATAAAATATTTATTTAAAAAATGGTTTCCTTAAAGAAATCCTTTGTTCAGAAACCTTTAATGACTTTGAGGGGAAAAAAACTTCTACGTTTCAAAGTTATACACGTAACACAATTATATTATTCTGATAACGCATTTTTTGTTATGGCATGTTTGTTTGTTTGTTTTATCTCTCATTGTTATGGTATGATAACATGTTATGTAATGTACTATATAGGATACTGATATCGATTATAATCAATGCTAAATGTGTTAGAGCCTATTGTATTTACATATGTTTAATAAAGTGTCGCGATATTTTCTCTAAATGTACACATTCATCTTTACGTTTTTAGTGAGATGTATATCTCATCGCAAAAAGATAACTCATTAAGTGTCGGATGTACAGTGTAAAAAGCATTCGTCCATAGCTATTATAAGGAGATACGACAGCAGACGAATACCATACTACATGCATTTATAGGCATAAAATTCGCGGATGAATTATTTAACAGAAAATAGAATCATTCACTTACCCTCCTCAGGATCGATGAGTACAAATATGCGATGATACTCACTGGAATAACAAGACCAGTGAACATTATCGTTATGGCGTACGAGTGATTGACAATATCCCCAGTCCACTCCACAGAACACGTGAGTTTCACGGGCTCTAAAACGTATTTGTTCCATCCAAATAACGGTAGAAGTCCCCATATCACTCCGTACACGTAACAGCCGGCAATGATAACCAAGACGATGTTCTTTGTAACTTTGTGATGAAATTGATACCGCACAATGAAGATGTACTTATCAATTGCAATGCCAGTCAAAATAGCAATCATGACAATCCCTAAACCAGTGAACAAAAATCCATGTACTTTACACAAACCCTCCCCAAATAACCACTCGTGTCTAATACTGGACGCTGCTGCAAACGGCACTCCGAGAATTGCGAGGAGAAAACCGCAGACACACAGCGCTACTACGTACATATTACTAGTTGTTGCGAGTTCTTTCCGTGAAAAGTACAAATAAATGATGGCACCATTGACCAGAATGCCGAAAATCGTAATGAAAAAGAGGTAAATCGTCAAGACGACGTATACCGCATCGGAAAGCGAAGCATACCTCTCCATCTCGCAATTCGATACATTCTCGCTGTAGTTCAACACACAGTCTGATTCTAATTTAGAAGACATACTCTGGATACATTTTTCACAACTTCTATGAAGTGGCTTGACTGTTATAAAGTAGGTTTTTAAAACGGAGCTACACTCTGAACGGTGTCTTTATATATATATGCATGTATACCGTGTCACCGACAGATTGGTTTCCCCGCCTCTGTATTCAATGGGTAATCAATATCTGTGAGTTTATTGTTTCTTTGAAAAATTATTGCAGAATGATGAAATAGTTGCTTTGCTCGATGTTTCTCTGGCATTCAGGTTTCAGTGTAAGTATTTAAATATACGAAAATAAATGTTTTCATATCTATGTAGGTCGAGAAATTTTTGATATCTGTAAACAAGTTAGCGAAGGAACTGAATACAGGAGTACCTGCACATTGTTCAAGTGTTATCGGTCAGTTATGTATTTACGAATTAGATGATGTTTCAGTCTACGAAATTGTTTTAATAGGATGATTACCATTTACCATGCATTTCATGAATTTCTTGTAGAAATATAAGCCTTTCAGGGAGCTTTCAATAGCCATCTGTCCTTCGGTCAGATCAAGGATTTATTCTCTATTTAAGGGCAGACAGGATAATGGTATGGCAAAAAATCATTGTCTATGAATATTTCTCATACTTAGTAAATCCTTACTATAGGGGACCGTCAATACAATAAAGTCCAAACCATAAGGGGTTTCCGTCATTGCAGGGAGTTATGGGGATGAAAAAGTTATCTCCACTGAAATAAGTGAAAACTCATTAACATTACATCATGGTCCCATTAAACATCTTGAAATAAAATTCTGAAATTCATATAGATTATCACAAACCACGGCTGAAATGTATGTTCCTCTCCCTTCTCAGCCGTGGCTCTCTGGGTAAAAATTTTCTCGTTTCTTATTAATATGCAGGACAATCGGAGATTAAAACTGTTTATAAAATGCGAGAAAATTATGCTTGACCAATCGGAACTCTTGTTCTTCCACTTCTTCAGTAAACTAACTAGGAAACAGACCCCGCATGTATACAAATATGGCGATTTCGACATTGAACAGTTAACAAATCAACAAACGGATGTGTTGGGGTATATGATTTCTTTTCAAGGATAGTTTCGTTGCATAAAGCACTTGTCTACAAGTTTTCATGGCCGCTGCCATTATTAGTAAAATGCAGTTGCACTAAACCAGATCATCAAGTTTACGCTAAGCGTAAATTCTATTGGTCAACGAATCACATCATTCTCGTCTTGCATACTTATGAGAAACGAAACAAATTTCACGCAGAAAGCCACGGGTGGAAAGTGAGAGGAGCGTACATTTCAGCCGTGACTTGTGATGATGACAGATTATAGAGAAAAGATACCTTTGCAATATTTTTTTTTTAATTTTGTGATTTAGACAATATAGTCACAATAGGTATTGAAAAGTTACAATTTAAAATCCCGATTTCACTACTGTTACATTGTTACAGATATATTTCTGATTATATGAAAAGGCATATCATTGAATTTTCCCTCTAAACACGTCGAATAGAATATATTTGTACACATTATGTTAAGACAATTTGAAGTACTCAAGCTAACTTCAAAGTTGATGACGTGCAGTCTGTGATATAACATATTCTGATCACGTGTTTAATGCCCATGTTTATCCTTAACCAATCCGAGATCGCAATGATAACTACCTCGGATTCTCAAAAACTCCATGAGAAGAATCTTCAAAAATTTAAAATTATTGGTAGTTTCATTCAAATTTATAACGGGTTTAATTATAATTATGTTTCTAGGAAAACGACATCATAGTGATTGCTCACAAGAAATTTCAAAAATGCCTGTCTGACCCTTCATGTGTGAAATTTCACAACATGTAGAATTAAAATATTTCTATATGGCACGATAAGCATTAGATATATATTCACAAGCATATGTGATTGAAATGTTCCGTCATCACATTTATTTTTTCTCTTCGTGTCAAAGAAATATTTCTAGGGATTATATATTGTTTATTAGGTTCTTGAATCTTTGTACACTACGGATTATGAAGTATAGAAAACAATACACGCACTTTTGTATAGTGTATTTCTTTCTTTCTTTGATGTATATATAAAACATAACAATGACAACGATAAATCAATCAAACAGGAATAATCATTCCCAAATGCATTCCTTCCTAACGAGTGGAAATACTGCTCTCAACTGATGAACTATTAAACAAACGGAATTATAGACATAATATGGTAAATAATCCCGAGTTTGGTGTTAATATATCGCATAAATGGAGTTCGATCTAGAATTGAAAATATACGATGTAAATTAAATTTTAATTATTCACGAAGTGATGTGTTAAATCCACCTTTGGCATTCCCCTTTTGACCTCGATTTAATATTACTAAAGATAAACTTTGCTTGTAGCAAATCGATCTGTCATTGTTTTCCACTGCGCAAGAAATTGTTAAGTTCATATGATGGCTACACCACCCCAAAATTCGTACTGGCTTGTTAAAGTATAATTTCACCATCCAAATATATATATATATATATATATATATATATATATATATATATGTATATCCTCTGAATTATTTTATATGAATTGTGTATTTGGTTGGGGGTGGGGTGTCGGAATTATAAAAAAGGTGTACTATTACCAAATAAGATATTTTAGAATGCAAATCTTTCTGTGATTTGTACACATAATGACAAATGTACTTTGACTTATCTGTGATACCACATCACACATCACCAGCACAGTCTATTAATTGTCTGCCAGATAATTTTTGTTTTCCGGACAATCCTAAAATGGGTCCATGACTAAAGTTACAATTTTTATTTTATATTTTTCAAAATATTTGCAAATTTTTGTTGCAATTTTTTTATATACATTTGAAAAGAAAAATAATACATTCATGAAGTAAAGTCTATGTATCATTCACATATGTGTACACATTAGTATAAACTCTTTGATATTGTGAACTGTAATGAAATGTAATTGTATAAAGTGTGTACTATAATTGCTATTATACATGTATATGTTTATATCAATTGCGAAATAGAAGTATTTTAAAATTTAAAAATAACGTTTTTGTGATATGACGCATATGCATAAATAAATTGTAAAAGAAAATATGTCGAAAGAAAAACAAAGTAAAAAAAACAAAAAACAAAAACAAAACAAAAAAAAAAAACCAAAAAAACCCCAAAAAACAAAAACAAAAAAAAAAGCAAAAAACAAAAGAAGAAACAAAAAAAAAAAACCCCCCAAAAAACTCAAACGTTCTAATTTTTCAAAAGAAAAAAAAAATATTCAGGAAAAGTAAAAAAAAAGGGGGGGTGGGGGAACTGAGTAGTTTTTAAATTTGTGGCTAAAAGCTTCATGAAATATGTCAACTGGAGACTGCAGAAAAGGCATATAAAACAACTTGTACAAGTATGATTTTTCCTACTGGCTACTTCCTACCAGTTCTCTTCAACTCCCGAACTTCATTTTTTTTAAACTGTGCTATTCATGCAAAATGCTGATATTTAATAGGTTGGTTGGTTGTATATTTTTAACGTCCCGCTTGAGAATTATTTATTCATATGGGGACGTCACCATTGCTAGTGAAGGGCTCCAAAACTTAGGTCTATGCTCGGTGCTTAGCTTACGCCCTTCAAGTTCTGTAACTTGCCACACCTGCTGTGACACGGGCCTGGGTTTGTGCCTCTCATCCGAATGACCGCCCGATTTAGTCACCTCTTACGACAAGCAAAGAGTACTGAGGACCTATTTTAATCCCGATCCGCACGGTACGATATTTAATAGGACAAAGTTTTTACAACAAAAGAGATTCTCTATTTAATCCATGTCAGCATCACGAAGATGCCATGAAAGATTGAGAAATATTTCTGTCCAATTCTGAAAACATGGTGATATTTTGTTTTTACATCCAGTGTTGTTATGGATATGACTATGACAAGCAACTGATTTTGTACATACACCGCTGTTCAAATTTCAGTGGTGATGATGAGAACTGGTATCATAGCCTAATCACACCTGTCTACGAACATACTAACTATCTCGTCTGATAATGCAAATGTTCACTGGAAACCAAAACTATATTCAGCTGATATCAGTGAAGAATTAACCCTTTCAAACGCACGAGAACTTTCAGAACTAATTAGAAATTAAAGATTCGACTCCCGCATTTGCCATTGTAAAACGATGTTATTGTCGCAAGCCAGTAGTGTTTTATTTGATTCAGTGGATTTTTTTTGTCCAAGTCCTAGATCACCCCTGGGATCAAGTTTTTGGTTATGTCGTAATTTCTGCAAATTAGAAAATTTAAAGGATGCTTTTCTGAAGTCTGGCAGACGTCAGCTAAACGTTATGTTCTGAATGTAGCGCGTCAAGAGTGGTTTATTGCAAAAGTTTATTAAAGTACTATCTTCAACTCAAAGTTATGCTAAAATGCTATCTTAAACGCTATGTTTTTGGTTAAAGTACTATTTTAAACACTAAACTATTGAAAGTACTATCTTCAACTTTCTATCTTGCCCCCACCCCCAAGATATTATGCTTACTTACGTCTATTGTCTGACGAACAGTAATGCAGCGTGTTGCAACTTGGTCTGGATATGAACTTTTTACATATGTATCAATAAATGAAAAAACATATTGACTGATCATGAAAAATAAAACGAATTCATAGACGAAAATTGTTTATCTACGTTCAATTCCTCTACGTGTAAAGTTTGTGTAGGACGAACATTCACGTGAGTCTTACACGTGAGCTTGATTAAATTGTTCCTTGGAGACGCCCCCTACACTAAGCAGAAAAACCCCTGAAAATATCAAAGATGTAAATTTTCTTAAACAGTAACCTTTTATTTTCTGATGGTAAATACACTTGGTTTTTCTCTATCTGTATCTCTATCTGTCTATGTAATAGAAATAGACACTTAGTCTAACTTCATATAAATGTTATATATGTAATAAATTATATTGGTAACGCAAGCATTCTGGAGTTTAACATACCCGATGGTTTATTCAATAAAGCATAATATCCTGTTTTATATATCACCCTATATGATTTCGAAGTACCAAAATATCACAGCAGTTTGTTTAGGAAATGTCGCAGTTTATATATATATATATATATATATATATATATATATATATATATATCACATGAAGTTACTTTATGTATTTATTCGTTTTTATTAGTTTTATTATTTTCATTTATCATTTTGCTAAACATAATCTTCATTATCCGTAAATACTAATGCGCATCTGAACTGAGTTGACTGATTAGTTTCATTGGTTCTTTGATTTGATTGATCAACTTCTATGTTTCATCCAATAATAAAGTTTCACTTTTAAGTATAAAGTTGCTGCATTCTATATATCCGGTTCTGTAGGTGTGAAACTTCTACGTGTATATTTCACTGCGTGTTTCATTACCAGTAAAAGTGTTGATTTGCTTTATTATTTTGATTGCAAGTTTTCTACTCTAAAGTTTAATAAAGTTTTGATCTAAAAAAAAAATGTAATATTTAAATTTTAAATTATTTACAGTGCACATTTATCATGAAGTATATTCTTTTAAAAATATGACACGTTTGCTGTAGGAACTTGTTGCAATTTCCTTTTCATGTGTGTAATAACATTTCTACGTGTTTGGCTTATATTTTGTTCGTTATTGTTGGTCAGTGCTTTTTATATATAA